>OV884009.1:112729939-113329939 GCA_930367205.1 Acanthosoma haemorrhoidale | reverse complement strand
CAATCACATATAATTTAATTTAATGTGAACCATTTAAAAAAAAAAAAATTCATTCTATGTAACAATGTGGTACATTTAAATTAATTCAATTCTGCCTAACAGAAAATAAATGGTGCAGAACAAAAAGAAAAAGCTAAGTATAATGAAGTGTAAACTTCAGTTAAAAAAAACAAAACAAATACACAAATATTTCCAAAAATAAAAAGCAATAAAAAAAAAAATTATCAGTATAGTATAAAATTAAATTTAAAAAATAACAGGTATGTACGGAATAGGGAATCAATGATAACTCAATTTAAAATTTTCCTTGATTTTCCATGAACTGTGATAAGTTCTTTCCGTTAAATTTGTGTAATACTCTTCCTTCCTTGAAAGCCTATTTGTACTAACAGTATTTTTTATTTTTTTTATCTCAATCTCAATTGCCATTTTGGTGTCATTCTGTGTGTTGTGCAAAAAAATCTATTCTTTTTCAACGGCTGAAAAATTAAAGGTTTAGAAAACGGTGTTTCTGATAACATTATCTGTCTGGACAGGGAAATAATACATTCAACTAAGTTTTGACAATATTTTCCAGTCTATTTTAAACATAAATGAAGACGAAAACTGACGACACTGAAGAAATTCTGTTTAAAGTGCCGTCAATTTAGGAAGTGTTTCTTTATATTGATCTGTGCACTTTTGTGTGTGGTGTGAAACAAATAGCCTAGAAATATTGATGGCTTTAAAAAGTATAGAGAACTTAGTTAAAAAATGTTATACTTCTAATTCAAAGCAAACCGCTATAATTGATTATTTTTCTGAATCAACAGCAAATTAATCATAATTATGTATGTGATAAAACTTATATTATACTTGTCACATTAATGTCGATTTATTAATTTGTAATAATAAATTGATTTTATGTAAAATATATGACTTTATTAGACTTTTTTGTAAATCTCAGATACAACAAATTTCGGGTTAGACAATCTAAATCCCTTGACCCCTTGAAGATAAAAGAATAACAATAAAAATATCCTTATCAATTATTTTATCAATCATATTAAATCTACTTAGATTTCCTATTGTGGCAGTTTCACTTCTTACATATATAAACAAATTTACTTTAAGAACTTTTATTCACTTTTACATTGTCATTTCCCTAATTTCTCTATTATTCCATTTTCACACAAATATGTGATGTTGACTGAGAGATGAAAAAAACTAATTCAATATCGTTTTATTCTGACCTTAACATCATGAGTTTTATCAACTTAAATTCAAACAAAAATTAAAAGTTTATGGAGGAACTGGCTTACTTATTTAAAACTATCTTCATTACAAAAGAAAGGAAAGATTTTCTAAATATGTTTACATTCATGTGAATCAAATCAACTTCTCGGGTACAAACATCCCTTAGGGTTTACAAAGAAGCTACATAACAATGTGCTTTACTGGACACTATCCAATTCACATTTTCACTTTCCTAACATATTTAGAAATGCAAAAAGATATCAATCTTTCCAATTGCTTCTGCGGATGGATCTCAGACATCCTACCTTAACTAATATGCTATTATTAGAATCCTGTGACAATAACTTATGCAACTTGTTTTTACGTATTAATGATATCAAGTGAACTATTTATTATGAAAATCAGAAAAAATATCAACTACAAAAACAATATATGCTATCTTATATAAGAAATAAACTCTACCAAATAAAATCTATTTACAGCATTTTTGCTTGTCTAGGGAAAGGTGCACACAGACAATCTTTTTACAGATAGTTTGATATGGATGCCCAAGGAGCCCTCCTATTTCTAGTAAATATCAGGTTGACTAATCCATCTGAAAAATGGAAAACCAAAGATTACCCTTTTTTCTCCTACACTTAAAACTACCCCCCCCCCCATACAAGAATAGGCTGTACTAATTTCACATTTATGTCTGATTCTATTTTATATATCTAAATAACTTTATTATTTCTTAATATTACAATATCATGTCTCTCTTTCTCTCACACTCTCACTCTCACTCTCTCTCTATATATATATACTTACTTCCATTTACTACCTTACCTGATTACCATGTCTTACACTGTGGTTTGAATAGATAAAATCATACGGTCATATTTATATCTGGACGATGGTGCACTTTATAAACATAGTGGTGTAGGGGTATTGGAGTATAGAATCATTTAAAAAAAACACAAAACAATCATTTAAACAATATAACCATACAAAATAAAAAGCTACTTATAGAAAGAAGAAATTAGGAATGCACCTAAACCCATCTATCGCCCAACAACAAAGAAAGTACCCATGTTATTTAAATCATTGTTTATATTAGATAACTATTATTTAAATTATATAAAACTTTAGCCAATTATCTTAAAATAAAAAATTTAAAAAAGACAAAATTATGCATTAAAACCATGTATAACTCTTAGGTCATATTAATGGAGATGTTATAGAATAAAGGATAGTTGTTTATTAATGTCCTTCTTCTCCCTATAAATAAGAAAGTAAAAATATTTTAACAAAGACGGTAATCGAAGCTGTGGCTAAGTACAACAAATAAATATATATAAGAAAAGCCTAAATTAATCGTATTATAATGAATTCTTGCCATGCAAGATCACGCTAATATGAATAATTTCATCACCTAGTATCATTAGGCCTTCAAGTTACCTTTTTAAAGGGTTACAAATAATTTTTTTAATTTTAAACTTGTTAATCAAGAGACATGCATGTTGTAAAAGGTAATTCATTTATTGCTATTTCAGGCACATTATGTACACACAAATGAGACAGGAGTTGCTGGATGGCAAGCTTGAAACGTCTCAAGTGGATAGAGAGCGTCTATCACCATTCCTTAATGGAGCTGATTCTACCCAGCACGTAATAGTTTATTTTATATTAATTATAACAGAAGAGACATTTTTATTGACTCTAAAATTATTTATTTTTTATTTGTTTTATATTTTGGGAGGTTCAGGAAGGAGAAACATTAAATCTACTACCCTTTTCTCTATTCAGCTCGCTTTTTTAACTTTTAAGATGTGTGTTATTAGAAGAGGAATCGCTTTTTTTTTTCTTTTTTTTTTTAAATGGTTATATGCTGTTTGTCTAGTTCACTCAAGATTCTCCACCTGATAACTAGGGTGTCCATTTTATGTATTTCTGAGCTTAGTACCATAATTTACAAGTCAGAGTTACCTGTTTTTATCACATTTTGAATCAATTTAACCCATATTTACTGTGAACATTCCAGTATGAATTTATGGGGTAATAAATTTCTTAGTGCTGATTAGCAGAGCTGGGTAGGTACTATTTCCTCCTGAAGATTTAAAGGGCGTCAAATATGCAATTTTAATTGAAGCATGCTTTGCAGTCTGGCTCTATTAGCTTATATTACTTGTTATAAAACGGTACAATGCTCTATATGTGATTGTGCTACTACCCAGGATGACAAAAGTCTGTTCTTAAGTGCCTGGTTATTTATCACAGGAGGTTTGTTAATTTTCAGGAGAATGACAATGAAGCCCTGAAATTGTTAAAAAAAGCCATGGCTCTGTCCAAGGTGTGAGCAGGCAAGGAAGATCCTCCCAACCCCCTAAGATCATCCCAAATCTCTAATTTCCCTGAAGAATCCAAACTTCTCGAACCAATTTGACTTCTGTCAGAGTTACTCTACACAATTGGCACTAGTTAATATCATTAGTGACATTCATGGCGCTATTGATCAACAAAAGTAACAGTCCTAATTCGCCTAGATTTATTTAAAGCTTTTGATACCATACACCACTCAACCCTTCTTTTCATATTAAAATCATTAATCTTCTCCAATAGCTCTGTCCGCTGATTTCAATCATTTCTCTCCAACTAAACAAGTAGCTCACAAATATTTGCTATGCCTAATCAACCCCTATATGCACCCCTTCCTCCTCTATCCTTGGCTGTAGCCCAGGAATCATGCATTTCTCCTCTTCCTTTTAGATTCTACATTAATGATGTCCCAAAATCCATTTATCATTGTTCCCATCACCTTTTGACCAACAAACATAGCTTTATCTTTTGCTCCCAAATATATATTTATAGTTTTGCCCCTTTGGCTTATTAGCATCATTTGTCAAGATTCACGAAGACCTAGATCGGATCAGTACCTGGGCCAACAGGACGTAACTTAGGTTAAATGCTGCGAAAACTCATGTCTATTGTTGTAGGCTCCAGTTCCCTCCTCAGATCCTGCCTTATTCCTGAAAAGCCAGCCACTCCACTCCCTCTGCTACAACAACAAAAACTTAGTATCACCGTAGATCAGGCCCTCTCCTGGAAACCCAAAATTTCCTGACAGTCATTAGCTACACTTAAACCATTCAATCATTCTCACCATCTGGTTCCTCAGCCTACACATCAATTCCAGGGATCCTCCCTCATGTTGACTGTAGCTGTGTGGTAAGGGGGTGTCTCAATGGAATTGGGGAAAAGTTTGAAGCTGGCCATGAACTGTTTTGTTAGATTTGTCTGCTGCGCTCCCTTGTATCACATCTCTATGTCCAGGTAAAGTCTCTCCTTCCCTAGAAAATACTTCCTTGGTTCATAAATTTTCCAAAGTATTCAATCTCATAACTCCTCTTATATTTACGATATCCTACTGTTTAAATCCTTTGTCTACTCCCTGAACACATGATCCTGTATTTCTGACCTTTACAGCCCTTCCCACAGAACTGCATCATCTGACCATTCCTCTCTTGGTCTTTCCACCACTCTCTGGAGTTCCCTTTCTTTTAAAATCCTTCTATTCCAATATCTTACTACTCAGACATCTAACTTAGGAGTTATGTATTCATTTTGATTGCTATGTTTTATTTTCTATAACATGATGAATAGATTTAGGGATATCATTGCTGTAGCAACTAGAAACAAGGAGAGAAATGCTTGATCCCTGAGCGCCTGAAGAAAGTGTGAGGGAAGCAGATAGGGCTTAATTACAGATAGTAACTGCATGGGTACAGTTGGAAAGAAATTATTGAAACCAGTAGATGGAGCTATTGGAGGAGGCTATGGATTTTATTTTGGGAAGGGCTGAATAGTCTACGGTATCAAATGCTTTAGAGAAATATAGAAGAGTTATGACTTAAATTGATCAATAGTGGCATCAATGTTACTAGTGATATTTGCTATTGCAGATTGTGTGGAGTAACCGGAACAGAAACTAGATTGAGAAGTTTAGACTGTTCAAGGAAATAGGATAATAGGGATTGAACCAGTCTTTCAAGAGGTTTGCAGCGATTAGAAAGGATGGTGATAGTGTTATAGATGTTTAGTGATGTAGGGTTAGGATTTTTTTTTAAGGCTTGGACTAAATCTTTTTTCCAAGAAGTTGGGAATACTGGAATTTGAAAGGGAGAACGGCATGCATGGAGAAGAACTCTTTACTCTCACAGGTTGAGGCTTGTCATGGATAACTGGAAGGCATATTTTTATTGATTTAAAAGGAAATCTGTTGGAACCAGTAGTGTTAGTGTGTGCGTGTTCTCATTAGAGAGGTTATATGTGTGGGAGAGACATACTGAAAATAAAAATCATTGCCATTAAATGAGGGCACTCTAAAACCATGGGATTAAGGATATGGGGAAATGATTGTGGAGGCAGATAAATGATCTATAATATTATATAAATTAATTAATATCTATAGTTTATATAAATAAATGAAAAAGATGATCGGAGCTAGCCCATATTCAACAACAGCTTTGTCAATACACCATCTCTTCAACTGGTATCTTTCAACCTCTGAAAATAACAACAAAGTGACATTTTTGAAATGATTTTACAATGAATGAAGCCTATTCAAATTTTCTAAAAATCAGTTTGCTTTTTATGGCATTATATCTATCAGACATTCAACATATACTGACTTTACATCAATAATTACTATTTTTGGCCTGTGATCCCACTATTTCAATAAATATTGTCTGTGAAAGAATATAATGATATGGCTGTAAAAAGCAAACTTATTTAGTTTACTGTATAAATATTAAAGTCGGTCTACACACCATAACACCCAACAGATAGGTATTTTGAGTGAACAAATGGACTGTATCATACGAATTTCCACACCGGGGAGATAGAGAAAGAAATTTTCTTACCTGGTCTAGCACCTCTGCCAACAACGTTCCTCTCACTTCTCAATGTTGCGGCTCAGCACACAACCGCTAGACACCAGCTTCAAGTTCTATGATATAAAGGTAATACAACAGGTAAAACAATGCAATAAGGCCCCAATGTTTATCATCAATAAGAATTAATTACACCAACAAGATGGCTACAACACAGCTGTCTCAGACCTCGATTAGATTCATCTCCAGTCTAACCCCCAACAGGTGGCTTGTAACTTTGAAACAAAATGACGTGAACATGTTGGGTCATACAAAATTATAAGGTATGATTGTAATTAATTAATGGGCTGTTGGTTACAATGATTAAATAGAGTTACATAGAAAAAAATATAAAATTAAAGTTAATGGAAATAAAATGGAATTGAAATTGACTAGTCAGAAGATCTATAAATGCTCCCATATAGCTGATTTATCATTCCTTCCAGCATCTCTTTGTAGGATGATTGCTGGCTAGCCTCTTCCTCTTCCTATCGCATAGCCCCTGAAGTGGTTTTCATAAAGAGCCTGGTTTTGAGTTTATCAATGACATCATATAGTTTTGAAAGCAGTCAATAGAAGTTGTTGTTTTTTCATATTCTTGTATAAGTTAAAGGAACTACTTGTATTAACCATAATTAAGTGGTCTGTAAATATAAATCTACAGAATAAAATAATAATACCTCCTAGACTGACCCGGCGACTGCTAAGAAAACAAAAATTGATATGGTTACAATAATACTATTAAAACTAAGAACAAAACTCTCTGTCTGAATGTCACATATATTACAAATGTGACCTATAACAACAAAATTACTTGCTTCGTGTCGGATTGAGGACACACCATTTTACTCACGCTCCCCCCCTTGGAGTGGGAGTTTAAGCTGTTCAATATGAACTGTCCACCGTTTCCTTGAGTGGTCCACAGTCTCAATAGTTACAAGATTGTGTTCTTGGATCACAACCACCTGAAAGGGCCTTCATATCGGACCGGGTCTATACTCCGGTCGGAACCTAATTTCCTATAAACGACGTTCCCGATCGTAATCGACCCCATTCTGTCCCGGACTTTCATGTTTGCCTTCGCTACACGTTTGGTTTTTTTCCCCGAGATCCGTTTGTGCACTTTCCCCCACATTTTTCCCAGCCGCATGTGGGTGTTCACAAGCTGTTCCGTGCTCCCTTCATCCGCCACCGTCTCTGCCCAATTTCGCAGTCTCGCGTGTAACCCAAAGAGAATTTCAAACGGTGCGAATTCTGTGACCAAATCGTCAAGATGGTGCTTCGACCGTAAACGTCGTACGTCGTCGTCATCAGGCCCGAAGTTTTTGTCTTCCAGATGATTTGGTGACGTTTGTCGTTAATAATCCCATCAGAAGTTTCCATGTCTCATGGCCGTTTTCCAACATACTCTTCCGATGTGGGGCTATCCCTCATGCCGCCATCTTCCCGCAGATCGATACTCCTTGCTTCTCCCGGCGTCCATTCCGCAAGGAATTGTCAACTACCCCCTGACGTCTCGCTGTCTTCAATGGCAAGGGACAGCCAGTCTACCACGTTATTATCCTTCCCTGGCTTATACACAATCTCCATGTTGTATTGTGACAGGAACTCCTTCCACTGTGTCACGCGTGCGGATGATTCCTTTAATTCCCCACCCATTGCAGCAGTCTGTGATCAGTGTGGACCTTAAATTTTCTTCCAAATACGTAAGGCCGGATGTTACCAACGGCCCGGATGATACCCAGTAGTTCCCGTTCAAGGGAACTGTACCTTGCCTCCGTGTCAGTCAACCGTCTGCATATACCGCTAATAAGGCTCTTCGATTTTGAGATTCTTCGAGTTGACGAAGTGCTTGCGGATATCACCTTTTTTTAACATATGTTACGCGCTCTACTTGTAGCGGTATCTCATGCTCTGTCTTCCCCGCTGCTTCTAACAGAAATCCCTCTCAATTTCTTCTCTCCCGTTTCTCCCCTATCTCCACCTGTAAATGCTGTTTCAGGTTTCTTCCATATGGTCTTTAGGGCCCTGGTTCTTCTGTAAACGACCTGGCTCCAGTCACTCTCGTCTTCTCAGATATGCAATTCCTCTTCCCTGGCGTTGGTGTCGATCATCGTCTGCACGCAATCTAGGATCGAGCGTTTGTTAGCGAATCCCTCTTTCCTTCCCATTTCCTTGGCCAGCTACACCTTCAAAACTGTGGACAGGAAGCCCATCAGGCCTTCTACTTCTTCAGCGCTGAATGCCTCTTTCATCTTTTCGGTAACTTTATTATAACCAACTACCAGACCTACAGCATACTGTCCGTTACTCTGTCACAGGGACCTCGTTTCCCGAAACATCTGGAAAATATCTTCCTCTGGGGTCCACCGCCCCCCTCCATATGCTTTCTTCAGTCTCGCGCTTTTCCTCGTTAGCTTGGATCTGATTCAGTATGCTTCTTTTTACCCGACATATCAAACCCACTCTCAGTGATGCGTCCCTGAGGTCCAGCCAATTGCCTTCCACCTTTGTCCCGATTAACGCCGTGAGGTGGTCTCCTCCCTTCAAACAGTGATAAAGTTCTCCCAGCTCACCTGTAAACTTCTCCAGATCTGAAATCGCTTTTCTTAGATTCTGGGTGTTCAAGGCCTTCACCCTCATCCGGAAAATCGGACCACAACAAAATTTCCCCAGACAGGGTTCCTTAATTCCTCACTATCTCCACAACTCCCGGGTTTCGGCACCAGTTAACATTCGTGAGAATTAAAACTAAAAAAAGATCGAGAAAGAGGTAATAGAAATGATGAGATCAAACGTTAGTACAAGACTTCTTTATTCGTAGCTCTTAATCCTATACACATACAATGTTTACATCCCGAGGATTTGTTATTAAGACTGTATACCGACAGAGCCCAGGCCTTAACTTATATATTGTTGTGATTTTTTATGGTGTTTTTGAGATAAACTCGAAATTAGCGAGCGTACATGAACAATATACGACCCGTGGTTCACGATTCATGAATTTTTAAACACTATTCGTTGCGTTGTATCTAACGTTAATATGTATAAAATAAATAATATCATTAATTAAATATAAATATTTTAATTTATTAACTTCAAAACAAGAAAAGTAATCATATATGAGACAAAGAGGTCAAGAGATGAAGAAGGCAGCGGAAAGATACAAGGTACGGATCGAGGAACAAAGATTCCAGTCACTTGCATCCGACCCGGCATCGAGACAAGATCACGCTCTCTTTCATCAGGGGCCTGTGAGATGAGAGCTAGGAGGAAGCTGGCTCCCATTTCACTTTCACCCGGCACGACAACAAAGGAAGCAACCCACGCTACGATACAGAGACGCTACAAGGACGCGAAGAAGACACCATAGGGACGCAATCGCACAAAGAAGACGACGCATCGAAGATTTCACAAAGAAAAACTGGCCAGTCACGCGTTTAGTAATAAGGTACAATTTTAAATTTAGTTTTTAATAATGTTATTTTATTACGTACGTAGTTTAAATGTATATTCAACCTTTAAATCAATGTGTAAATAAACAATTATTCCTTTTGCCAGAATTATCCTATTTTTATTAACAGAACCTTAAGATAAAGTAAAAATAAAATATAAATGTAAAGAAAATGTATTTCTTTAATTTGAATTAGCACGCCGCACCAACGTAGATAATGCAGGCGTTGAAGAGAATGATACTAGCGTTATCAGCAGGGAGGTTACGTGAGTGTTAGGCAAGCAGTGAAAGCAAGCTAAACTTAATATTTGACTTAATTATTTGTTATTATAAAACAAACCGAATCGACAGGAGAATAAACATTGAATGTCGTTTCTTTGTTTTACAGGTATGACTTACTGATTTTTAATATGACTGATTTTATTTGTAAACCCGTAAAGTAATTAACAATTAAAGGAAAATAAACTTTGTTTTACAGAGCAACACAACCTTGTTTTTCTGTCGTCCCTAAGAAACGACATTCAATGTTTATTCTCCTGTCGATTCGGTTTGTTTTATAATAACAAATAATTAAGTCAAATATTAAGTTTAGCTTGCTTTCACTGCTTGCCTAACACTCTCGTAACCTCCCTGCTGATAACGCTAGTATCATTCTCTTCAACGCCTGCATTATCTACGTTGGTGCGGCGTGCTAATTCAAATTAAAGAAATACATTTTCTTTACATAAATTATATAAAAAATATTTTAATAATATATATATAGTGATTGTTTTATTAAATTGTTTATTTAAAGTGGTTAAAAACTTAAAAGGGGGTGATAAGTATTGCAACATTAGGAACACTCTTTTAAAAAATAAATCATTAATACAAATAAAATACAATAATTATACAAAATATACTGTAACGATATTTTTGTGATCAATTGACTTTAATTTTTAAAATATTTAACTAGTTAAAATGACCGGTAGTCAGGGTTGATTGGCCTAGATTATCAAAGGATAGTTCTGAAGTGGGGGAGGTGCAATAGAAGGTAGCTCAGTTTGTTCTTAACCAAAAGTAATCAGTTATTGCTAAACCTTCACAGGAGAGAAAACAAGATGATTTAGAGTTTGTTAGAAGCAAGAATGTGTGGGAGTGAAAAGCTTAAAGTGAATAAAAAGCCCATTCACCAGCTCTATGTATGTCGATATAATGCTCCAGTTCATGAGTTCCCAGATATAACGCACTTTTTCCTGGTCCCCGGTCCAAGTGAGGAATTTTTCAATGAATGTTTATTTGTTGTAACACTTTGACTTCCCGTTTATATAGCTCTGATAGAAGGATAAACTCATTTTTTCTAACCGCATTTTCATTTTTTAACATAGGCATTAGAGATATTTTGTCAAAATTAAGTTAAATTTGTGTACATTAACTGTAAATTAAATTAAAAGCAGGAAAGAAACAACAGTATGCCATGATCTAATGGATTCCATAAAAATAATTTCTATGAATTTTCTCTCTAAGGTACATAATGTTTCCACGAATTCAATTAACTTGTAAGTTTACATTACAAAACGCATTTTCCGTTTAGTATTTTATCTATCTCGGTCCTGTTAACATCATATAAAATGTCGCAAAAATCATTTTAAATAAAAGAAAAAAGTGAATTAATATAAGAGTTTGATTGATCTACATTGAACCAAAAAGATTTTTCTGCATCCAAGAAGATAAGTGTGTCAATTTTATGGACGATATTAAAAAAAATAAGTGAATTTGTTTTGCCCCAAGAAGAAACCAGCCATAAAAAATACAATCCACAAAACACGAAGAGCTGGAAGCCATTCTAAAAAATTGGTTCATCTAGGCAGGAGCTCTAACTTTCCGATAAGTGGCTCGATTTTGCAAGAAAGGGCCCGGCAAGTGGCAAGCTCCTTGGACTTTACCCCTTCAACTGGGTGGCTTGATAATTTTAAGAACAGGCACTCGATTATTTATAAACAAATTTGTGGTGAGTCAAATTCAGTGAATCCTGATTTAAAAATCGACTGCAAAAATAAAATGTTGATCAATATCTCTGGCTACGAACCCTTAAAAATTTTTAACACAGATGTATTTGGATTGTTTTTCAAACTGATGCCTGATAAATGTTTGGTTTTAAACACAGAAAATGCCATGGGGGGAACTTAAGCAAAGAAAGATTAACAATTCTTGTTTGCACGAATATGACAGGATTTGACAAAAAAAAAAAAGCCACTTGTAATCGGAAAATATGCAAAACCACGTTGCCTTAAAAACTTGAAAACCCTTCCCTGCTTTTGTTCATCTTAATCTCGAGCATGGATGACTGGTGAATGATTTACACAATGGCTTCATGATTGGAGCACCAAATTGAATGACCGAAAAATACTTTTACTCATTGACAATTGCGCTGCGCATCCAAAAGAGGGAAATGAATAAAACACTAAGTTGCTTTTTCTGCCACCCAACACCACAAGTGAGATGAAACAGAACCATCCATAATAACCCAGCCAAAAATAATACATTTTTTGTGTGCAATACAGAAGTAGAAGACAAAACTTTCGAAAATATCAATCAATTAAAAAATGCTGTTTTAAAAAAAGCTTAGATTGAGGTAAACAAAAAAGAATAGATGAATATTTTAAGCCAGGGCCATCTAACAACTAGTATAATCCATTTAATTATTTAATTTGTATGTACATTATTACATAAATATATTTTTTTATTCTTTATACGTATATATGTCCTTGTACCGGCCGCTAACTACATAAGATAAATCACCCTATACTCTATTGTATATATATTGTAAATTGGTTATAATATGTTGTAAATTAATTTAAACAAATGTAAATAACATTACCAAACCATAAGTCATACCAGTGTAAATATTGTTAACAATAAAAGACGCAGCTGCAAAAAACTAGTCCGAGGCCCTTGAAGGGAGAGTCAGGTAGCGGCTAGAGAGCTAGGGTCCCGGTCTAGAACAGGCAAGCGTCAACGCAACCCTGCGGTTTGGTTGGTCAGAATAAAACCACAGACCATTGCTTACTGGGGGCTATATATACCCCCTAGTTTTAGCCAATAAATCATTCTGACTACGGCTCTCGGGACTGGTACTTGCAGCTGCACTGATGCTTCAAGATTTTGGCCTTCTCATTTATGAAAACCTCTGCATCTCTCTTCCTAACATCGCTATGTTTTAGTCCGGCCTCGCCAGACCCCACAGTTTCCTAGTGAGATTCTCTGCCTTCGTCTTGCTAAAACTATCACCTCCTAGAGACCTCTCCCTCGCGGACGACGGTTGACGTGGCCCTACAAACTTTACCTAGCAGTGTCCCACAGCAATCCAGTCTCCATCTCTCTGGTTCACACTCGCCTCTGGGATCCCAAACGGTTTTCGCCTACCCTCAGATACCAAGTGTGAATTCATGGTCATTCCAAGACCCCATAAACTACCTACAATACCTACCCTATATCTCTTCTCCTGAACATAGTGCACTGTCGGGGCACATACCTATCAAATATGGAGTCAGATAGTACAGTAGGAAGACCCGTCATGAACCAATTGTCCAGGTCATAGCCTAATCAACCCTCACTAGGGCTAAGGTAACTTGGCACCCCTCGTGACGACCCGACAGTCCTGTTTATATATTTTTTTAAATTCTATAGTTGTCTTTACCTACTATGTATGTTCATACTCCATTTTGAAATAAATATTTTCCATTTTTAGCCATTTTATTTTTTCCTGGCTATAGCACTCTTTTTCTTTGATCCCTAGAAGAGCGTTATAATAAAGTTTTACTGTAGAATGTATCCACCTATAATTTTAGACCGTAGCTTGATAAATTTCTATATCCAATTATGTTAATATGAAATATTTTAAACAGCTAAAATTATGGACTAGGATCAATACTATGAGATCATAGTATTTGAAAATTGTAAAATAAAAAATTGTTGATTATAAACTTAATCTAAGATCCTTATAAATAAGCAATTACAATTTTAGGTGTGATAAATGATCGTTGCAATACAATCAAAATTTCTGTAAACCTGAGTGGTCTATATTATAGACTATAATATGGTATACTCAAGAGTTATTTATAATTAAGTTCTTTGGTCAATAAGTCCACAACCCTGTCTTTAATCGGTAAATACTGCATATCCACTTCTTTATTCTTGATAGCTTATCTTTCTTACAAAGTGATAACGGATATCAATGTGTTTGGTTTTTCTGTGAAAATCTGGGTTGACCATAAGTATTTGTACTCCCTGGTTATCATTATAGATAATTATGGGCTGTTGTCTTCTTCTAATTAACTAATATTTTCTTAAGATGTATATATAAGATCCTTAGCACTCCCCGCCAAAGCCATGTATAAGGCTCTACATTTGACAGCGCAACACGTATCTGCTTTCTTGATTCCTATGGTTCAGCTCTAGGCATGGTAAAGACATATCCTATAATAGAGTTTCTGTCATTCCTTCCTTCTGCCCAATCAGCATTAGCAAATCAAGCTAAAAATGAATTATTTTTCTTAAAACTATAGAAATCACTATCTTCATATATATTTCTCTCGTCTTCTTGATTAGCTTATTTTTCTTCAGAGATTTGACTTACTTCTTGTTGGGTTAAGAAATTATTTTCGATTACTACTGGAACTTCAGAACCTGTAATTTTTACTGTAGTTAGTTGGCTTAATTTAATTAAAAAATTAAATTAAACAAAAAGAAATTTTTATGTTACTGTGATCATCGAGATCAATTGATAGTCTTTCATTGATAGTCATAGTCTTTTTTGTCTTCTGCATAGCCTATAAAAATGCATTTCTTATTTTTTTAATTTAATTTCCTTCACTTCTGTTCAGGAATTTTAATGTAAGCATCACAATCCAATATTCGCAAGTGGGACATAACAATTCTCCTTCCCGTCTATTTGTCTGTAAGTCTTCCCTATAAAAGCTTTTGTAGGTTTTCTATTCTTAAAATAGTTAACAGTATTCACTGCTTCCACCAACCCAGTAACGTTTTGACAGATTAGCGTACAGCTTACTTTTTCAATCAAAGTTCTATTAAGGTGTTCGCTGCGACATTCTGTTCTGGAGAATAACGGTCTGGCAAATTATCCCATATTTTGTTACATAATTTCTAACGACAATTTTTTAATTTTCTTATCTGTTTCGTTTTGAATCAGACTTGAAATTTTCGAAAGTTTTGGAAATTTTAAATTTAATTCTTAATGGATAAACAAAACTTTTCCTTGTAAAATCATCACTGAATGTTAACAAATATTTTGCTCCAACCCAACTGGGTTCTGACATAAGTCAACATTGATTACTATGTATAAGTCCTAAATTACTTTTAACTCTTGTTCTAGGTGGTTGTTAGATGTTTTTTTAGTTTGTTTTTCCATTACATAAGTAACACAATTTTCTGTATCACCAGCACAGTATGTGTAAAGTTGATTCCATCAGCCATACCAACTTTTAAAAATTTCATAGAACCTAAATCTCTTATGCCAAGTTCTTGCTTATTTAAAATTTTACATCCATCTTGATTAAAAATCACAGCTTTATCTGTCATTTGACTAGCTGATAATAAATTATAAGATAAATCAGGAGCATTTTAGGCATTACCTATCTTAATTTGTTTATTTAATCTAACATCTCCTTGTCTAGAAGACTTTAATTTAGAATTATTGCTCATAGTAATATCAAGCTTTTAAGATTTAATATCATCAAACCAATACTTTTTCAATGGCATACGTATAAGTAGTAGCTCCACAAGGTACCATCCAGTCTATATATTCCTTGGCTATATCAGTAGATAGAGCCGTAAAAATAGCATTTGGAATCCTCAGGGTTTTTTAATAAAAAGACAATGTCTAACTTTTATTTAAATTTCTAGGCCTATATTTATAATGAATACTTTTTTAGTGGGTGCTTGAATTATTATGTTCAATCTTATTTCATGAATAACATTTCAATTCACTTTTCTTATTTTTGGGATAAAATTATAATCTTTTAATTAATTTTTAAATTTCTTTTGTAAAAGCAAAGTTCCAACTTAGTCACTAGTAATTAAATCTTTTGAACCCGGGAAAGCCATAATTATTGGGTCATATTCCTCACTCAGGCCATTCAACATTATTACAGCAATACACTCACTGTCAATCGGAGAACCAATATTATTTAACTTTTGAGGCAATGACATTATTTTATTCAAATAGCTTTCCGTGTTCATATTAACTTCGAAAATTTTTCTGAATAAAAACTCTTGTCTTCATACATATTGTTTAACTTTAGCCATACCTCTTTTCCATTTTTAGTGCCAATTATCATTCCATAAATTTTTCCTTCAATCATGAGTCTTAAAGCTCATAACATAAATGTTCTTGACTGGGTCGTTTTTTTTCACCAGTGACATATTCCCATAGTTGTTCGCTAACTTAATAGTTTTGCGCTCTGAAGTTCTATATTAAATCATTTTCCCTTCTTTCATACCTTGTAATAGTATGTAGTATGTATTTTTTTTTTTTTTATTGGTCTATTTTGAGTCAACACAACGATTTCACAGCTTCGCATCCAAAAAAAAACATATCACTTGTGGCAAACTCTACCTATTTTATTTTATTTAACTGTTTGGTCTACTGCACCCATAACCTGTCAGATTTACAGAATTTTGAATGAGAAGGTCTAACACTTTTACACAAATATGTAATAACTTGTAAAAAAAAAAAGTTATAATAATATTGTTAGTTATAACTAATTTTAAAGCTAAACATTCAATTAAAAATACCACAGAAGCAGTGAAATATTGAAACAAAAATATTTACCAGAAGGATGCATTCTAGTATCATTTGACAGTGTAAACTTATTTTCCAATGTTGTAGTAATAGTACTTTAGTCAAAATCTGCATAACTTTTAGAAATTTAATAATGAGTTCTTTTCACTGACCAAAGGGTTGGCGATGTGAAATTCATTTAGTCCATAATATCTAGACAATTTATATAACGAGTATACAATGTCTGATATTAATAAATTTATCCAAAAAATAAAATGTGGGATAAGATGAGATGGACGATATGCTGCTGGCCTCAAAGGTAGTGACAATGAATTGAAGGAGCTGTCCAATTTTTTAAACAGGATAAATAGGTTAATAAAATTTACATAGGAAATAGTGAAAGAAAACCAATAAATTTTTTGGACTTCACAATGAGTAAAAGTGGTAACAGACACAAGTTTAAGACTGATGTAACAATTCACAACACTTTTAAGCACTATTAAAGTCAAAGAATGGCCATGTTTCGCTTTTTAATATAAAGATTAAATTACTTCTCACTTCACCAGTAAAAGTATAATAAAGTTCTCCATCATATTCACCATATAGCAATAGCGAATGGGTACAATAAAGACACTATAATAAGAATAATATAATATAGGAGTTTTTCAAAAAAGATTAAAAAAGACTCATTTTAAAAAAAATGGTGCACTCTCTTGTTTTGGGCTCTAGTTCCAACAAGTTGGGTAATATATTGAAAAAAAGTTGATATTGGTGCAGCATTAAAAAGTAATGGTAGTTAACACAACTTTATCTCCCACACTAAGGACCCGATTCAGTTTAAAGATAGATCAGGTGGATACAGAATAGAGTATGGTGAATGCAATAAATCTTATTTTGGCAGAATAAATTATGTTAATAATAAATGTTTGCCAATAAAAATTATTTATCAGAAGCAAAGAAAACCTAAAAAAACAGTCGGCTATACCTACATCTACAAGAAGAAGGGCACCAGGATGACCTTGGCTTTCCTTAAACATACTTATGATAAAAATTAATCAATAGCTTAAAAATCATAGAGGTAAAATTAGATTCCCTCACATCAGACAATATTAATAGAAAAGTAAGGAGAAGAATGCTTGTAGATACAACAATTAATAATTGACCAAGTAGACTGGTACAAACTTCACATGATTACATCTTCTTTCATTCTCAATTCCCAACAACCACTTTTTCCAGTTCTACCAGTCTCCTCCATTACTTAATCCTCTTGCTGCCATTCCAAGTATCACATCTTCAATCTACCTATAGCACGTTACCTTCTTTCTTTTGGAATGAGGTTGAAATTTTTTTTTTTCTCATTCTCATCAGTTGTCTCAGTGATTTAGTTTCTATATTATGCATGGTAGTTTCATTGAGACTTTAGTTCTAATGATTGTATTTGGGATTCGCTGTCTCCTTGATATCCCGCAGCTTTTAAAAATACATTTCCATGGCTGGTAACTTCTGTTCTACTCATCCTGATGTGCTCAAATTTTTGTGATGAGTTCGTAGCCACAGTTTCCACAAAGGAGTAATCCTATTCTTTATGTAAATTTAACCTCTTTACTCCAGTGAGTTTAGTTTGTCTATTTATCGTCTTCCTGCCACCGTTGGTTTTAAACAGGGTATCTCCCTCACTTGTTCCTTTCATTAAAATGCAGTAACCATGAAAGTATGTTTGTGAAGGAATACATCTACAAAATAAATGAACCATAGTTGGAAAAATTAAAAAAGTTAGTAATATCAATAATTGATTAAAATCACAAGTATTGCGTATAATTAGTTTTTATAAAATGAGTACAAAATGTTTGCTAATTAGAAATAGCACAAGGGATTAAAGATAATAAAAATTCTGGTATTCAAACTGATAATCATATTAATTCAGAAAGTAACAATCAAATGTTTTTAGTAATTGGACAGATGTTTGAAAAACTTGAAATAAAAAACATTCAAATAATCTAAGAAACCAAATAAGAGCAGTGAATATAAAACTTCAAAAGACCTTTAAAAACTGACATGGAAAACAATATTAAGATTTTACTATAAAATTTATTTAATTTTTTTATAAAAATTTTTATTAAATTTTACTAATTTTAAATTTTTACTAAATTTAACAAAATTTACTCTAATAAAAATGTGGTTCAAGAATCATCAGATATCACTTTAGATTAAATAGTAGTTTTGGTCAAAGCAAACCAGTCAGAAAATATTTAAAAGCCAACACAAGCAAGGCTGGATAAATGTATATCAAAGGAACCTATAGATGCTGATGCATTAGAAAAACAAGAATCTGCTAAGATTGTTAAAGAAAAAAAAAGTGAGGACAACCTAACAGAAAATAATTGCGACAATACAAATTGAACTGCTTACTTTAGACATGGGTAGTTTCAATAGAAACATTTATAAATGAAAAAAAAAAACAGTCCAATACATGTGCATGTAGCAAGGGTATTATATTAATGAAAATGTATAAATGTTATCTTAATAATAATAGGAAACTTGAAGTTTGAAAACAATATTTTTCTGACACCTACAATTGCTAACAGCAGCATGTTATACAAAGAAAAGTCAGTAATTGATGTTATACATAAAGTAAAATTAACTCTCTATTTTGTTTTTATGTAGAAATAGATGTAGTTTTAAACGTACATAAAAAGTAAAGTAATAGGTTGGCCAAAAAGTCCGTTCGGTTTTTTAAGGGAAAATAAGACACAACTTTTAAACACAAAGCGATTTATTCAATCAATGATATAATTGCCTTTTTGTTCCAGTATCTTCTGCCATCTCATGGGCAGATTCATAATTCCATGCTCAAAGAATTTCCTGTCTTTACTGGCAAAAAAATTTTCCAAGTGGATTTTTACATCTTCTTCAGAGTTGAAGGTCTGTCCATTCAATGAATTTTTATGAGACCAAAACAGGTACAAATCTGAAGGTGCAAGGTCGGGCAAATATGGAGGGTGCGGCAAAACTTCCCAGCCAAGCTCCAGTAATTTCTGCCGTGTCTGCAAAGAAGTGTGCAGCAGTCTGGCATTGTCGTGATGGAAGACAATCCCCTTACGGTTGGCTAGTTCTGGACGCTTCTGTTGGATTGCTGCATTTAATTTGTCCAGCTGGTCACAGTACACATCCGAATTGATGCTCCTGTTCGTGGGAAGAAGTTCATAAAAGACAACACCCCTCTGTTTGTCGTAATTCGCCGCACTTCCCCATGAGCGCTCCACATTGTTATAGACAATCCACTTTTCGTCCCCTGTCATCATCTCTTCAAAAAAGGATCGTTTTCTTCCCTTTTACGCAACGAATCGCAGATGGAAATCCTTTGGGCGAGGTTAGCCTCACTAAGTTGATGGGGAACCCAAACATCGAGCCTGCTCACTTAGCAAAGTTGATGCAGATGGTTTTCAACACTCGATTTGGATATTTTGAGGATAACTGCCAGTTGGCCAGCCAGGGCGAGTGCGTCTTGAACCGAAAAATTTTCCGATCGAAATCTTGAAAACTACTTCTGGCACACACGTTCTGTAACAGCATCCTCTCTCTGTATACAGCGCATATCTTCCTGCAAGTTTCTACTGCTTTCTTGCCTTTTTTAAAATAAAAAAGCATGAGGTGTCGATAATGTTCGTTTTGGTTTTCCATTTTCAGGATGATCCTAAACACACAAAATACAATCAGTCTGCTAATAGACTGCTTGAAGTTTCGTGACGACAAAAACCAAACGGACTTTTTGGCCAACCACTTTTTGGCATTG
This sequence comes from Acanthosoma haemorrhoidale, assembly GCA_930367205.1. Taxonomy (NCBI): domain Eukaryota; kingdom Metazoa; phylum Arthropoda; class Insecta; order Hemiptera; family Acanthosomatidae; genus Acanthosoma; species Acanthosoma haemorrhoidale. The sequence continues at coordinate 113,309,771 of OV884009.1, read as the reverse complement.
TAGAGAGGAAATAAAGAGGAGGATTTAGCTAAAGACACTTTAAAGAATCACATCTTGCAAGAATGTATGACCCGACTAGTCCAGGTTACTTTTATAAGAACCAGGAACTACAACTAGAAGATTTTAAATTATGTAAGTTAAACGGTTTTTAACAGATTTTAATTAATTTTGGTTGTAATGCTAGTAAATAAATTAGTTTTTTCAATGTACACAGATTGGACATAAAAAAAACCCTGAATGATAAATAAGTTAATAATAAAGTAAGAAAATGGTATGTATATTGTTTGGAGTTAATAATTATTAAAATATAATGTTCTACAATTAAGAAACATATACTTCCCTATGTATAGTTAAGATATAGATAATGGGGTAGCAGCTCTGGCATCTTAATTGTAAATAATCATTTCCTGTTATTAAATTAATTAATATATGTAATTAATTTAAGCTTTCAAATATTCATAATACATATATTCCCTTTCATTATTTAAATGTATAATAATTAAATATTATTATAATATGGAATGTTTACTTAAACATAAAAAAAAAACTGTGACACTTGAGTATTTGATAATATGGTTGTCCCTGTCATCTATGATCTTTCTACATTCACCTACAATGTAGAATCAGTGTACATGATGTACACCTGTACCTTCCAGTCTACCTCGTGCATCATAGCTTGATGGAGGGAGCCACCAACGTAGTTGACCTAAAATTCTGGTAGTATTGTACACTATGCCTATCTAGTTAATGGAGTAGCAGCTCTGGCATCATTGTAAATAACCATTTCCTTTTATTAAATTAATTAATATATGTAATTAATTTAAGCTTTTAAATGTCTGTCCCAGGACAAAAAAGTTAAACAAACTGAATTAATAATTTTTCCATTATTTTCTTACCCTCTATTGTCAAATGTAATTTTTGGCATTTCCTGTAAATACATTTGAACTCCAACAAAAGTTATCTGTCAGTGGTTTTCAAATATAGTTCCGATAATTCATCCCCAGGGGGGCCTGGAAAGTTGTTTTTTATGTTGTCCTACAGCCCAGTATAAGGGACAAGTCTTCAATTGAAGTGGAGGTTGCCAAGGGTCAGGTAGATACTGAGTGTGACTTGCTCGTAATGACTCACAAGGCCTCTGTGTTCTGGGACTTTGTTTGCTGTAGTTCTTTGTTATGAAGACATGCGTAATATAGAGATTTATTGGAGGCCGGCTTCAATTAGTTGTTTGTACACCTCATGGTTGAGACATCTTCCACAACTGTCTATCATTAAAGTAACACTTCCATATATATCCAAATACATACAACCTGTCCTACATTTCCTTTCTTGTTACATATCACATATGCTGTTTGCAACTATAAAAAGTAAGAGTCGTTTTTTTTTATTAATACAGTCCACTTTAGCTTTACCTGTGCTCACCACATTTTCCCCATTTATGTGTTTAAGTTGTTTTGTGTTATATGAGTTGTTGTATGTCTTAGTTAACATGTTAATTGTCATATTTATCTTGTTTATGGTTATAGTTCGCGTATACATTAATAGAGGGTCTCTGTTTGTGATTTGATAAATATCTGGCCTTACTGGAAGATCTAAATCCTTTATCGTTCACGTATGGCACATACATTCTAGAAGCGGAAATCAAGGTAGGACACCACCAACACATTAGTACATACCATTACATCTCCTTAATCTAGAGAGATCTACATGAGATGTAGCTATTGTGGAGACACCACCACCACTGACTGGTAGGGACCTACATCGCACTGATGCCCTCCACGCCTCTTGTAGTGGATACTCTCGTGTAATTTATCACAGACTGGTTTATTAAAGAATTGAAGACAGTTTTTTATAACTAATCTAACCTCAAATAAAAAACATAACCATTGGCGCCCGAAAAAACTAAAGTCAAGTATTTGTGATTCTGTTAGAGAAGGTTATTTTGTTTAGGTGGTTTACCTATTGGAACCCTACCTCCTCTTGAAGTTTAAAAGAACCTTACATAATGGGCCATGAACAGGGTCTTAGTTAATTTGAAAAACGTGAATAATAAATAAATAAAATACCCTTGTACCCTAACAAAAGTCTGTATTAATCAATTTAATGAGGAAAAACGTATTAAAATAAATAACAACACCAGGAAATATGCCTGAATATAACCAGGAGGAAGTAAATAAAATAATAGGAACTGTACCAGAGTTGGTTCAGAAGACAAAGGACAACAATGACATGCTTACAATGATGATGGAAGCAAACAGGAAATTGATGGAAGAGATGAATAAAAAACTTGAGGCGAATAGAGAAGACAAAATTAAAAGAGACGAAGATACGAAAGAAATTATTAGAAAATTTGAAGAAGTTGAAGAAAAATTACTAATAGTGGGATAATATAATTTTTGACTCTGACTGTATGGGGGACTCGAGGACAAGTCATGAAGCAAATCATGAATTGCTTCATTAGATTTGTCTTTAGGACTCCACATCAATTCCAAGTCTCTCACCTCTATGCTGAGATAGGGTGGCTCTTCCCCTCCTTCTGTGCTCAATATTTACTCGGTTCATTTGTTTTTCAAACCATCAATTCGCATCACCCCCCACAACAGTTCAAATCTTCAGTCCACTCCAGGAACACAAAATCCCGTCTCGATCGCCTTTATACTCCTGCCCACAAAATTGCATTGTATATGATCGGTCCTTTCTTGCTTGCTCTTCTACCCTTGAACCATCAAAGCTCTCTTATTCCAACACCTCACCATCCAAAGAGACACTTGTTAACCCCGGCAATGTTTCATTTATTATATTTTCTGATTTTTATTTTTGTGTTTCATATTTTTATTTAATTGTTTACTATATATAGATAGATGTTGGTTGCCACCTGGTATGTCACTTTTTTGTTTTCTTTTGTATTTATTTAATATCATACTGTACCGGCTTGTGCATATGTTGTTTTTTTGTTTCTCATAGGTGGATCCTATGGACTTTATTTACTGTTGTAATTTATTTACTGTCTATTACTGCTTTTAGTAACCAGTTATTTTATTTTTAATAATTTTTATTTTATTTCATAATTATTATAATTCCTATAGAAGTTTACAATTTATTTTACATTGGCATTATTTTTTTTATTGTGATGTAATAGTTCTTTTTATTTGTCATCTGAACATATAATGTTATTCATAGGAAACTTTGTCCTGTAATGAATTTTTTTTCTATTATATCCTATATGTTTGCAGGTTTATTATTATTATATTGTTCGAATTTGCAGTTGCCACTTTTGTTCTTAGTGGATTTAATTGTCCACATGTTGTAACTGTACTGAAAACAGTGACATTCTTATTCTTAAACATCACTGCCATAATCGATTGTTTGAACAATAGGCTCTCGAGCGGCAAGGTAACAGGGACAGTTGTTATCAGAATTGGCATAGTTTGTGTTGTCCTTTTTATGAATAGATTGCTCATTCAGTTTAATACAGTTAATGCAACTAAATGTACTGGCTGTGCATTTATCACTATGTTTCTTTTCACTTGAATGACATGTTATATGAGAATCACAAGTTTTACCTCTAATGTACAGGTTATCTGTAATTCTACATCTAACCTAAGAAAATTTAATACTTTCTTTGTTTAGTAACTTTTTGTGTAGTTTAACATTGACTTCAACTACAGCGCTTCTTTTAATAAATCCTTTATCTTTTATTTCTCTTGATAAAATATTTTGTACTGAAAAATAACTGTCTGACTTAATAATTCTGAGTTCTCTCTTTTATTATTTCACAAATATTTTTTCATTAACCTTTGGTGGCAAATCATGGATCACCATTCTCGGCTTATTTTATCTGTTCAATAGTATATGAAGTGCCAAGTTGTTTACTAATTTCTGTGACTATCTTATTGCTATCAGATAAGGAACCGGTCTGCAGGAGTAAGCCGCCATTCCTTATTGTTATCAATCTATTGATACCTAATTTTAGCTTCATAGGTTTTACTTTATGTTTTTCTGTTTCTTCAGAGTTAGTGGTTAGATCTTGAGGTTTTATAGCAATTTTAAAAATAAACTTGGAATTACTCATATAGCATTTTTAGGTTTAGATAAATCTGCATCTCTGTATGAAAATGGTGGTGTTCCTTTGCTTTCTCCAGTATTTCCAACTTCATACTGTTAAAAACGTTGGTAATGCCACTTATTTCACAGCGTATTTGATACATCCTTTAAGGCCGTTTAATAGGTTACTTCCTTCAGTAATCACTTGTTTCTGTAAATTTAAGTTTTTGTTCAGTGAAAAACTTGTTTTTTTTGGATCTTTTTTTTGTCTTTGGACTTAATATCTTTTTGGTTTCCTAACAGCTAGCCTATACTCTGTAAGCTGTTTTCTATAGTGCTACCAGTTGCCAATTTCCATGTTAATTTTAAAGCTATTATCATAGTTTTTTAAGTGTATTTTTTTTATTAGGTAATTAATGTGTTTGAGGAGGTTTATAAAAAAGGGATTTTAAGATTGTAGGATGGAGGTTAGGGGATATAGGTGAATGCTAAATAATAAGCAATATTATGTAGAGACCGATGAGTATTTATTTAAAAGCTGTATATTCTGACTTTGCATATTATTGTTGGTTCTAACAGAATCATCAACCATCATGTATATATGGCTAACAACATATCACTGTCCCATGTTGAAATATGCCTTTCTAAATGGATTACACATTCAACATTCAGCCATCACGGGCATTCAACATTCATATTGTCCCTCTAGCAACTGTAATGTGACGAATATGAAAAACTCATTTGATATGTAAACATCATTAGCAATTATTATTTTTTTTTGGTGCTAGATTTCTTAAAAATATTGTTACAATTACTGTTTTTGTTAAAATAATTTTACTTTCTTATTTATAATGAGTAAAAGGAAATTCATTCAAAATTCACTAAGATTAATATTTTGTTAAATAATATTCAAGTGTATTTCCAAATTTTGATCATGCTTGATTTAAAAACCGTAATGAAATCACATGGATTAATTAAAAACATTGAACATTTACTAGTTCTATATTTTAGAGCATTTGTTTATTATAGTGTGTTATTAATTGATTATGAATAATTTACTAACTTTTTTTTGTATTAATAGCACAATTTATATATTTGTTGTATATATATATATATATATATATATATATATATATATATATATATATATTTATAGATGTATATGAATTAAGTGGCATAGCTGTTTATCTTGCTTCTATTGAAACAGTTTGTTTTTAGGAGAGAAGCTAATTAACTTAAGCAGGCGTACCTACCTGTAACCGTAAGTGGAAAAGGTAGTTTAAATTAGTATGGGATTTGCATAGAGTCCATTTATTACAACTTCAAAAGAGGGCTCTCATTTTTTTTTTTTTAATTTCTCCCTCCCCCACTCCTCTCTCTCTCTCTTGTATGAATTGATGCACTTATATGTGATCAGATATGTTATCCCAGCCAATGTTCATTCTGGTTATAGCTCAATGAACTGTCATGATTTATTTTTATTGCTATTTGTGAGTGGGTTTTATATAAATAAATAAACTACATATCTGCCCAATGTATTCTTTATACCACCACAATGTTATCATTAAATATTTAATGATGTTTGTTACATTTTATTTGCTATTAATTTTTATGAAAATATTTGCTCTAAAAACAAGTGTTGATTGCAGGTTGAAAAGGAGAAAGCTGAGTACTGGGCTCTAAAAGAAGCCTCAGTTCTAGAAGGCTTTGGAGAAGAAAGTTATTGCTTCAAGAACTTTAGGATTGGAATCGGACCAAATGGTGTCAACATTTACCAACCTGAGAGAAAAGGGTACTATTATAAGTATCAATATTTTTATTTTATTTTTTATTTATTAACATTGATTACAGAGCAAAGGAGTCTGGTTTATGACAGATAATAGATATTCATATGGTATTTGATCTACTAGAATAATATTGCATGATGTTTGGTATATATAGAATAATTATTAGCCAAAGAAAAAAAAATATCTCAAATATCTCTAGCTCAAACCCAAAAACTCCCCAATCTTTGACCTATCTCTGGCATAACCTACGACTCTAAAATGTATATATAATTATATTGTAATGATATTTTATGATCAAATAAAATTCATTTGTTAGTAGTACATATTAAGGGTAGTGATATTAAGGGAATGAATTTCCGGTTGAAATAAGTTGTATAGAAACAATGTTATGGACTTGACCACCAGGTTTTAAGTACCTGTACCTTCTAGGATTTCCAGATATTTAGGTTGGGGGAAGATGTGGTCCATTAAGGTAGCCAGGTGTTGGCCGATAAAAGGACAGTCGTTTCCAAACATCCACAGACTACTAGGATGTTTAAGAGAGAGTCATGTGGTAAACCGGGAAGCCAGCTTGGAATGAAGACAAACTATCGCCCAACAATGAATAATTCACCCATTTTATTGTAAATCAAGAAATTTATATTAGATAATTACTTTTAATTACATAAAACTCTTTAGCCTTAAAATCTTAATATGAAACATTTGAAATACACAAAATGATACAGAACCCTAAGAACATTTTAATTGAAATGTTATTAAATAAATTATTATTTTATATTTGCATGCTTTTATTTTCTATAAATAAGAAAGTAGAAATATTTAAACAAAGATGGAATTGCTACAATATATAGAATAAAAACAACATTTTATTCTGGGACACGTTCCCCTATGAATAATAATATCATTGTTGTGACAAGGGGCTGAATAATGAGACACATTTTATGATTAACTGAACAATATATACTTTATTTAAAACAGCACATGTTAAAATATGAGACACAGGTCTTTGCAATGGTATATATATATCTGTAACCGTTTACTAACCAACTGAAACCTCTGGAACACTGGGGAGGTGTCACAGAACACACTGTTACTTATAACTGGTTCTTAACTATATTCCCCCACTTATTTAAGGAATGGAACAGATATTGGAGACATAATCCTTGAGATACACAGGCTTTTCCCGGCTCCTGTTAGGCCTAGGCGATGGAGGCACAGACGGACCAGGCTAAACAGGTGGTGGCCTTGGATTACATGGACCAGGCAAGTCGAACTGTGTATCTGGACCACTCACATGCGACAAAGGAGGTGTTGGTGGTCTAGTGGCAAGCTTGCAGTTTCTGTTTTGAATGGCACACCCATTCTGTGCTGTGGAACCAAAGGATTGAGGGAGACTTTTTTCCTCAGAACCAAGGTGGCGACCAGCTGATTAATATGGCGCTTCAGGGTGCGACCTGTGTCCAACTTGACAAAATAATGGTATTGGCCGAGTTTCCTCATGAAACTCCTTCATTGGTGCCAAACGTCTTGGTTTCCTAAGTGATTCTTTGCCTGCACTCTCTCCCCCACTTGGAGACTACGAACCCGCAATGCAGTAGGCACAGTTGGAGCCAGCGGTTTGCTGTTGGGTAGTTGGGTAGCAGAGCACTGAGACGAGTACGATACCTTCTCTTTAGGTACAGTTCCGAAGGAGATAGACCTGAGGCTAAGGGTGTTGCCCTGTTGCTGAACATTATGTCCCACCGCTTAGAACACAGTGGAGCGGGATCATCAGCAGCAGCCTTGAGTCTTCTTTTCAACATCTGGATGCTGCGTTCTGCTAGACCATTCGTGGCTGGATGATTCGGCGCACTGAACTTTTGGAATACCCCATGCTCTTTGCAATAGTTCAGGAACTCTTCACTTTTGAAGATGGCAGCGTTGTCTGAAACCATCACCAAGGGGTAGCCATGCCCTGAAAAGATGCCTTCAAGCAGAGTGATTGTTGAAAGAGAAGACGGAGCATCATGGATCATGCGAACTTCTGCCCACTTCAACTTTGCGCCCACACCCATCAAAAAGAAATGGCCATCAAAATGCCCCGCATAGTCGATGTGCACTCTCTCCCAATTATCATCAGGCTGATCCCAGGGATGAATTGACACTTTCTGCGGACTGTGGCACAGGGTTCACAGCTCTTCACAAGACGTTCTATGTCCTTGTTCAATCCTTCCCAGTAAACATATTCCCTGGCGAGTTGCTTCATCTTCATTATTCCCAAATGCAATGCATGAAGCTCTTGGAGAATTGGCACTTGGAAAGACTTTGTAATTACTGCTCGATCGGAACGGAATAGCATGTTGCCAGAGACAGTGTACGAGCTTTCCTTGTGGCTAGTCTTGAGCTCCTGTAGTGATGCTTGCAACTTTGGGTCTTTTGGAGTTTCCTTGGTGACTGTGTCTGCAGTGATAGACAAACTGGAGATCTGGAGCAGTGTTGCAGCATACAGCACATTGACCTCCTGCAATACCGCGGTTGTTGGTGAGCTGTGCTGACGTCTCATCTCCCACCACCGTACTACTAATGTCTCGACGACGGCTGCGAAGACCGAAAACGACTTCAAAGGGTGAGAACCCTGTAGTCGTGTGAACGGAGTGATTATACGCTATCACCGCCTTATGCATTGCCTCTGCCGGCTCCAACCCTTTGTCGGCATGGTAAACATGGAGATGATCTCCCAAGGTGCTATGGAGACGCTCAATTCCCCCTCTGCTCTTTGGATGCCCTGGGGTGTTGACATGCCATATTACGTCCAGAGCTTTCATCTCCTCTCTCACGTCGGCGTTATCAAACTCCCTCCCGCCGTCCGACGCTATACGATCGGGGACTCTATAAAATTGGAACCACCTCCTCAGCGCTCCTAATACTGCCTCTGAAGACTTTTCCCGAGCGGGGTATGCCATGGCCATTTGGCTAAATAGGTCAACCACTGTGACCCACTTGTGTCCCTTCCAGGTAAAGGTGTCCGCTTGAAGGTCCGTTAGCAGTGTTTGCACCATGGGAGTCTCGACTTGTAGCCCTATTGGTGGGTGCCTGTCATATTTCGTACGGTGGCAGACCTCGCATGCCCCTAGCGTCTCCTGGATAGTCTTCCTCATCCCCCACCAGAAATACTTGCACTTCAACGCCTGAGCCGTTTCGCGTTCCCCCCGGTGATTAGTTTTGCCCTGATGGTACGCCAGCGTTATCTCTTTCTGAGTTGTCTCGTCCGTGATGGTTTCTACCATCCCCTTTTACGTCCGATGAAACCGCTATCTTCTGGATTGCTGCCACCTTCCCGGCATCTGGTCGGAAAAGTGAAGGCTGTCTTATGTCGGTCCCTAGGATGCATCCGTATCTGGTGATACCCCGCTTTGAGATCCAGGGTGCTGAAGATCCTGGCCCCGCTCAGCCTGTCCAGAATGTCATCGAACCTGGGAATTGGGTACTTCTCGTCCACCGTATTCTCATTGAGCTTCCAGTAGTCTACTATCACTCTATACTTATCTGGGACCCCACTATACTTTTTTTCTTAACAGCCCATAAGGGGCTATTATATGGTGATGTGCTATCTTCGATGATCCCCTGTTTCTTCAAGTTGTCCAGCTCCTCCCTAATATGGTGTCGCAGAGCCTGTAGGTATCTGCGCTCCTTCACGTAGCTTACTCGGTCCTGCTTGAGCGGAATCTCATGTATTGTTTTTCCTGTGACCCCCAATCTCTCCCCTTCCTTAAAGAAAATGTCCGTATATTCTCCCTTGAGCTCCACTCTCCAATCCTCCGCTCGCCTAATCGCCCCTACTCGCGCACTACCGTCTCTCCCTACATCCCTCCCTTGTCTCAGGCACCTATATGTTTTCTTACCTAAGCGAATGTCCCATTTCCCCTCCCTGTTCCTAATCTTCGCTCCAACTTTCCCTAACAGATCACATCCTATGATCCCTCCATATTCCCGGGGCATCTTTTCCACCGCATGGACCCGTCATTTCTCCTTGCTACCATCCCATCTTTCCAACCCTATTATCGCTTCCCCTTTGACCCTGCAGGGGCCCCCCAGGGTGACCAAGCTACAAGAACATACCTGAATTTGAGGCATCCTCCCTCCTCCACACATGTTCTCTAGTGTCTCCCGACACATTATTGTGTTGGTACTCTCCGTATCCTCTTAGCACTGCACTCCACTCGCGACTCTAATTATAGGCAGACCGCCATGTGTGCCTTTTACAATATTATTTATTAACGTGCGGTCGCCTCTCCGCTGCCACTCTTCTCAGATCTCGCGTTCTCCCCTCTCCTCCGTTGCCTGTCGTCAACCGCTCCTCCGGGCACTGCCGTTTCCACAGCCCACTCCGCTTCCTGGTTCTTCCCTTTCGTTGTCCGTTTCGGAGGTTTCCGAAGTTTCTGAAGCCTTCGACTGATGTCTCTCCCTCCTCCACACTCTCTGAGCATTGATTTCCATTGGCTCGGGACGGTTCACGTTTCTGCGTGGGCTCATATATGGGCACTGTCTTGCTACATGACCCTCTGTGCCACACTTGAATGACCTAGTGCGTGGAAACTTTGCTACCAGGTGTCCTGTCTTCCCACACTCATAACACTTCCTGTCTTCCCTTCTCCTGGGGCGTTCCGCGTTTCCTCCGCTCCTTTCTCCCACTGCTGCTCTCTCTCTTTTACCATACTCGTTCTTCCTCCATGTGACCGGCGCGATTTTGGGCCTTTTATATACCACTTTCCTCCAGCCCATTTCTTCCTTGCCAGCTGTAATTTCCTCCTCTCTGGCGCTGGTGTCCACCATTTCTTGAGCGCATCCTAGAAACGTGCGCTCTCTAGATAACGCCTCCTTTCTTCCTGTCTCCTTCGCTAGCTGCACCTTCAGTATTGTAGACAAAAACGCCATCCTGCCCTCTACTTCTGCCCCGCTCAATGTCTCCCGCATCTTCTCCGTGATGCCATTGTATTGAGCCAGCAGTGTTCCGGCGTACTGCCCGTTTGTTTGTCGGTGCCTCTTAGTTTCCCGGAACATTTGAAAAATATCCTCTTCCGGGGTCCATTTTCCCCCGCCCAATGCTTTCTTCAGCCGCTCCTTCACTATGGTCCATGAGGTCTCCTGGATCATATTCAGAATACTCTGCTTAACTCTGCACACCAGAGCTGCTCTCAGTGAATCGGCATCTCCTTCTGTTATTAAGTCCGCCGTCCGTTTTCCTTCTATCCGCATCATCAGCCTGTCACCCCCCTTAAGGAAATGATTCAGTTCCCCGGTCTCACCTGCTAATCTCTCCAGATTCCTCATATCATATCATTTGGACTTCCTCATATCCTGAGCCGTGATCGCCTGAATCTTCATCCACGCTAATGTAGTTGCGTGAGCTGCTGCCATCCTCGTTTGAGGCAACTGCGGTATATCTGCAGCTCCACTCAGCACCGCGGGTCGTAACACTCCCTGCATGTTATTATAAAAAAAAACGTAAAAGAGAGGAGACGATAAAGGAAAAAAAATTAGAGAGAAAAAACAATTACTTTCTACGCCGCCGTACGAGGTTCCCGTAATTTCCCGGGTTTCGGCACCAGTTAATCGCCGGCGGTTAAGTTTGATAAAAAGATAATGAAAGAGGAATAAGCACCGACACACTCTGACTCCTGTAAAAGACTGCTTTATTGTGGAATATAATCAGACATACATAGGATCATGGGTTGTTTACATTCCATGATCGCATTAGTATTCGACATAGTCAGGCCTCTGGCTTTAACTTATTATATTTAACTATATATATATATATATTGTTGTGATATTTTAAAATGATGATTTTTAATAGTGTTTGTTTAAATAAACTCGAAATTAGCGAGCATTGAATAACGATCCTTGATTCATTTTTGAAAGTATGAACGTTTTTATTGTCGTCATATTAATTAGTAATAATTGAAATAAAATAATATCATATTTAATATAAACATTTATTATATAAAATTCTGGCATTAAATAACCAGTTGAAAGTCAAGAAGGCAGCGGGAGGTAGTATAAATAAACCGGCATGAACACAAAAAACATTCTTCCTTCATCAGAGGAGAGAGCAGGTAGAGACCAGGTCCAGGTAGTCACCGTCCCACGCTACCGCCTCATGGTGAATCACTTTCATCCGGCCATGAGACAAAGGACGCGCAAGTAAGACGATTCGGATCAAGCAAATGAAGATAACCACCGAAGAGAAGAACACAAGAAGCACTGGCCAGTACTAGTATAGAGTTACGAATAATTTACAAGGTACCATTTTAATGTTAGTTTTAATAGTATTCTTTATTACGTACGTATTTTATAATTTTGTATATCAATTTTAGTTATTCAATGTGTTATAAATAAAACCAATATTCCTTTGCCAGAAGTTTCCCTATAATTATTAACAGAACCCTGATATAATGTATAAGTTATAAATATAAAGTTTTTTAAATTTATATGAAAGAAAGTATAATTAAAATATTATTATTAATGCATCAAGCAAATATTAGAATAATATATATATGATATACAAATAAAGATACGTACGTAAGAAAAGTATAATTTTACATCTAAATTTACGTAATTATACTGGCCAGTGTTCTTTGTGGATAATCTTCGTGTGGTTCGGATTAGCATACTTGTTCTAAGCTGCCGCGCGTGATTCCAGACGTCTTCCTTTGTTGTCGCATCTGGTGAAAGTGAAAAGGGTCTGACCTCGTGCACCATGAGGGGCCAGCATAGGTCCGCTACCTGGTCTGGAGATCCCCGAGTCCCTCCTCTACCGGTTCCTGACGAAAGAATGAATGTTTTTGTCCTCATGCCGGTTTCTCTGTACCTACCACTGCCTTCTTGACTCTTGCTCTCTTTGGTTGTTCGGATATTTATACTTTGCTTAATTTACATAGTTTATAAAATAAATGTTTACATTAGTTATGATATTATTTTTATTATAAATATTAATAATTAATATGACGACAATAAAACACGTTCATACTTTCATAAACATGAACCACGGATCGTTATTACGTTATTCAATGCTCGCTAATTCCGAGTTTATTTAAACAAACACCATTAAAAATCATCATTTTAAAATGATATATATATATATATATAACTATCTAGCAGATATTTTTTATTTGGTTTTATCCATGTCTTTTTCATATACCTGTTTTCATCTAATATCTATATATCTTTGTAAGTCAAATCTACCAACTTATACATAGTAGTATCAATTCATCTACAACCCACACTGCACTTATCTGTACCTCCTTTTTATTTCTTTTTTCTATTGTACTTAACCATTGTCACTAATTATTGCCAATCACGTTTAACCCCTACAATATTTTTTCTTTATCAGGATCTAATGCAGACATTCATAGTATATCAAAATGTTGTCCACAATTAAACTAAACTTTATGAAATCTTATCATCAATCTAAGCTGATCTCCCAACAAAGGCTTTGGCTCATTGATATACTCACATCTAACAATGAACTCACAGTGTATTAATAATAATAGTTAGAATAGTTAGTTAATAGAAAAATAAAACAAAATGCAGGTATCAGCCAGAAACAAACGGAATATCACCCTAACATATGATCTGAGACTGGCACTGACTTGCATTTCACATGTTATCACCAACCTTTGTGAAAACCACTAAAGCTCAAGGTAGCAATTAGCAAGGAAGCTTTCTGGTTTTAACCACAATTATTTTTGACTTTTTGGGGAAGTTATTCTTAAGGATCTGGTCCTAGATTTTTTTTTAAATTTAATTTAAACTTCCTCGGTACCTAGAATTCAATTCCTTTTTAACATTTAATTATGATCATGAAAAAGCTTTTTTGTGATATGTTTATGCTTAATGATGAATTTTATTGTGTTAAGTTATAATGACAAAAGACCGAGAAGTAGATTTTGATGTAGAAGTTGCAATAGATGTATGTCGCCATGTCTCAGCAGAAGATGCTCATTTACTCGCCGAAAAGCATTCATTACATGAATGATCGAAGATCAAAAGAAATACCAAGCAGCGCTTGATTATATTGGCAAACTCGCTGAAATAATGATTAAAAAATATGGTATTACGCTACTTGAGAATATTCCAGAAGAAACAACAGTTGTCACTGGATTAAATTTTTTTGTGTCATCTGATTAGATGACGAATCAAAATTCATCAGTAACAATTATTCCAAATGAGGTCATAGGGGGATGATAGCTGGGCAGAGTTGTTGGGAGGAGAAATCAGATAAACAGGATTCTTGAAAGTGGGCAATGGGCCAAAAAAAGGGTCATTTTAATAAGGGTGTGTGCTATTTATGTTTTAAATAAATATTTTTGATAGTATTAAATAGTTTTACTAAACTTATTTATTAGTTTGATCTTCGCCAGACTAATTATTTACTTCCAAATTGCTGGTATTCAACAAGCCTGTTTTTCTAAAATGATTTAATAAAAATTGGGAGAAGCAAGAAAATTGTTGAATAATAAATATAAAATTAAGTTTTGGAGGTATCTATGTCACACATACAATACAAGTATTGATGAAAAGGAACTGTTGGAAAAATTTATTTTATACATTAATGTTACTAAAAATAATTTATTAAACATTTGATCTTGAAGAATAAATTTTAAATTATTAGCGTTGATACCTAATAAACTGAAATCTATTATGAAGACTTATTTTAACTTCTTTTTTCCTGTATTACCTTCATTGTTTAACTGTCCACAGTTCTGAAATCTCAAACCAATAATTATGAACTTGATAATATCCTAGTAAAATTCTTAAAGGCTTTCCTTCCAGTTATAATTCAATTTTACTCCAATTTAGATGTCAACCTCCAAGCAGGGTGCTCCACCCAATCTACTCTTGTTAAAATTTCAAATTATCTGCAATCCACCATTAAAAAAACAAAAAGTATCAATTAGCATCATCCTTACTTTTGTATAGCATTCAATCCCTCATTATCCAACAACGCAATGCTCTGGATAGTTCATGCTTATCATTCTCGTCCTTGTCTCTAATCTTAACACTGAATCACAACGGACTCACCCAAAATCAACCAAGGTGACTTTTCCTTGGGATAAAGACACCCCCCCCCCCACTAGAAATTTCAACATTTCAGGCCTTATGAGTAATGTCATTTGCTAAATAGATTTAGTGTCAGTATTATTTACAAAATTTAAAGACAAATTCCTTCACCCTGCAGTCATCAGTCATTGCACTGAGGTCAGTAATATATTGTGAGCTAACCTTGTTTACACAAATATACCTTACAGCATCTAATGAATTCAGCTACTGGCAACTATTGTGTTGTAACTACTTATAATTTACAATTAAACGCTATCAAGTTTTGCATTAGGATTATTAAAAACAATTTAAATTTACAGTATACCATACAGTGCTATAAGGAGTGCCTCTAATCAGCGTCGTATGTTTCAATTGGTTTATCTGGATGAAGATCATGGTGACAAAAGCTTGGAAATAAAATGTGATTCAAACTCGTCAGCATCCAGCCTTTACAGGTTAGGCTCTGTATAGTATTTCTCTCCAGTTCATTTTCCACTTCACTTATATCTTGTTCTTTGCAGAGCTGTCACTGAGAGACATGACTTTTATTCATGTGATACAGTTCGTGGTGCAGTCACTTCTCAGTACATTAGAGATCTAAAGGTATTTACATAATTTTAATGGTTATTTATTTTAAAATATGTTGTTTTTATAGTTATGTACATAAATATGTTATCTATATAGCAATATAGTTGTTATTTAATACCAAAATTACAACTTCCCATTATACATCAATAACTACAGTCACTGTTCCATTGTTGTACAAACATTTTTTATACCGGCATCCAGTTTAAAGCAAAATTAAAGATAAAATTAAGCAATGAAAAGAAATGTATGCAATGTAATATAACAAAATTTTCAAAAGTCATTAACTGACTAAACACATCGTTTGACAATATATTTTAATTTTTTGAATTAAGTTATTTTATGACCAATACTTAGTTAAAACAAAACTTCATTTCGATAAAAAATTAACTTAGAGCGCCTGGCTTTAGGCCAACTTTCTCCTTTTATAGAATATATATATATATGTATGTATTTTTTTTTAAACACTGATCTTCCAATGAGGAAAAAAAAAAAAAAAAGAGAGGAAAACTACATACCCTAGATAGATGGCTAAAAATCATGCATAGAGCTATTTCAGGAGAGAGAGGGCTGGATGAAGCAATAAAGCTGCAAGCTTTAAGTTTTTTTTTCACACAAATCTATTTACAGAAGAAATATTTAAAATATTATCAAGCAGAGAAAATATATACAAAGAAATAAGGAAATTATTCATAGAAAATAATTTATGAGGAAATGCATTTACTATATACAAAAGATAAAATCAAAGAAAATTAAAAAGATAAATATATTGAGACTAAATACAAATGCGTTATAAAATAAGGTACCTCAAAATCTTAAAGATGAAAGAAAGAAATACAAAGGTATACAAAAAAATGAGTGTGTAAAGCAAAGATACTAAATGTAATTATCAGGTTTTTCTAATAGGCTCTAGACTTCTGTTTCCTTAGCAGTGCCACTTTTGGTTACAATTTATTATATCATTCAATTGTTCAATATTTTTAAATTGTTTTCAAATAAATCTTTTCGATAAATCCTATTAAATGTTAAATAGTATTTTATTACTATATTCTGCATTAATAGATTTTATATATTGTTTATGACAGACATGTAAACATGTGTAGGGTATCATGTATAAAAATTGAAGAATTTTATTAGTAGACAAATCACCTCAGTTTTTTATTATTTTTAGTATAAAATATGATGCATTATATACTGCTGTATTATAAAAAAAAAAACATAATATATGTTTACCAACTTTTCGTGTACATTTTATGTAAACAGAGCCACTCATGGTATTTCTCTGATATTTCATCAATAAGGCAGCATACATCAATTATTTATATGAATTCATGCAACTGAAGGTCATCACCGTAATTGGTAGCTGTTGCTGAGGTGCTAGTGTGTTATCACTAAGCATTACCTCTTGAACTTAATTTTGGTTTTCATAACCAGATTTATTACTTCTTTATTCTAGTAGCTACTCATTAATCCTCACAATGCTTAATCAACCCCTTCCAGCCCCATACATCAAGAAAAAAACCTTGGGCAAGCCAGGAATACTGAATCTCTGAAGTCAGCATGCTAACCATTAAGCAGGGATGGTCATATATAATAGAAATGTGGAAATCAAAACGGTCTAAGTGGCTTCTGCAAAAAATTTCAGAATTCAAATTTTCACATTTCAATTTGAATAACATTAAAGGAATATAACTTAATTAAACAGAAACATTTTTCTCCTATCACCTGTGATTATATAAGTTATAAAATCACATTTATAATAGTATGTAATTTGTACAGCAAAATGTGTTTACGCTGAACTACCCGTGTAGTATTATATACTTCCAAGTGATAATTCAAACACAGGTTGGTTCATTAGCATGAACTAGTGGACTGTAAATGAATGAAAATAAGAGTTGATGCCAATTCACAATACATTTATTCTAAAATTAAACAGAATATTATAAAATTTCATAAAAAAAAATGAGGAGCAAAATAAAGTACCCAGGCCTGGTTAATAATAATAAAATTTGCCAATGTAAGACAGACTGGTTTCAAAATAAAAAATGTCTTTTATCCTTAATAATTAAAGGAATTAACCAAATTCTCGTCACTTGTAATTAAATTGTCAATAAACTCATCCAAGTTAAACATAATGCCATTTAAACAAAATAAATACTCAAAAGGCAACCAGCAACAAATCAATTACGGAATTGATTAGGAAATAAGTGTATATTCACGTAGCGGCAGGTTGCAGTTCAAGTGCTCTCGCGGGTGCGGGCTGCAAACAAAACGTAGAGCTGTCGTGATCAGGTTGAGGCTCAAAAAAAATCCAACCGCAGGGCGGCAATTCCAAGCTCCAAGGGGAACGTTAAATATCATATAGGTATGATTTTGGCCAAATGGCCAATTAAGTCTGAGATCGGTACACCTTAACTGTTCAGACGTTGCCTCAACACTGACGTAAATGGGCTTGGGCCCACAAGTTCCCCTACCAAAAGTCCAAAGTGCCACTGTCCTAGGTATGGAATTTTCCTTTAGGTATTTAACTTAGATTACAATTTAATCTTACGAAATATAATGAACAGAAATTACACAATCATATTTTACATGAACAATCAAAAAAAATGACGATTTTTATTTACAGTTTTTTACGTCAGTAACGAAAATAATAAATAATTAAATCTAACAAACAAATTAATTTTTTAAATAAAGATAAAAAAATTAATTCAATTTACTTCACTTTTCCAACAAAACAAAAACTTTATCTGGCCTTAACAAAATGTATTAACATTCCAAATTTTGAAAAGCAAAAATTTACTCTTGCGGCAAGTACAGAATGAGATTTTTTAGATCACGTTTTTTCTCCTCTTTTAATGGGTTATCTAGTGGTGGAAGGATGGGAAACACCAAGTTGATGATATCTTGGTTTGTTTTTTTTATAAATATTAGTTGAGTTAAATGCCTTGTTGCCCTGCAGACCGGTCTTGTGCTCGACCAAGCTAGGTTGTTCAGCACTCACTCGTAACCATGAAACGTTAGTGATGTTTAACTTCGTGGTGTTAATGTATTGATCCGATGCCTCGAAAATCATTCTGTTCCAGTTTCACATCAAAAGGATGTTTCCATTTGCTTGTTTCTATAATTTTGAATAATGAATCAAACCCTGTTTTATAGTACAAGTATTCAAGCCTAATTAGGAGTAGGGTAGGAAAGGGTTAAATTTGTGTGCTCAGATGGGAATAAATAAGTTAACTGATTATTAATGAACTAATATTAATTTCTACCTGTTATTATTGTTTTAGGCATGATAGGTGATGATGATAACCCAAGCAGTAATGTTCATGTTCACATCTCTTAATCTTTCACCCCTATTATTTTTGTCATGTTTAAAATCATGCCTTAAAAAGGAACTTACATTTAGATACTATTAGTAATTTGGCTTGCAGTAGGGGATGCTTAGGTTCCCGGCATGTTCTGACACTCTCGCGGAGGAAGTCTCATAGGTCTGCGAAGGTTTTGTATCTTAAAACTTCTTTTTTTTAAACTTTTTGAAAATTTTAATAATTGTTTTGGAAATTTAAAACATGTAAAAGAACATAAAGATCTAAGATAAAGCTCTATTACTCTAACATGGCCATAACTGAGAAGGATTATTTCAATTTTCCCTGGTGGAACAAGGATAGCTTTGTTATCCTTTCGAGGATATTGTTTAGCTTTGTGAAAATCTAATTCCCTACAACTTTTTCTGATGTTCTCTTCTTAAAATTGAACCCTGCACGCAATATCGCTGTTCAAAGGAAAACATTTTTAATTTTTTTTATAATCTATGAATCCATGACAAGTCTGTTAAAAATAACAGTTGTTTTTTTCTTCATGAAATTTTTAGTTTTTTCACCCATCGAGAATGGTTGTATTTCACAAATTTTCCGCTACACTCTACCAGTTTTTGGGTGGTTTTTGAAAATCTGACTCGAAAAAGACTCAATTTCACCTCCTAAAGTATTGGCCTGGTATTTGTCCATGGTTTTTTTTATGAGTTGTTTAAAGTTTTACCCTCAAGAAAAAAAAGATGATAGCGAAATTAAAAAATCGAAGGATTTTTCAGTCACTTAAATTTGCTGACTTAAATTTAGAGCCCTCGAGTGTCAAAATAGCCTCCGCTTATTCACCTCCTCTTTTTTGAAGTGCAGTTTTAGTATAAGGTATACTTTTGTTATTCTGTGTTAGCTATACTCTTTACACTTGCCACTCTGCTTTGATTTTCCATCATAATAAAATATGTTTTATTTCATAACTTTAAACTATTAATAATATTCACACATAGTATACTGCATAATACAGATAGTATTTTTATAAATCACTTTTTATCTTAACAATTGTGTTTCATCACTTTCCAACTATTACTGGTTGCCAGGTTTTTATACAAAAATATGTACAATATGTATAAATAATGCAATGATTCTTATTATTATCCTATTAATTATTTATTAGATTGAATTAGAATTAGAGTAAATTTAATGAGAGGATTTTCTGATGAGATGTTTTGAATGGGGAGAGTGCTTTGACCTGACCCAAGACCAGATACTTATAATAAAACCCAAGTATACACTAGAAAAACCCACCTCTATGAAAAGGCCTGGCCCTTAACTATGACTCTGGGTAATTGAGGCAGGTAAATAGAGGGACTTCCGATCACACATGGAAAAACTCTTTTTATTTAGTGACTATAAATACTAGATGGACAAGATCACCCTCTCTCTCACTGTTAGCCCTTATGCCTGAGTTCTGTTAGTAAGTTAGCCAGCGGCGGCCATTTGGTCTGGTGTTTCAGTTCTAGATGAATAACCATATTTTGAGACCGTGTATTGAAGATGAAGATCGTATACCATCCAACAAACTGTGCAGAATATTTATATTTATTATTAGGTATTTAATATTTTTATTGTCAACTATAATTACAATTTTTACTAAGATAAAATTACTATCTGCCTTATTAGGCAATAAGTAATTGAGATAAATGTTATCATTCATACCATATTTACAATTTATCATTCACTCGATCATTCATAAAATATTTACAAACAGCCCAGAGGCCCCCCAAGTCCAATGTTGTCACCTCTCTCGCATGCGAAGGAGGAAGCGGAGTCTTGGCAAGTCCCCCACGCTCCTACGTCAGCCGCGTCACTGGATAAGAGCCAGCGCAGGCTGACCAAGACTCATGATTAGACATGATTAGAGAAACTGGCCATTGCCAGGACTCCCACTATCACTTGATTATAACAGGTCACGAGGCCACTGCCGTTTTAATCTCCGGGGAGGTTTTTAGGAGTGAGTGGTGCAGTGCAATGACTGTGCTAGGGAATTAGGGTGGTTGGATAGGTTACTATGGAATTTTATGAACTTGGAAGGGATGAGTTCAAGAATATAGGGTATATTTAGATCATTGTGAAGGGTTTTGTTGCTGACATAATAAGGGGCATTTACTTTTGTTCTCAGGACTTTTGATTGAAAGGATTGGATGCGTTTAATGTTCGACTTTTTTGCTGTCCCCTATAGCTCTATTCCGTATGTCCAGATTGGCTTGAGTATAACTTTGTAAATAAGTAGTTTATTTTCTATTGAGAGATAGGATGTCCTTCGAAGTAGTCTGTACAGTTGTCCAAAGCGTCTGTTTAGTTCTTGTCTTTTTAGCCTCATGTGTGGGTTCCATGTCA
Source organism: Acanthosoma haemorrhoidale (assembly GCA_930367205.1). Taxonomy (NCBI): domain Eukaryota; kingdom Metazoa; phylum Arthropoda; class Insecta; order Hemiptera; family Acanthosomatidae; genus Acanthosoma; species Acanthosoma haemorrhoidale. Next base: position 113,288,584 of record OV884009.1, on the reverse strand, counting down.
GTCTTTTGTCGAGATGGAAGCCTAAATACCGTACTGTCTCAGACACAGGGAGAGGAATGGAATTTAAAAAGAGTGGCAGACAGGACTTGCGGCAGAGGGTAAAGGTTATGTGGGAACATTTTCCTTCATTGACTTTGATTCGCCATTGGTTGCAGCAATACTCGATCTCGTCAAGGTGTTTTTGAAGGTTTTGGGATGCTATATCAGGGTCTGGATGGGTTGACAGGACTGCAGTGTCATCTGCGAATCTCCGGGGAGGTTTTTAGGAGTGAGTGGTGCAGTGCAATGACTGTGCTAGGGAATTAGGGTGGTTGGATAGGTTACTATGGAATTTTATGAACTTGGAAGGGATGAGTTCAAGAATATAGGGTATATTTAGATCATTGTGAAGGGTTTTGTTGCTGACATAATAAGGGGCATTTACTTTTGTTCTCAGGACTTTTGATTGAAAGGATTGGATGCGTTTAATGTTCGACTTTTTTGCTGTCCCCTATAGCTCTATTCCGTATGTCCAGATTGGCTTGAGTATAACTTTGTAAATAAGTAGTTTATTTTCTATTGAGAGATAGGATGTCCTTCGAAGTAGTCTGTACAGTTGTCCAAAGCGTCTGTTTAGTTCTTGTCTTTTTAGCCTCATGTGTGGGTTCCATGTCAGTCTTTTGTCGAGATGGAAGCCTAAATACCGTACTGTCTCAGACACAGGGAGAGGAATGGAATTTAAAAAGAGTGGCAGACAGGACTTGCGGCAGAGGGTAAAGGTTATGTGGGAACATTTTCCTTCATTGACTTTGATTCGCCATTGGTTGCAGCAATACTCGATCTCGTCAAGGTGTTTTTGAAGGTTTTGGGATGCTATATCAGGGTCTGGATGGGTTGACAGGACTGCAGTGTCATCTGCGAATGTTGCCAAGAAGGTATTGGTGGTAGAGGGGACATCAGCGGTGTATAGATTATAGAGGATGGAACCTAGGACGCTGCCCTGTGGAACTGCTGCTTTAATGGGATAGTAGTTAGAATATTCTAAACCACAGCGGACTTGGAAGAAACGGTTTGAAAGGTAGGATTGTAGGATTAGGAATAGGGTCTGCGGTAAATATGCTTTGAGCTTGTAAAGCAAACCTGCGTGCCAGACCCTGTCAAAAGCTTGAGCTATGTCCAGAAAGGCAGCAGTGCAATATTGATTGGTTTCAAGGGCTGAGGATATGTGGTCAACAACGCGAAGGCCTTGCTGAGCTGTGGAATGTCGTTGGCGGAAACCAAACTGGTGAGTAGGATAAAGGTTTTTGGATTCAACAATTGGAAGTAGGAGTTTTTCAAATATTTTTGAGAGGATAGGGAGTAGGCTAATTGGACGGTAAGATGAGGCGTCATTGGGCGGTTTACCGGGCTTGGCGTATACCATAATGGAGTGTTTCCATAGGAGAGGAAAGTGCGTAGTTCGGATAATGCAATTATAAATGTAGGTTAGAAATATTATGGCTTTAGGAGGAAGTTGTTGGAGGATTAGAGGAGTAAGGAGATCATATCCTAGAGATTTTTGATAAGGTAATTTTTTTAGAATATATTTGACCTCAGAGGGGTTAACAGCTTTTGGTGGCAGTGAGAGAGAGATAGGTGAAGTGAGGAAATCATCAACAGTTGGGTGGTGATTATTGTTTTGAGGAGTAAGATGAGGAGTGAAAGTACGGGAAAGATGCAGTGCGAATTCCTCCACCCTCTCGCCATCCGAAGCCGCCCAGGACCCGTCATCACGACGGAGTGGGTGTGAAACAGGATGATATTTTAGGATTTTCTTAGTTACATTCCACAAGGATTTATCCCTGGTAGACAGAGAGGAGAGATAGGAATTGAAAGAATCGGAACGGAAGGATGCCAATATCCACTTTACCAGCCTGCAGTACTGATTGTATGAGCGACGATCAGCAGGATGTCGGGATCTTTGCCACACTGTTCTCGAGTGGCGTTTGGATTGGATTTGGTCTTTGAGATACTGAGGTAAAGGATTTTGATTGTGAATTTTTAGGTGATGGTGGGGTGACGATGCCTCCCAGGCCGACCTCTGGATCAGAGTAGTGAAGGAATGCACTGCATCATCTAGGGATTGGGATGTTTTCAGAGGTACTTTGAGGTCTACAGAGTCTGTAAGAATCTGGCGGAAGTGGTCCCAGTCAACTGGGCCCTTAATCAATGAAGGAGGAGGCAGTTTGTGAATTGAATTTAGGTAAATGGTTAATAATAAGGCGCTATGGTTGGAGGAGAGGTCATCGAGGCGCTTGAGTGAATAGCTTAGTGTTCCTAAATTATTGTAGAAGAAAAAGTCAAGGAGATCTGGATTTTGGTTGGGATCTGATGGCCAATAGGGGGCTGTGTCAGGAGAGATAGTGTAGCAATGTTTCCGTGTGAGTGCAGACAGCAAAGCACGTCCTCGTGTATTTGTGGATCTTGAGCCCCAATGTTGGTGCTTTGCGTTAAAGTCCCCACCCAGAAGGAAACGATGCCCGATGGAGTCTAGAAAGGAGTTGAATTGGGAATCGGAAATGGATTTATTGGGAGGGTAGTACACTGATGCTAGAGTAAGGGGAAAAGTGAAGGTGGTGATTGACACTGCACTGGATTGAAGGAAATCATGTGCTACCAAAGGAACTATGTGGAGGGATATGGAGTTATGTACAATGACAGCGGTACCTGCATGAGCTCTTCCATCTGGGTGATCAGTTCGATAAGTCTGGTACTGTCGAACGGTAAATGGTCGTTTACTTGTAAGTCTTGTTTCAGTAATAAGAGCTACGTCAATGTTTTTGTCGTGGAGTAGTGCTGTCAGTTCGTTAGTGTGGGTGCGAACACCATTCGCATTCCAAAGGAGAATTGATAAGGAGTCGGAAGGATCCACTTATGGATTTTGTTTAACTGGGATAAGGTAGGAGACAAGATTTGTAAGAAGGGAAATGAGAGGAGTAATTAGGATTCTGAACTCTGTAAGGAATGAGGTTAAAAGGCTGGTGAGATCTGAAGAGCTTGAAGGTGGCGGGATATGCGAGATGTGTGGTTGAGGATGGGATTGAGTATGCTGGTTGCTGGGGAAGAAGATCTTGCGGAGGAGGAGTGGGCAATGCCTGTGACTGCTCTCTGTTTCAAACGGCATCAGCAAAAGAGACTGAAGGCCTCAAATTTCTGGTGGGGGCGCTTCTTGAGGTACCTTTGAATGGCTTCTCTTCTTCTGGCCGACGACGTTGCTCGCTCCTAGACTTGAGAATTCTATAAGCTTCGCAGCCCTTGTAGTTGGCCGGATGGCTTTGCTGGCAGAGCACGCATACAGCAGGGGATTTCAGGGGCTTTTTGCACAATTTGCTTTTGTGCTGCCCACTACACTTTACACACCTGGGAGGGTGATGACAGTACGATTTTGTGTGCCCATATGCCTGGCAATTATGGCATTGGATGATGTCTCATTTCGGGTAAGGCTTTTCGACCTGTACTCTTGTGTAATACAAGTTGGTAAGCTCATAGATTTTTTCCACTCCAGCTGTAGATAATTTTTTCCATATTCGCTCTAGATCCACAAAGAATATGGGCAGTGGTGTCTTGATACTTGCATCATTTTCTTGTCTTTCCTCACGGAGCACATTCGTAATTTGGCGAACCTTGTATCCTAAACTTAACAGCTCCTTTTCTATCTCGTCCGCTGGTGTTGTGGGATGCAGGTTTCTAATCACCACCCGCAGCGATCTTTCTTGCTTTAGTTGGTAGGTATAAAAGTCGGCCTTAGTTTCTGCTATGTATTTTATAATTGCTCGGTATGTTTTGGGAGTGTCCGGAGAAACTTTTGTGTCCCGAGACCGATTGAGGCACGTGTATTTGCCTGTACCTACAATTTTGCTCAATTGAGTACATAGTAATTTAAAATTACTAATGTTACGTACGAATATCGCCGGTGGCTTGGGCTGTGTGGGTGTTTGTGTAGAGTCCATGTCCTCTACTTCAATATTTTTCAACACCTCGTAACTATTGGGTGTGAAAAATGGAGACTCATGAGTTATTGTTGTTTGTTTTGATGTGCTGGGTCGTGATGGTATTTCTTCGATAGAGCTGCTGGGGGGTGCTGAAGAATTTACTGGGACAATATTTCGATTAGATCGCAGCGGCTTACGTTTGACCGGCGACGGAGTGGGCGTAGGTCCCTGTGACCTTGAGCGTTTTTCTTATTTTCTGATATAACCTGCTGATAGAAACGCATGTTTCATACTTAGCAGCACTTTTCTGAATAATTACGAGTTTTTAATTAAATAAAAAATATTTAGTATAACTCAGCCTCGAACGCACGTATTTGTGTTAAGAGCCTGCGACGTTACCAGGAGGTTATAGAGAGTGTAGTGAGGATCAGCCGGACTCCCCACTCCTATCCCCACTCTCAACACAGCTGACGGCTGCCTTGCAATATGGCCGCCTTCTTTATGAATTGTGAGGTGAAAACTTACGTTTGGCAGTAATGCCCACAGCTTTTCTTTCCACTCACCTGCAGACAGTCCTCCACGAACAGTTCACCCAAGGGTCGATTGGAACAGTTTTACGAACTAGGCACTTCCTACGAACTGTAACAAAAAACAGTTTGTTGCTGAGCGATATGAAAACGACTTTATATAGTTAGCGCAGGCGCAGTACTCGTCAACTATAATTATGAAAATTTAAAGAATAACCTTATGTATGATGCACCAGAATCACCATGAACCCTGAGATATCCTAACTTTAAATAAACTGTTATTCGTTATAAAGTTTTTTTTTCTTTTTTACTTTACCTCCTAATAAATTATTAAAAATATATTTTAAAATTGTAGGAATCACTATAATACATTTTTACTTTTGCAGGGCACTATAGCGTCAATTTTCAATGAATCCACACCCTTGGGCAAGAAGTACGTTTTTGATTTGCGATTGACCTGCCGTGAGGTACATGATAATGCAAGGAGAGCTTTGTATACACCAGGTGAATTAGAATTCAATTACCAATTACAAGTATTTTCAATAATTTTCTTGCTTAACTCTTGATTGCCACAGTGATCTGAAGCCCTGCTGCAAGACTTTCCTAAAGTCTCAAGCTAAAGGGCTGGCCGTTAAAATAAAATTGGGACCCAGGCTTTCCCTGAACATCACCGCAGTTGGTTATTACTAAGGCTGGGATTTATATGTAATATAAAAAAAGTAAAATATATACACATGAATGTATTTATTTTTGCAGACATATGTAACTGAAAATCAAAAATATGTAAAAACATAAATGAATTTACTGTAAGCCCAGTGGTCAAAATTTTATGAAAGCAACAAATATTTTTGAATCTTAGGATAAAAATGTTCAAAAGAAAGATATTGTTATGTTATTTTTAAAGTCATATATTATTAAATTTTATTAGTTTATTAAATTAAAGTTATTAATTTTTTTTAGTTTAGAGAAATTAATAGTTATTAAACAGCAGGCTAATAATTATATAAAAAGTCTGGCTATCAGCTGTTCATTTGGATGAGAACAAGTCTAAGTCACTGGCTATCAGTGGTTCATTTGGGTGAGAACAAGGTTAAGTCATGAGCTTGGATGGGGGAACTATCTTTAAAAGGGCAGATCGGAACAATCTTTTCCGATTGGAAAAGCTCTCTCTCTATTTTGCTAGATCTGCAGCAAGAGAGTGAAGACAAACACGGCGGGAGATTCTTAAGCTGTTAAAAGTTTAAACTTTCTCCATTAAGTGTCTTTGGAGAAGAGGTCAATCTTTGATCATGAAAAATGTTATACATTGTCAAACCTCTCTAGCAGCAATTACTCATTGACCGGTGCTGGTGCTGGTTCTGCTACCTATGAGAGATAGCTGGAAATACCTCAGCTCTCTGCCCTAAGCGGATGATATAAAGATGATACACCCTTTGAACAGATTAGGAGTAGTAAGTTAGAAACTGGAATAGATAAGAGAAGAGCTCAGAGAAAGAACCTTTTGGATACTCATGAACATAAGTGTGTAAACCATTTCAGCCAAGCGGAGAGAGAGAGTGAGGACATGTGTTGGCCAAGCACTTTTTTACCATAAGCATTTGTCATTGAATTAATATATATCATTTGTTGTTCATCCGCAATATCAATTGAGCATTCCTTTGTACCATTTATCAATATACGGTCCACTACATCATTCCATTACTTACCAGCGCAACCCATATAACATTTATGATGGTAATATCTCCTTCTACATTATGTGATAACAACACAAAATACCCCATAACAAAACAATCTGTTTTCAAAACATTTTCTTTTGAACGAAGTTATAATAGTTGAAATAGATCAGTCAAAAATGAAATGGTTGTCACGCTCTTCTTCAATGTCAATATCATTTGAGCATTCCTTTGTACCATTTATCAATAAACGGTCCACTACATCATTACATTATTTACCACACTTACATTAGGTGATAACATCACACCCTATGACAAAACAATCTTTTTTGAGGATATTGAAAAACTCTTTGATGTCGTCCAGTACTGCAAAGAATCTTTCAAGCACCAAGCCTTTGCTAAGCCATCTCATGTTGTTGTAGGGAAGCAAGTCGTGAAACTGAGCATCAGTCTCTTCAAGAAATAATTTAAATTGACAGTGCTTAAGATATGGTTTTGCCTTATGAAATTAATTATTTATATTCTCATTTCTATTTTATTCTGAAGACTGGGATTCAGACTGCAACATAACTTATTTTGATGAATGATCCAGTGGTACGATATCAAATTTACATTGTATTTTGTGCCACTGCTGAGTCCCTAAACCAAGCCTTTCCCTCACTCCACACTGAAGAATTGCTGGTGTCTGTCGATGCTGATATGACTTTTTTTTTATGTCCTATCCAGCTGGGTTGAAATAATCTTTTATAGCCTTGTACAAATTCTCTCCTGTAGTAGTTCCTGAAATAGGAAAAATAGTCAGTAGCTCTTCAAAACATTGCTCGTGGGTTCTGTCGAGGTGACCTACAAAAATAATTAGTTGTACTGTCTGTAATGTCGTAATATTCCTCCAAATCCAAAGCATAGCAATCTGTGGTAGCTAACGTTTTTTTCCCAAGTTTTATAGTGTAACTAAGCTTGGCAGTAAATAAACAGTAATTCCACTTGGGAAAACAGTAGCATGCCATAAAGATATCAACTAGACAGTATCTTGGCTTTGTACAGATCTACATTTATCTTTTTGTTATTCTACCATTATATTACTTTATTTTATCTTTAAGATTTTTAACATGCCTTATTTTAGATCAAATTTGTATGTATTACCTCATTTTCCCCCCTTAGCAGCACCCCTCTTTCACAAACAGCAGATTTGATCCACCCAATCTACAAATCACAAAATTTGTTCTCACTCATTCTTTCTCTTTGTAAACGTTTTTAATTTTGTTCAATGGCCCCAGTATAGTAGTTCAATGCGTTTAAGTAAATATGATTGTGTTAGGGCTATGACATTGATGGATGAAGGGTACAACTACCGTGAAGTCGCCTGGAGTCTGGGTTGGGTGTACATCACTCGTCGATAGGCAGAGCTCTACAGTTATCTAGGGAGACCCCACCTAGTGCACCCAAGAGGAAAGGGGCAGGGTTGGCCTACATTTACAAAAAAACAGAGAATAGGTATATCCGGCACCTAGCTTTGCAAAACCGGAGCATCACCGGAAATGAGAAAAAAAATAATCTCATAAGGCAAATCCGAAATGTTTCCATTTCCTCCAGGACTGTAAAAAGAAGGCTCGATGAAAACAACCTTAGGGCTCAACATCCTGCCTGCGGACCTCTACTTCCCACAGTTCACAAAATGGCCAGGCTTCAGTTTGCATGTGAACATGTGAATTGTACTTTGGAAAACTGGAACTGGTTCTGTTTACAGATGAGGTGAGAGTTGTTCTCAAGTATTCAGATGGCTGTAATTTTACATGGTGATTGCCAGGAGAGAGGTACGGGCCATGCTGTATGGTTCCCCAGGTGGAATTTCGTGGTGGCTCACTGATAATCTGGGATGGCATTTCCTTCGAAGATCGTACTGAACTGGTTGTTGTGCACAGAAGGTCCCTAACCTCTCTGAGGTAATTAAGAGACATAATCGAAGAACATGTAGTGCCGTTTGCTCCCTACATCGGCAAGGAATTCTTGTTAATGGATGATATTACCAGACCCCACAGAGCATGAATGGTTACTGATTACCTGATTGATATTGGGATTAAGCGCTTGGTGTGGCCACCACCATGGAGTTCAGACTTAAATCCTATTGAACACATCAGGTACCAATTGAAGCAAAAAGTACGACCTCGGAATCCATGACCTAGATACACCCTTGAAGAATTGGAAAGGGCTGTTGTTGGAGAGTGGGACAATATTCTTCAGGACTTCTTTAAAAACCACTTCCAATCAATCCCAAGGTGTTTTAGAGACGTGATTCATGCCAGAAGCAGAAATTCCTTCTGTAAGGTTTTTTTTTTTTATTTTATCTTTTTTTACAACATTTTTTCTTTTACTCATTATGATGTGCTTTTGATTATCCCTGTAAGATACAATTTCGTTTTCAAATGACTTATTTTTTCAAGAAAAACTATTTTTGAAGTCTAAAATTTCCTCAAATTGGAAATCTTTCAAAAAATAAGAGTGGGGCGTTAATGATGTCCATAAGTATATTTCAATCTTTATGTAAATTATTTCTTATACACATAATTTTCTTATTAATTTGTATATATGTTTTATTGTATTGTATATTTTAAATATTTTTTCTGTAAATAGATTTGCATGAAAATATTCTGCTTGCTGTTTTATAACCTCAGCCACCCCTTCCCCCTACTAGCCTGGAATAGGAGGATTTTTATTGTACAGCTATAAGTGTGTATGTAGTTTTTCTCTTTCCCCCCCCCCTTATTGGAAGATGGCTTAAACCCTAGCCTAGCGCTCAACTTACTTTGTATTTAATTGACATTAGTTTTTATGAATTAAATATTGGTCATAGTAGTTTTACTTTGCCAAAACTTGTGCTTGAAGAGCATATAGTGGAATACACTGGATAGTTTCAACAATATCCTTTTTATTCTCAAATAATGCCAGTGCACTCTTACAATGTCTGCATCACTATGTGGCTTTATATGTTTGGCCAGGATCCAAGAAATACATAAAGAACCCTCTAAACATTTTTCTTGCTCAGTCATAGATCGGTTCATGATTTGCCCTGATATTATGTAATTTGAACTCTAAATTTTACTTTTTCGGAGATTACTTCTTATCAGTTATTTTTCACCAAATCTTTTGTGTTTAGCCTCATAATGTAGGAAATTTTAATTATAGCTAGTTTTCTGATAAAAAATGCTAACCGGTGCTGATCCAACTCAGTTTGGCGAGGAAAGCAATATGTCGGTCCATTCTGATAGAAACTGCCTGCTTTCTAATTCAACTTTCCTTTTATTATTTTCCATTGAAATACCAATCAAACCCAATTGCGCAAAAATCAAACCAAAATAAGAATAAGAATGAAATAAATAAACAGGTTTATCCTAACAGTATAGAGCTAGAGTAAAAGAGGATGAGGCAGGTGTTGTTCATAGCTCAAGATCAAAGTGGTAGCTGTGTTGTGGGGTGAAGCATTAAGAGATGAAGTTACCCATGTCCACCTAACAAAAAACAAAAGTGCTTACACAATTACCTGGGCTAGCCTAGTTCAGTGGACGAAAATTAACTAATGGAAACAAGCTCAAGCTTTCTTTCCAACAAATACTCCCACTAAATTACAATCCATGGTCCAAATCATAATTCAAAATTGAAAGTTCATTACCGAAAACAAATTCTCAAGCACTTGATGTTTGTTTTTGAAAATGATGTACCTACAGAAAAACTTGTAAATCCTTGAGCTTGTATTAGGATTTTACCCAAAGTGTGATAGAATGATGTCTTACACACTATAGTAAAAATCTTTTGTTAAAGCTGATTTGTAGAAGAAAGTCCTAAAGAACTAACGGATACCAAAAATGCAACTGAAGCGTGGAAGCAACTTAAATTCGAACAACATATTGATGGGACATAAATTATAGATGATTATCCTACCTACCAGAACCTACTGGTCAACTGCTCCTTATATAATTGACCTGCTCAAGATAAGCCCAAAGATGATGAAGACGAATTAACTGAAAAAACTTTCTAGAAAACAAGCAATAGAAGTATTCCAAACTGTGCTTCGTGGCTTAAGATTTATTCTTAACGTCCTAGAAATAATTTTTACCATTCTGGATAAAAGTGAACACTACTTTAAAACAGCCTTAGGGTTGAATTATACCCAGAAAGACATTATAAACTATTTACGAAATAGAAGAAAAATAAAATAGCTGTTTTTGTACACCTGTAGTTTTAATATCCCCAAATTATTCGACTACTGGAAAAGGAAAAACTGACATAAAACTCAAAAACAAAATCTGAGATTAAGGTCAATCCTACCACTAATAATAGAACATATTGTGTATGAAAATATGTATCATTGCCTATGTATATATATCTGATTTAGAAAACATTAGGTTTAATCACTAATTGAAAAGTATAATACTCATTATTCTTGTCACTTTCAGATAAATAAATGTTTTAATTATCTTCAATTATGATTGATACCCTTTCTGCTTGAGAGCTTAATTAACTCTCTTCATAAGGTTTCCTTACTATTTGGTAGTATTATTTAGTGTATTGATTTTTTGTGTTTTGGTTTTGGGGGATTCAGGTAATTGAATTGTAAGAAATGGGTAGCTATTTACTATGCAGTTATCAAATTGTTAACAATCAAATTTTTTTGCAGTTGAAGGGAACTCGTCACAGAGCCAGTCAAGAAAACCCAATGACAATGAAACATTGAGAAGGCTACTACGAGCAACAACTTGTGCGTAAGTATCATTCCTCCTATCATAATAAGTTCGTTCAGTATTTACATCATTCAAACACAAAAATAATTTTTTTATTTTCAAATTTGTTCTGTTCTGGTTGAACTTGTAGTTGGTCTTGAAAATATATTTTCAAAATAAAGCTTGTGTCTTTGACTAATAATTGTGTGAAAGGATGTACGGTCTATGTTTCACCCACTTCCACATCCTCAACATTTAAAAAGTGTTTATTAGCAATTATAAAGTCATTTATCATAATAAAAATTGTTAATGCCTTAGGTACTATATCATGTAAGAGGCCATATCCAAAAGAAATCGAACTATTTTTGTACAAAGTGATTTATTTAATTTTTTACAAAAAAAACCTTTAATATCCATCAAAGTACTCTCCATTGGAGTCAATTCACTTGTCCAAACTTTTATTCCACTGTTCAAACATTTTTTAAATTCCTCTTTTGCGATACCAGACGCCTTTCCTTCATTTTTGTCTTTACTTCTTCAACGTTTGAAAAGGGAGGATGGGGCACAGTGATCATACCATTTTTAATTCGGCTAACAGAGAGGGCTGTGTGAGCGGGAGTATGCGTAAAATACCTGATTTTTATCCTTAAAGGAGTTTGCATTTGCAAATGGTTCCAAGTTCAAAATTGTCTGGGAAATAAAAAAGTGTTTACCACATTAAAAAAAAGGAGAAGTACAATTCGCGAATAAAGGGGAAACAATGCACTTCACATAGAAAAAACAAAAAAAAATGAAAATAAAAACTAGAAATAAGACGTGACCCACTCTAATAAAAAAGTGTTTTGGACTAAGATAGGAAACTGATTCATTACGGTCAAAGGATAGCCCACATATGGGGAGTAAAAATTATGTATGCAGTGTTGCATTATATGATCAGTGAGTCCCAAATTAATTTTAGGGAGATAAGAACTAGAACAGGAGATTAATTGATAAAAATGGTCTAGTTGAAAATGGCATAAGTTTGTGAGGAACAACATTAAATATAAATTAGCTTTCTTATTGCATGGTTCGGCAGCCCTTAAATTATGTTGAAAGCAACATTTTTTAACCTGCTTAATTGAAAAGAATCTGCTGTCTTCTTCCTTGTTTCCTGCTGTTTCACAGAACACACAATTGTTAATAAAAAAATTGTAGTAGTTTTCTTGAAAATTTGATATGATGCATAGAATGTTATATTGTTTTAATGATAACATGTCTTAACAATTCTTTATTCATTACAGGTAACATAAAAGTAATATTTTTCATGCACTTATATTTAACTAGCTGAATTGAATCACCTTGATGTATTATACATTAAATTCTAGCTGATACCTTCCCAACTATCTCTCAACAAGTGGTAAAAACATCTAAAATAGGCAGAATTTTGTAAGCCCATGTTTAAAGTGTTATGCCTCTAATATTTTTATATTTTTGCATTCTATCTGATCTCCCTGTCTCACACATTTCTTGGGGTCGAAGGATCCCCCAGTTAGTAACAATATCTTTATTATCCTGGGTCTATCCTTAAAGAACAAACATTTATTTAACATAAAGAGGGATCTCTCAGTTTATCAGACCCTGCTATTATTTACAAGTGCAGAGAAATAAAATATTTAAAAAAATAAATAAAATACAATGAAATAAAAAATGATAAAATAAAAAAATTATTTATACAAATACGAATAAAAGAAATATTTTCCAAGAAGTAAAAACATGAACTGAAAGCTATCTATTAACTGTATTAATGTAAAAACGTAAACAAAAATAATGTGAAGAAAATAAAACAAGGACTTGGTATAAAAATAAAATATCTACACAATTACTTACACATGCACAACTTCCCCACACTCACACACAAATTATTACTTATAGTTTCTTCAACAAAATTTATGTAGGAAGTGTACAGTAGTGGATTCCCTTAAAAATGTATATACATAAAATACACAGAACAAATTGCTATCCGCCATAAATATATAAGTACATATATACCTAAATTTGCACATTTTAAAATAAAAATACCCCAAGTAGTTATGTACTACTACTGCATAAAAGTAACCTACATTATATTTAGAATGTTATAAAAATAAACGCTCTTGATGTATTAGTTAGCACTTAATGCAACTACTTGTTTGTTTGTGAAAGTAAATAATGTAGATTTGAATATATTTAATGGAGGGGGAAGGGAGTTGACCTAACTATCTCGAGTGGATTCCAGATTTCTCAGAAAGAAATTTTCCTTCGATGACCTGACTAATGTCTGGGTTGTGTTGCGAGTAGATTTAAAACTTTCCCTATCTACTTTGAGATTGGTTCACTGGAATTTTCTCATAAGACAATATCTCCCTCTCATTGCTGCCTTTTCTTTAAGACTTTCCTTTAAGACAGAGAGACCTATTGGTATGTACAAATTATCTAACCAGCTGGCAAGAAGCTCTGACCACAAATCCAGGCCCTGTGATGTGGAGAGATTCTCGGCAGCTATGGTGTCATAATTCTTTTCTATAAATCTGTTTCCTAGTAAGCAGACTTACTGGGTCACAGCTACGCCAATCGGTTACTTTTAAAGTCGAGTAAGGAGCACATGAAGGAGTCTATACTGTAATAAAACATTATATTAGCAAAGCCTGGGCTAGTGTGGAGGTTCCTGGGTCGACCCCCACTACTGCAATGGGGCAACTCTCACTACACTCCTTGATCTGGCTGTAACTGGGTGCTTTTATACTAGTAGAAGTCAGTGCTGTGGCATTTCAGAACCCTTGTCAGAGTGCCTTTATTGTAACATATACTCACAATACCTTTGGATTGGATATCTTCTATTCAAGTTAAGATTGATGAAATTATATCTGATGGTTTCTTTTCAGATTTGATTTTTTTTATATAGAATGTAATTCTGTCAAATATTTAACTCAATTAGTCACAAAAATGTGTTAATATTCAATGCTATGGCTTACACTTGTATTGGTTGTGGTTGGAAAGCAATCTCCTGCCAATAAACTAATTAGAGTATATGGCAAACAAGGCTAGACCCATTAAGTAATGATATTTATAGCTTATGTTGCTTTTCAGGGTGTGTATGGACGAGCAGATGGACACAGCATTCTTTCCTTGTGGTCACGTGGTGTGCTGCATCCAGTGTGCACAAAAGTTGGAAAGTTGCCCCTTGTGTAGAGCCGAGGTGGAATTAGTCCGAAAGATCTATCTGCCTACACGAGAACTGGCTTATCAAGCCCTTCATGGTTTATAGACTTATTTTTAACTCATTTTATTTATTTATAAACCACATGTGATGTTTCGAAAAAAAAATATTGAGTTTTCCATAAATAAATACATTTACAAAACAATGATCAGTAAACCATATCTTTTTTCTTGTAAATATGACCTTTCTTCATATATATTGGATTAAAATAGTTTAGTTTATAGGAAGGGAAATAGTTTTGAACATGTAACTAATAGTTATAAATTTATAACTATCATACGTTTTACAAATAAATTCAACTATATGCGTAATCATTTTTTTTAAATGTCAATCCTACTTTATGTTATGTCTTTTAAAGCTAGTCAATGGCAGGTAATATGGATTTGTAAGATCAGTTAAAGACTGACTCTTTAGACAGCCGTTGGCTGCCTCCAGTTCCTTTTTAGAAAATCTACCTTCTAATAACTCATTTCAACCTAATGCACTCCTTGTGTCTGAGTTGGCCTCCTTCATTTCACAGCCATGTTAGACTATCAAATTTATGTGATGTAATATCAAGCAATTTTCATTCATAACTGTATTATGGAATCAATCAATAAATTTGATATCGGATAGGGTAATAAATGAATATGTCTTGTTAAAGTTTGAATTAGAGTTATTGATGATAGATGTTGGTTTTTCAATAAAAAGAATATTTATAATATTTTATAGTGAACCTAAGCACAACATCAAATTGGTTTCCGGAAAAGGGACCAGAAGTTATATTAATATCAGCAAACATGCCAAAATTTATTGTAATGATAATTGATCTCATAATAATAATAATTAATAAATAAATGAAGAAACGTCATGTATGCAGCAAAATAGTAAAAGGATTGAGAAGGCTTAGGGGGGTGAACTGGTTACTGTGAAAAAAGAGTTTCAATTGTTAGAGAAAAGAAGTTTAGTTATTCTTTAGACTAAACAGAGTACAGTTGTTAAATGAAAAGAGAGGCATGTAGTTGTCTTGAATTCATGAGTGAATACGCTTATTAAAGTTGATCAGTTAAAAATAAGTCCAAAATAATTGTACGTATACTTCAAATGTAGTTATCTATCAATTGTAGTTGAATGCTACAGGCATGATAAATTCCCAATATTTATGAAATATCCTAAGTTGTTTAGTGAATGCAGTACACGCCATTATTGTCTGAAAGGATGAAAATAATAGTAGATACATTTAATTTATAAATTTCACGTTTTCAATTGAGAATAAATAATCAATATGAGATACAAGCTTCCAAAAACATAATTTTAAGTAACTTACAAAGCAACACAAGCATTTTTATTTTTATTAACAAGGCCCTTTTTAACTCAAATATTGTTAAGAAAAGGTAAAACCAACACAATATATGATGAATAATGAAAAACACGCCATAAATATAATATACGAAGACAATTGGTTCAGTATCCCGGCTCCAGAATAATTATACAATTAAAACACACTTTGGCATGATATTATCCTTTCCATGATACCAAGGTGGAGGGAGGAAGGCGATTCACGGGTACAGATAACTTCGTTTTTTCTCCAGACCCCTTGTAAACAAGAATGTTTTTAACATTTCAACTGTATTTGACACATTTTGAAATAAGATAGCAGCATAAATCGACAATTTGGAGAGCTATGGTTCCAAAAGGGCCAGTTATTCGTGCAAACCTTGGGAAGCGAGGATGACTGTCATCGGCGAATTCATGGGTGAAGTTTGATTGATGAGTAGACATATCGAACGACCACAGAAGGAGCAGGTAGGGCTGAGTGCACCACACTGGGGAACACCAGCAAGTTGCAGAAATGAGGTGGATGTGGAAGAGGAGTAGGATACGCTGAAATATCTTTCAGTTAGACATAAAAAGGTGATGTCTTAGCACGGGTAAGGAAGATTACCAAAAGCCTCTTAGTTTCCAGGGCAAGCCATAGTGCCATACTCGAACAAAGGCCTGAGAAACGTCAAGAAATACAACAGAGCAATATTGTTTCATTTAAAATAAGGAGGAAATGGAATCAACAATGAGATGACACTGATGGATTGTGGACTGCAAAAAGCAAAATTCAAACTGGTGGGAAGCATACAAGGGTCGACGAGAAAAGCTGTTAGCGTATGAAGAGATTTTTCCCATGATTAGTAGTAGGGAACGGGTCTATACGGTACAGAAAGGGGAGATATATATTTGTTATTATTATTTTAATTAGGAGCGTTTCCAGTTTAGAGGAAAATTAATCGTTCTAATGACCGAGTAGTAGATAAAGATCTGGAATAAAATAGATTTATTTGAAAAATGTTGAGGATAATTGGAGTGATTGTACTGAAGCCTTTTGGCATGGAAGTCTGTGAATGATTGTGGCTAATTTTTAGTGAAAAAAGTAGGGGGTGGAGGAGAGAGAGACAAGGGTATGCCCATTTGATTTGATACTACGAAACAGTGTTCATGGTCTAGAATAGGTTTATGTGGACGAAACACGCCAGGTGAAGAAGAAAGGCTGAAGCAATCATCTCATCGTCATGGCAGAGGGAATAAAGAGTATTCAATAATGATTAGATTATTTTGGAAGGTGACAGTACCACCTAGTCCAGATGGAGTCCAGTATACTAATAAAGCCTGCGAAAGTTTTGTTAAGATGCTTTTGTAGTTTTTCCTGAAGTTTTCTTATAAAATGGTTTTGTCAGATGAGCATTGAAAAAGTTGCTAAGACTTTCTTGCCTTCCTTTATTAGTCAGTAGCTGTTGTATGTATGTTGTCAAGAATGTCTGATCGTTTGTTTACATTAGGGCATCTGCTTGGTGGATTTAATTACACTGGTTTGAGCTGCAGTGGTGAGCTTGTTGACAGCGTCATCTATGTCGTCCTTAGTTTTGAGCGGGGACTGGAGATCACGAGAGGAATCAAGAATATTTTAGAATGACATCCAACCAACTGGACCTTAAATAAGAGACATTATTTGGATGCAGTCATGGGAATTATAGGGAATGATAGAAGGGTGAGGGTGTAGTAAGAGGATAGGACAAACAGGTTGGTTAAGTTAGAAGGAACATCATTCCAATCAGAGGCTATGTATTAAGTGACTATGTCAGCGAGTTTTGAAGGGGATGTAGGCCAGTAGGTAGATTTAAGCGTGTACTTTTGAAAGAAGAAAAGTAACGACTGGCCTCACTGAGTTGTAGCCATGGATTTTGAGAGTTCATACCCCTTTGATGCTTACCATTCCATGAAACCATTCCCCTGAGACCAATTCACAAACTGCCTCCTCCTTCATTTATTAGGGGCCCAATTGATTGAGGCCACTTCCGCCACCTTTTTACATATTCCGTAGACCTCAGTATCTTTGAAAACATCCCAATATCTAGGCGCACTGCAGTCTTTCACTAGTCTCATCCAGAGGTCGGCTTGGGAGGCACCGTCACCCATAAATTCGCAGCGAAAATCCTTTACCTCAGCATCACAAAGACCTAATGCAATCCAAACGCTACTCGAGTACAGTGTGGCAAAGATCCCGACATCCTGCTGATCGCCACTTGTACAATCATTACTGCAGATTGGTAAAGCGGCATTTAGCATCCTTCCTCAGCAGCTGGGGATGGATCGCTGCTTTATCCGCTGTTTGTCCATGGTCCAAACATAGCGCGATGTGGAGCAGCATTGGGGAGTAACACTCGCTTACCAGTACCAGCAGGTGAAGACGAATCACCGTGGCGTGCAAGAGACGTCGCAAGCGCTACTTCTGGTGGGGGATGAGAAAGACGATCCAGGAGGTATTTGGGATATTTACCTTGAAACAAAATACTATTGACATCCACCACAGGGCCGTCAGGAGGAGACACCTACGCCGGAGGGGCCACTGCGTGATCTCCAGGTGGACACTTTTACTTGGAGGGGATTTAAATGGGTCACCACCATAGATACATTCAGCAAAGTGGTTATGGCACATGCTGTGTAGGAGAAGTAATCCGCTGCTATATTTCAAGCATTAAATATGTGGTTTCAGTTTTATGGCATACCGGAGCAGATCTCTTCGGACGGGGGGAGGGAGTTTGACAACGTGAACGTTCGAGCTGAAATGAATAACCGCGATATTGTGTGGCATCTTAACACCCCTGGGCATCTCAAGAGTAGAGGAAACATCAAACGATTGGATATCACCCAGAGCGATCATCTTCGCGTATACCAGGCTGACAAAGGATTGCTGGCAAATGAGGCAATGCCGAAGGCGGTGGCGGCATATAACCATTTTAAACACACCACGACGGGGTTTGCCCCGTTCGAAATCCTTTTTGGACTGTGTGCGAGACCACTCTTTAGGATAGTGGTGATTAGGGAACACAATCCCGTGTCCATTGAGAGTACGAACCCTCCACAGAAACAGAGAACCATTAATATTGAACAGCTAAAACTTCCACCACGGGGGGGGGGGTAGCGATTGTGAGTAAGATGGTGTCTCCTCACTCCGGCACGGAGTGAGCAGTTTATACAATAGTTTCTGTAGCAGTTTCGCAGATATGTTTTTTTTTTCTTCTCTCTTTTGTTATTATTATCAGTATGTATGAACATCATTGCTTTTTCCCCCCAGCAGTTGCCAGGTCATTGTCGTGGGTAATTTTTGTTGTTTTGTTTGTTTAATGGATTATATCCCCACCAAAGTGGAAGTTTTGTGGCAGCATTGCCGTACCACGAGCCATAACTTCCCCCCTGCCATCAAGTGATTAGTACTTAATGGTGAGGCATGTGTCACAAGTACCAATGACTCCCGTGATTGTGTTTTTCATGGCCCACCAAAAAAATCGCACTTCAATGCTTTTAGGGTTGCCTCGATGATTCGTTTTGCCTTGATGAAATGCAAGGATCCCCTCCCTGTGACGTATTTCCTGCTTTATCGTTTCTACCTTCAGGGTACAGTGGGCGATCGTGCGATCCTCTCTGTCCTCCATAATTGTTTGATGCGATCCCATATCGTCGTGTTACCCACATATAGGTGATGTGTCTTCCCTGAGTAGATGCGTCCTTAAGGGCGCGACAAATCATGTCGTCTATAACACCCAGTGACGGCCAAATCGTTACTATATTGCATCGACCGTACGTCGCGTGTTGAGCCTTCAATAGCCCGGAAGTGTTAGTTAGCCAAGTGATCTGGCCCCTCTTATCATTGATTATATCTTCCACGTCCTCTATATCAGAGGGCCTATCTCCCGCTGAGCTATTGTCTCCTGGGACGTCGTCTGCATTAGTCCCCTCGAGCAGATCCCGCTCACCTTCTCCGCCAGGCGACTATTCCTGGACGAACTGTCAAATGTCACGTGATGGTCCCGCAACATCCTCCCCGACCGCACAGGAGCGCGTGATATAATAAAAGAAAGGAGGTACCCGCAGGCGCTACGACAACACAGCAGGGAGGAGACAGAAGATTTAAAGATACAGGGTATTGTGGTGAATAGCACATCACCAGTCCCCTGTGGATAGTAAAAAAGAAAGGGACACAGGGCGAGGAAAGATACCGAGTAGTCATTGACTACAGACAGTTGAATAAAAACACGGTAGATGAGAAATACACCATCCCCCTCTTCGAGGATATCCTAGATCGATTGATTGGGGGCAACGATATTCAGCACATTGGACTTGAAAGCAGGTTACCACCAGATCCGAATGTATCGGAAGGACCAGCATAAAACAGCATTCACATTTGAACGGGGACACTATGAGTTCACCAGAATGGCGTTCGGAGTAAAGAACGCCCCAATAACGTTACAGCGGTTAACGAGGGATAGAGGAGTCCTTCTGTCAGGTCTATACGGATGACCTACTGGTCTTCAGCTGCAGTGAACAAGTGTTCATGACAAAGAACATGTGGAACATTTACGGAACGTGTTCAACCGAATTCGACGATTCGGGCTGAAACTGTCTGCCAAAAAGTCGCTCTTAAGACAAGAGCAGGTAAAACTTTGGTCTACTCGGGTCTTTAAGTTATTATCGGCGATTTGTCCCAGAAATGGAAGAGTGATTCGTGAGGGTTAATTTCCTTATTAAGTTGAATAGTTTTTTTATTGTAGGAATATTTATCATAATTGTTTAATTTTTTTTGTCTGTTGATAATTTGTAGTGTTACTTCACTTTTAAAAATATTCTTATATCAATTGGACCACATCTTAATAAAAATTGTTTTCCCGTGTTATTTATTTTTATTGGTTTTGACTTTGTATTTCATGTACTTTAACTTTAATCATATGGTTGGTATCTTACTTTTGATGAAAATATTTCCCTTTTGTGCATGTTTTAGCTTGTGTTGACAACTCTCATAATTTCTTTTTGTTTACAATTTATTATTATTTTATGTATGTATCTTTATTTGTATATGTGTGTGAACTGTGTACGTGTGGCGTTTTCACACACTGGGAGAGAATTTCTCATTTTCTTCCCAATCTCTCTCTGCCTCATATCAGCCAGTCAATGGGAGACAGCCCTTCAGAGAGCATAGCCTGATGACTCATCTTATTCGAGTTTGCTGCATAGCAGCCCTGTAGAGAGTACCTCACCCTAGGGTGACTCCTCTTGGTCTGTGGTCCGATTTACCACCTTTTGGATGGACCAACGTGTGTCTTAAGATGGGTTCTTGTATCTCTGGATGAAGACCAAACACGCTACCCCAGCTATGTTATTGAATATATTTATATTCCTTGACTGAGACATTTAATAGACTTTAAATTTTATTTTCCCTTGCTAGGTATAATTTTATTTAATTCTTACTAGGTTAAGCTTTATTAATTGTTCATACCAGGTGTCCAAGTTTCTTTTCGTTTATTACTATGTATATTGTGTTAATATATATTTCATTTTGGGTAACTGGTAGTTTATGTATTCAATTTATGAACCACTCATTTATACAGTCCACAATTTTTAACCTTGCCTTAAATATTAAGTTTAATTTTAATTTCATTTCCTTTTGGCTCGAAATGGTTTGCATTCACCTATAATCTTCTGCATAAACAGCCTGCTTGAAAATGACAATGTAAGCTAAAGCACTTGGTGTTTTACTATAAGAAAATTGGAGGGAGACATAAAACAATTTGTTTGTTCCTTCTTTTAATAAATTTTTCTTACTGCAAAATAAATAGAAAATCTATATTGTTTCAAAAGAAAAAAATTAATAATTTGTTTCTATTAATTAATAAGTATCTGCGAGTAAAAGTTGATTCTCTTCTGACAATCTTTAATAAAAATACAGAATACAGCTAGATAAGCATAGAATATACCTATTGTCTTTTCACTATGTACTTTTTAATCTATTAAAGTATGATTATTCATGTTTTAGTGCCTTAGGCTTGGTAACATTTTAATTGTATTTTGTTATTTAATTCTTGCATGTTTATCATTTCTATAATTTATTTTAAATGAATTTTTATCTATATAAATATAACTACAATAATTTATGTAAATATTCTGATAGTTAAATTGTTTACACCTTATCTACAAACTGTTCATAGTTGACAAAATTTCCATGTAAATATATGTACAAAATAAAAAAATAAGCAGCTTGCAACATTTAAATGAACCTCTTAAAGACACACACAACCTATAGGATGATTTTTTGGTTTAAGTAGGATTAGTTTAAAATAATTTGGTTGAGAAAAAAATATCTACTTTGTGACAAATACATGTGGATTTTATTCATTGTTTATTGCACAACAAATATTCTTTCATGATTAATTTTGCTTCAAAACACTTCAATTTTTTTCCACATATTCGTCAGAGGTCTGATAAATCTTTTCCCCAGAATAGCTGGGGTTACTTAGTTCTGGATAACCACTTGACATGTTCTCTACTTCAGTATCAGTTTGCAATTCAGAACCACTTGAAATATGCTTTATTTTTGAGTAGCCATTGGGATTCATCTGCTGCCACTTCCACATGTCTTTACCTAAAAAGAAAATATGAAATTAGAAATATGATGGTTTCACTAAGTCAAAAATTGAATTCAACTAATTCTACAATCACAAATACATAGTTATAATGAATTTATATAACTAACTTAAATAAAAGAAAATTAATACGAAATCATACAATTTTATAAAAGGTTACATTCACAAGTTATTAAGAACGACATATAATAAATATTCTATTCTGATTAATGAGTTTAATTATTACAAAGTTTTTTTTTTAAAAACTATATTCAGTTTGTTTTGAAAATGTCATCAAATTACATGTTTAACTAAAAAATAACTTTTAATCTACTAAAACTGCGCATAACTACACTTTCTTCTCATGCCAATTAATTCTCTCTCATGATTATCTGATCCCTAAAAACTGACTGCAGACTGGCCAGGTCATAATTATAGAGCCGCTTGCCTACATCGAATTGGTGCATACAAGAGGAGATGGATGCCTTGCAATGGACACATGGAATTAACTACAGGGACTATGCTTGCATACAACTGAAAAATCAAGTTTGTACTGGGCTGCAAGAAATATCATGGCCATATAAATCATGCATAAAAAAAAAAAGATGACATGAAATGTA
The DNA here is from genome assembly GCA_930367205.1 of Acanthosoma haemorrhoidale. Taxonomy (NCBI): domain Eukaryota; kingdom Metazoa; phylum Arthropoda; class Insecta; order Hemiptera; family Acanthosomatidae; genus Acanthosoma; species Acanthosoma haemorrhoidale. The sequence goes on along the minus strand of OV884009.1, from coordinate 113,265,942 downwards.
TTGAAAAGAGCTGAAACTTTGTATGTAACTAGGCTTTGCACAAGCACATATATCTATTTATTTCTTATGTGAACCTTGATGAAGAATATATGCACTAGTACATAATAATAACATACAGTATATAATTATAATGTTATAGAAACCAACACTTCCAATGTGTATAAGACAGATATAGGTATGGTGACCACCAGATGCCCTTTTTTTGTGGCAGGACAGTACTGTTTTTTAACTCCTTGTCCTATTGTACTTAAGTAACCTTGAAAGGACCACTAAATGTACTTTTTTTTAAAAAAAGTTACTTTCAAATCCATTTCCAAAAAAAAATCAAGCTTTCCAGAGAAGCTTTGTATGATGATAGATGATAAGGAATTTAATTGCAATCAAGCACAAACGCAAGGTAAAAATATAAGTAGGATCCCGTTTATTTCATCACAGCAAGATAGTTTACATTTCTATGAGGTAACCCTCCAAAACTCTACCAACCTTAGCAGGAATGAAACACATGTATATAACCTACAGTGAGGTACTTATCCATATCAGTTAGTTTGTAGTAAATAACACTATTATTAAAATCACTCAAATTTGCTTATATTTTATGTTGTTTTGCTATTTTATTTATTATTATTAATATTTATTACCAACGATGGTGAAATAAAGATTTATCATCCCTGTCAGGTTGTTTTTAGGGTGTAATCTACTCCATTCCTCTTAGAGGTGTGTATCAAATATAATGTTTTATCATTGTGTAAATAAGGAAAACAACATCTACTAGTAGAATTAGTGGAAAAGCTTATGACCAGTTTTTATGTGCACAATTATTTAGTAAGCTTAGAAGATGAAGAATCATGGGAGAAAGCAAGTTGGAACTTTGAGGGTCGGAGCATACTATTTCAACTATTCTACGTCGCTAAGAAAGGTCGCTGTCGGGGAAATCGTTCTATTGGGGAGTGAAGACAAGGAGAGATTGGATTGCCCTCTTGCTATGATAACGCTCTCAAAGAGTATTACTCTTCATACCTGGGAAGGACAGAAAAGTGAAAGTGGTTTATTTGAGGTCAAGCAGTGGTGGAATAATAAGGACAGTTCAGAGAGTTAACCTGCTGGAGCTGGAGTTGGCCACAGAGAAACCAAAGATTTTAGACAATAGTTTACGGCAAGCCAGTTGCAGAAGAGTCATCAAGAAGCCCGAAAAGTTGAGCCTTCGATAATTTTGTTGAGTATATCTTCAATTTTACATAGTATAATTTTGTAAATTAACTGCCATCTGTATTTACAGTTAATTTAGGTGGGATTTGGTTGTGTCAAATTCAACTCATATCAGTACCTTCTGCATATTTTTGTTCCTAAATAATACTCTAATGATTTTTATACAATTGAACATATGTTAGTTCCACCATTAAGTTCTGGTTTAGCATTTATGCACATGTTGTTTATATATCTTTTTGTTGTCCTGTTTGAACACATTAAAATATTAATAGAAAATTATTGCGAGTGTTGTTTTGTTAAATTTTCTATCACTTGGGTTCAAATTAATATTAAAAATAAACAATACTAACTTATTTTAGACAAAAATTACCCTACAAAATATCATTACAATAAAAATAAATATATTTATATCCTGGATTTTTTCCTATGGCCATTTTTGAGCGAGGGTTGACTTATCTTCGCGAGCATTAATGAGTTATGTATTAATGCTATTGAATTAAAAAAGAAGTGAATCCAGTTAAGAAAACTGAATTTAAGGTTGAGAGGTAACACTAACTCCAGATCACACTAGCATCTTAGCTACTATAGCAAATAGCAAGAACCTTCGGTTGGTCCTACCATTTCATGAACTGTTGCATGGTGGATTTATTTATTTTTGATTATACTGTGAGTTAATTTTTAGCCTCAAGTATATAAATGAGTAGAAGATTTTTTTGGGAAATGGGCTTTGGGTAATAAAAGAGAGTAAATTGTAAGAGGTTGTCATACAATTTATTAATGGACAGCATTTCAATATGCTATATATGTCTGCATCAGGGCCTGATTACAAGAAAATAAAGCAGGTTTTTAAGGTGATTGGTAATAAATAATAAAAAATAATAGAATGAAAAACAAGTTAGAAGAATATAAGTGCAATCTGGGTAGCTAATGAACTGATATTAATACATAACCATTGATAGGTTTGAATTACCACAACATAAATAATAGATAAAAAATGTACATGTATATGTTAAAACATTGATATGACAAAATATAAGATGGAAACATAAATATTATGTTAAAACGTTGTACATTAATAAATTTGATGAAAACCGACGACTCTTTATCATTAACTTAAGCCGATTTCCCAACAAAATCTTCTACTAGATTTTTTTTTTTTTTTTTAATGTTTATGTATCAAATACCCCTTAGATATATGTTTTGTCATGAACAGAAGAGAAGAGGTTTCAAGGATAACATATGAAATTTTATTATCAATTTAAATTTATTTTTTTTACTCAAAAGAATTTGTAAAAAAAAAAACATGCTGTCAAGTGAACATAAAAAAATTGCTGAATATCAGCCGAACACATTAATAAATAAAAAAACCCAAAAAAATTATCTCATAATTATATCTAAGTATCATAAAAACAGTAAATAGTTCAACTAGCTTGTTAAAATATTGAAGAATAGATTTATGAAATTTGTTAATATTACTTACACATATCTTTGAGAGTCTTTTTTGCATGCCACTTAAGCTCAGTGTTGGCTAGTCGGCAATTACAATAGCATTCAGCTATATCCCCTAACCTCCTTCCTACAATCTTAAAAGGGATCACTTTTCCACAAACCTCCTCAAACGCATTAATTACCTAATAAAAAAAATACACAAAACTATACATAAAATGTACAATAATATTGAGGATTATGTTTTCTTATAATAAACTTTTGAATGCCAAAAGTAAAATAAATAAAATAGTGATTTTGTTTTTAATAAAACCTCTTCCTTTATCTGCTGATAATCATATGCCAGCTTATCTGCTCTACAGAAAAAATGCCTACATGGTCATTTCTTCTCTGGCAGGTACATATGCCACTTAATACCATAAGCAGCAATCAGCATCAAAGGCTTACAGGCCTTTGAGGATAGCTTTAAAATTAACAAGGAAATTGGCAACTGGTAGCACTATAGAAAACAGCTTACTGCGTATAGACTAGCTGTAAGGAAACCAAAAAGATCTTAAGACCAAAGACAAAAAAAAAAGATCCAAAAAAACAAACAAGTTTTTCACTGAACTACAAGGTGGAAACACAGGTTGTATGATTTATAAAATTATTTCTATAGAACCACAGGGTGCACAACCCAAAAGAACACTTTAAAGATCTAGGCCTAACCAAGGATGCGGCTCAAGATGATAATCGATCATGATCATCTGCTTCATGAGAATTTCAATTTACTGAAACAAGTAATTACTGAAGGGAGTAACCTGTTAAACGACCTTAAAGGATATATCAAATACTATAGTATTTAAGTGGCATTACCAATGTTTTTAACAGTATGAAGTTGGAAATTCTGGAGAAAGCAAAAGAACACCACCATTTTCATACAGAGATGCAGATTTATCTAAACCTAAAAATGCTATATGAGTAATTCCAAGCCTATTTTTAGAATTACTATAAAACCTCAAGATCTAACCGCTAATTCTGAAGAGACAAAATCATACATCATATCCCTCAGAACTTACATGTAAGAAAATCATGTGACAAATATTATGAAAAATATAATATAATGATAATCAAAATATATCATGAGGCTTGAAGGAGTGTTAGTAGATGTTAAAAAATGTTGGACGTGAGGGCCTTCTCATACTTTGTATTTCCCCATACATGATATCCCACAGAACTTACATCTAAGAAAATCACAATTATTATTATATGAAGGATGCAGACAATATCAAAGTAACTGACCAGGTAGCATTTGGAATTTCAAGATCAACAAAAGACATTGTTTCAACTGCAACAAGTCCTAATTAAATTATAAAAAGTATGTTAAATAGTATTGTATGTTTAATTTGTAAATATGTTAGGTTGTCAAGAACCTACCCTGAGAATAAGACTAATAAATTGTAAGTTAAATTGATATATTTTTTAATAAATCATTGTTAATAAAGGTAACTTCATATTACGGACATCCAGATATGATTAAAAATTGCAGGTGAGTAATATCTACAATACACTATATCAAAAAAATAATGCATAATATCCAACAGACTAGAAAATTGTAATTATGTGGGTTAAAGTACATGTAGGAATAATAGGAAATGAAGAGGCTGGCCAGAAAGCAAAAGAAGCAGGTATGAATAAAGCAATCGAAGTGAGCTTTGAAAAGGAACCTGTCTCTTATATTGAACATAGAGTAAGGGAAAGGACAGATGAGAAATGGAATGATCCCTGGATATCAACAACAAATGGAAGTTACACAAAAGAGTTTTTTCCTACAATAAAAGACAGATAAATGGTTTATATTCAGTGTACATTTAAAACAACCAAAGTATTCAGTAGAGACGGCAAAAGTAAGGCTTATGTCTATAGGTTTTCACTAGTAAGTAACCCAATCTGTCAGTGTGGACAAGGTGTACAAACTTGGGAACATCTGCTGTATGACTGTCCGATATTCAAAGCAGAACGCTGTAGCTTAACAAAGTACATCCTGCTAACTGTAAAAAACGGGCCAATGGAACTCCTTGCAACTCAATACAACAAACCACCGTAGAAATGTATGAGTAAAACAGACTTTAATAAAATATAATACTGTTCAAATGGGAATAAATGTACAACCATACCAATTACTATATTAATCATAGATTTATTTTAGGAATCTATTTACTTCTATTAATGTAATTCTATATTGATTAATTATTTACATCTTGAACCAATGTAATTCTAAAGAACAAAAATGTACAGATTATAATTTTCATTTGTGAAAAATGTGTAATCATTGTATGGGATCATGTGGAAAATAAACGCCCGCTTCACGGTAAATCCACGGTTACTAGAGAAAGGGAAAAAAAAAAAAGACCATAATGGAAACCCATTTCCCTAGCATCCTCATGAATGAAACAAACAAGAGTCCAACATAATCAAGCCTAATGGGACCAAACCCAATCAGATGCTATTTTTAAAAAAATCAAAACTTTATCAGGTTTCATTTATTTTTCCTACCCCCCCCCCCGTTGTCACCTATCTGTTCTAGTCATTTTAAGTCCATGTTTGGCCCAGTCACAGAATTTTATATGAAAGTTTCATTTGATAACCTGAAAAATACTGCTAACTTCATGAAACCAGATATAGGTCATGGTTTTCTTTTAGTTTAATATTGTTACATACAGACTTTTTTTTTTTTTAACCAATAATTAATCCACCAAAACACATTTTAATATTACGAAAGGAAGTGATGGAGATGATAATCCAATCATTAAAGTTATTAGTATTTCTTGCTCCTTCTTATTGAGTATCATTCTGTAAAATAAACAAAGCACCCTAGAATTCTAATTAGAAGTACTGGATTTTTTAGCATGTATGAAGCATTTTTTTCTAAAAAGCTTTGAACCTAATTATATTCATTATTTCACTTTTCCAACCTATCAAACTAATATTAGGAAATTTAACTAGTAGTTTGAATTAAATAAATGAATTTTGCAATGTTTTTGTTATTTCTTTGACAGAAAAAAAAACATTATGATTCTATGCGGATTCAAGCCCAGAAAGAAGCTTGGAAGATTAAAGAGATTATCTGAGTTGAATTTATAATTAGCACTGTATAATGAAATTGTAAACTCATAAACTGCCACTGTCAATAACAACAAGTTAAAATAAATTCTAAGCAATCAATTAAATAAACATAAGCCATTTAAATATGTATTTATATTTAATATATACCTCCAAAACTGTGTGTCCTTGGCCTGTACCTAAGTTGTATACTCTGTAACTATCAAAATCATAATGGAAAATCCTTTCTAAGGCCTTAACATGACCTTCAGCTAAGTCATCAATATGTATATAATCACGAACTCCTATAGGTAAATTGTTAACACTATTATATTATTTTAGCTGTATTATATTAATAATATAATATCAATAATGTGTATACTTTATGTAAATATAAATAATATACTAATATAAATTGTACTTGGATAGATATTGTGAGTTCATAGTTAACCATAGAATTTGCTGTGAATGAATGATTCATAAATAAAAAATCAACTTAGGTTGATTAAAAAATTTTTTCTTTATTTTATATTACCTTACATAAGTTTAATTTATATAGTTGCAAGACACCGGAGTACCTCTAAACTAAAGCAATAACTAAAATGTATAATAATCATTAATTTACATGCTGGAGAAACAGAAGAAAAAAAAAAAGTTAAGTGTGCAATATCACACAATTTATTTTGATGCCTTATTTACTATGATAAGATTTTTTTTTTAATTACCAAGTAATCAATCAATTATGACACATAATTTACCATGGGGATAATTTTATTTTAGCACAATTAGGGAATTCAATTAAATTAAATGAAACTAAAATCCAAAATTTCATCTCTCCTTGTTAAACAGAATGATGAGGTCATGAGGAGACACAGCTGAAGCTGGCTCGGTTGAAGATGAATCTGGAAGATCATGAGGTTCCTGAGGTGGACTCGGAGCTCGAGGAATTTCATAAGACTGAGAAGGGCCAAATGAAACAGTCTTTTTTGCTTGTACAAGGGTGTTTCTCAGTTGATTTATGTGACACTTGAAAATTCTCCTTGATTCATCCAGGCGGACAAGGTAATGTTGTTGACCCAACCTTTGCGTCACCTCACCTTGCTAATGGCTCCTCACCTGCTGAGTTATATTTGAAAAGAAAATTCGATTCCACCTGGATGCCTTGTTACCAACCAAACCACACTCTTCTCAGTCAACGCGAGTTACCAGAAGATTTTTTCATGTGGGGGAGAGAGTGCAAATCCGTGTTTTCAAAAATAACAAGCCAAAATGGGAGTTGACGCAAAAGTTGGGTCAACATTACCTTGTCCGCCTGGACGAATCAAGGAGAATTTTCAAGCGTCACATAAATCAACTGAGAAACACCCTTGTACAAGCAAAAAAGACTGTTTCATTTGGCCCTTCTCAGTCTTATGAAATTCCTCGAGCTCCGAGTTCACCTCAGGAACCTCATGATCTTCCAGATTCATCTTCAACTGAGCCTTTTCTTCAGACTCCTCTATGTCCCATAAACAGACCTGTTCGTCAGAGAAGACTCCCAGAAAGGTTTCGAGATCCTAACATATCACTTCAGTATTGATGTCCCCTCACAAGATACATACTTTCTGATTCATGGGACTATTTTAATGTTATTATTATTATTATTATTATTTGTTCCGGCATTTGTGCACCGCGGCCTCAGTGAGACCTAATGTTAATAATTCTTGAATAGTGGGGGAGACTGTTATGTATAATTAAAACTAATTGACTATTCAATATAATTGAAACCCTCATATCATGTAACCATTTTTGTAACCTTTATATATATACTTCATGTTCTAGCTCCAAGCCATGTGTACATTTTCAATTAGTTTATTACCCGTTTTCCCCCATGATTTATCTAAACATATCAATTGGCGACGAGGATGGGATGTAGGGATGACAATACGATCTTGGCGGAAGATGACATCTTCATGCAGTGTAAATTCTGAGTCCACGCAGTCGTTTTTTAGTGACTCGATGATTTTCTTGAGTTCCTCTTGAATAGTCTCAAATGTAACTTTATTGCTTGAGATATGAACAATTTGTTCAGAAAAAATTTGGTGAACTTTTTCTCCCATCAAGGTGTCAGTTGATGTATGGATAGCATGAGCAGGAGCTCGTGAAAGGCAATCAACATTTTTATTTTCTTCGCCAGATTTGAATTTTACTTTATAATCAAATAGCCTTTTCATCAGCCTTACCAGTTAAATTGAGTGTAAGCTTTTTTTACTTTAATTCATTAGCTTTGCACAACTGAGCCTACCAGAGAACCTTATTTTTTCATCTTTAATTTTCGTAGAATTATATATCAGTGTTATTGCTATTATTAGAAGCAGACGATTCATACAACAGTAAAAAAATGTATATAATAAATATGTTTACCAGTTCCATCTCTAGTCTTGTAGTCATTGCCATAAATGCTTAGATGGGGATGCTTGCCGACTGCTACCTGGGCTATATACGGCATAAGATTGTTGGGTATACCATTAGGATCTTCTCCCATACGGCCACTTTCATGAGCTCCAACTGGATTAAAATATCTTAATGATATGATTTTCCACTTCTATGCGGGACAGAAATTATATTTCGAATTATATTTGAGAATCGAATTTGTATAACTGATAATCTTATCAGAAAAACTTACAGGATCTGACTTACACAAGTTGATCATAATCATTTCTGTGGTATGTTTAGTACCGCCATATGGATTTGTGCAAGAGCCAGTAGGTGATCCCTCAACTAAAGGCAAAGTCGTTGGGTTTCCATAAACAGTTGCTGACGATGAATAAATAAGATGGTGACATCCAACTTTGTTCATCACCTGCGAATAAAAAAATAAATTAGAAGAAAAATATTTATTCCTGAAAAAAAAATCACTATCTGTCCTCATAAGACAATTGATGTAGGCCATTGTGATCTTGTCATTACTATAGTGTGGTATTATTTCAAAATGCCATATTGAAAGTACAAGCATTGTGCACCTTAAATAATATTGATTATAATCAATATTATAGATAATTATCTATCTAGTATTAAGCTTTTATATCGAGGATCGCACATACAGAGATAGTGCATTTAAGTATTATTCAGGCCAGAATATTATCACATACCAAAATATTATTTATTTTATAGCTACAAAGGGAGAAGATTTTGCTAATGTTAATAAATTTTTCTAATGTCTAATTATCTAATTTTTCTAATGTTTGTCTATGAGACCCATGGGGGGTCACCATATAAATTGATTGATAAATGTCATATTGGCCATAACAAGCATCATTTTACATTTTAATGAACAAGTCTAATTATAAATGTTTGAGCTTTTTCATATGTAATTTAATGAAAGTTTCCATCCTGGAATGTTGAGAAGTGAATAAGTCAATCCATATCAACCTCTAAACCAATCATATCGCCCTCCGATGGTTCTGTACCCCCTTTCCAAGAAGTCTTGTCTCATCTTACTTTCTTATCTATTATCAAACTGCATCCTCTGGCTGCACATCTACTGTGACGATTCCTCTCCTAAACAAGGTGATTATGTTCTTTTTTTTATTAATATATACATAGATAATTTAATAGAAAATATTTTGATATCTCTCCTCTTTGTTTGTGACTCTTGATTGAGTTTTTCACAGTGCATTAATTAGGATTATCTCTACATATAAATATAACCTGGGAAATTCACCTGCTGAATGGTCACCTCCCCGGCTAGAAAAAAAGAATCAGGGTCCCCCTCCCCTATGTTACTCTTGCAGCAAATTCTGTGCTAAATAGTGACAGTGGAGGCTGGGTGAGGCGTCAGAACTTCTAATGAAATATAATAAAAAAAGTCTATATTCAGTTGGCATTGTCCTTTAAGAATAACAAAGAGTGTAGTAACCTTTGCGCATTGTGCAGTCATATTCCTGATATATAGCAAGTAGCTCAGCTGTGCATGTAGTGTTACTGTCGTTACTATTGGGAAATAACTATTTTTTTTATTAAATGTTTCTATTATGTGTAAGGTTCTATTATGGTGAGGTACATTGGCAGAAATTAGAAATTTGCTTAAGAAGCATAATATTAATCTGAAAACAATATGGTTCCTGCCTTGCCGTTGCCAGTAAGCAAGGTGTTGGAGCACATACTTATGATAAAAAGCTGAAAAACTTTAAGGAAATGGTTAAGTGGACTGTATTTGACTGAAGGCCAAAATAAGTCATGGGCTTGATATTAGATCATATTTACAGTCACAGCAGGAAAGACAAAAAAAAATTAAAATTAAATTATAGTAAAAAAAGAGAAAAATGGTACAAAAATAAAGAATTCTCTTTCTTAGCTGCAGTTGATGGATGATGTGGGTGACGATTGCTGTAGGTCTTGATTACCTGCCTTGCCTCCTTTCATCTTCAATCGTCCTGCACGTGGTAACAGCCCCTGCCAGGTACTAAATTGTATTTTCTCTCTTATAGTGGAAAAGTGAGCAAGGCATAAAGAACCTGAGGCCACTTCTGCGTGTGGGTCTATTATCTGCACTTGAACAACTGTTCCTATCTTCTCCATGTGTCAACAGTGATAAGTGTTGCCACTTCGTCATTCATCATGATCGGAGTTGCCACCTTTAAACGCTTTGTAGTGCAATTAACCAATCAACTGAGCATGGGGAGGGTTGCCTTTCTGCTGTCTCACGAACTTGCGAGTGTCAAATCGAAATTCAAATGAGAGTGTAATTCCATAATTTGCTCTTTTTCTACCCTTCCATAGCTGATGGTATCTGCTATGCATTTTTTTTTAATCCTCATATATAAAGTTAATTCATATTATTTTTCAATCCTATTAATATTAAAATTAGAAAAAATAAAGTTTTTATTAAAAAAAAAGTATGAAATTCTTTTGTAAGTGAACCACAGTTCAAGAAAAAAAAAATGAAAAGTTAACCATAAAAACTAAATTATAATGAAAATAAATATTTAAGTTATAGCTGAGTGTTGAATTTATCTCGAATTATGGTTTGTTGATTGCTGGCCAGCCTTTACTTCTTAAAATATTCGTCTTTGTCCTGCCTTTGTTCACGATCCCAGGCACTCCACTGACTACTACATTTCCTTTAGTCGTTCATTGTAGGTGACTAAATCGGAAAAACGGCCTTGGTTCCAATGGAAAATGTAGGCCACACACTTCTAAAACTGTTCTCTTGTTGTTTTTCAGGCACCTTGTGTGTGCTCAACTATTTTCTACTGTAATCAGTGTAGCCACTTTTTGAAACAACATGGTCTTGGGAAGCTGTAAGCCAAATCCTCTCCATCTTTTTGTTCTATCAAGATTAATGTCAGCGGCGACACATTGCCCACCTAAATTCTAATGTCATAGACATTTAACAATAACAGTGACCTTCAAAACAATAAATGAAAAATACAATTAAGCGATACACTTAAGCACAAAATAAAAATGATAAAACTTACTGAATCTTATGACCCAAAGGGGAACACTATCAAGATTGAACTACAGAAACAGAAATTGCTGATCATAAATACGCAGTGGTGGCAAACAACATATTGCTGACTCACTTCTATACAATTTTAATATTAAAAGAAAAATACGTGTTTGTTAAATAACAAAATCACATATTTCCAAAAATATTCACACATGAAAAGAAAAAATTTAACACTTCCGAATGATTGATTCAAAATTTCTAAAATCTTTAGTTACATTTAAATTATAAGATGACCTGAAAATCAAAACAAATAAATAAAGTAAAGTGATTAACACCATGAGACTATTAAATATAGGGTCACTAAGTCTTCCCCCTGGATTAAGAAGTAGGGCCGAGTTGCAAACTATATGCGTCAACATGCTGCAAGAGGAACTACAAACTGATGTAGCCCTAACCCTGGAAACCTCCACAATTCCTGAACCAGACCATTCAAAAGTGATGTACTGATTCTCCTTCTTGAGAAAAGGTTCAGTACAATTAGTACAGCTTTGAACTAATACCCTTTATTGGGAAAACCTATCCTTCAGAAGAGAATCCATGTGTAAAGGCTTGGGCTAATCCTGTGGCATGTAGTAGAGTAGTACAAGGTTGGGACTGGAAAGGGCCCAACAGCAGCATGTGGGAAGGACACCCTGAAGCTTCTGAACTTCGCCGCTGTGCCATTATAGCTGTCCGCCTGGTTATTGAGGGGGGGGGATGGATTCCAACCTAAGCTATAGCACAAAAAACAAACATAAAAAAAAAGACACATAAACCAACACTGATCCCCCCATTAACAATGAATATAGACGATAATAATGATCATATGATAAGTCTCAACATGGCATGGCTCCTATCTGGGTCCCCAACCCAAATCCTACTTCTCCAAAATCCTGAACAAGGCCCTACACTGGTTAGTACATCCCCACAGATGCAGGATTGGAGATGCAACTCGACTATCAGCACAAAGTTGAATCAGTAATAAACAGCAAATAGTGTCTATTCCTGAGCAAGTGGATCACGACTGTGCTGCCATCGAGGGGGGGGGGCATCAAGGCTGGAAAGCAGACCATAGCAGTCTAGCTCTAGCTTTCATTAATCATTTTTTGCTTTGTTTATGTGCACCCCAAATACTTATTTTTTACTCTGTGATTGTGATTTTTCACCAAAAAGGTAAATTACTTCTAAACTTATTAAGTAATAGTCTGGTTCTTTTAAAGATTACATTGGGCTCAGTTGTCAAAGGGTGCTAATCCTGCCCAGTACTGCTGGCAGCTCATCGTGGGAGTGCATGGTAGCCATAATATCACCTGTGAAAAGTCTTAGGAGGTCAGGAAGCTGAGGCCTCTCGTTTCAGTCATAGGTGCAGGAAGAGGTTGGCAAGCCAAGGAGCAGAAGGCCTGCATGGAGACCCTTAACTGAAGCAACCTGATGGAGGAGTTGAATAATCTGGAAGCAAGACTCAACTTTGCAGAGCAGGGCCTGCTGTATAGGTCTTTGGATCCGCAAAGTTCCAGTGAAGGGCAGAAGAATTCCAATGCAATAGTTACATCCATAAGCGCAAGCCTTGGCCTTAGGCTGTTGCAGAATGACACAGATACAGTGGAGAGGATGCGGCTACAAGGAGACAACCCGGGCTCCCTGCCACCATCATTGCTCATTTTATCTGTCAATGAGTTCAGGACAAGTTGATCTGCCTCCGTGAAATGAGACAGGCCTTCTCCACCTGACATCTAAATGGGGATGCCAATACAAGCATTTACCTGAGCAAGGGCATGTCTCCAGGGAACCAACATCTCAACTAGTACATGAGAGAGTAGAAGATGGCTGGCTGGTAAGGTCAAATTTGTCTCTGACTTCTCTTTCTCCTTTCCTTGGGTTACCCATCTCACTTGTCTTTAAATATCATTTTTACTTTCATTTTACCCTTTACAAACCTTAATTAATTCACATTACTTCCGACCACAATACACTTGTACTTAGTCTTTTCTTATACAACTCCCTTGCTTATGTCTATTCTCAAGCCTTTTACTTTCTACTCCTTGCTTTCTTGAATGTTTTCATCCTTTCTCTTCCTCATATGAGTTGTGTCCTAACAACATGCCATGCTAATGACCGCCCAATCCCTTCCTGCTCATCACAGTGAATTCCTTCATTTCTTCCTCAACAACTTTCATTACATAATAGCTGTTACGGAGTCTTGGCATAAACCAAATACCCCCTCATTTTCTGTTTCTCTCCCCAATTATTTCATTCTCCACAATGATCGATCCAAACAGGATCAGTTGTGGTGTCTGCCTCAATGACCATGATAGCCTAAGATCCCAAATCCTCCAATCCTCTCCGCCCTCCAAGACCACTCATACTGAATACTTCTTGGCCAAAGGACCAAACCACTCAAAACATATCCTCTATGCAGTTATTCATCATCCTCCTCAACCTCCCTTTGGTCCTATATTTAAATCAACTCTTTATAACCTTGTATCTTCTTTTAATCATGCCATTTCAGTAGGTGATTTTAATACTAATTACTTAGCAATTACTCAGACAATTGCTTCCTTGTCAACTTAACCACTTCTTTGAATCACTTTGACATCCCGTATTCTGGTACCCATTACACAAATATTTCAGATTCCTGGATGGATCTTTTTATCATAGACCCTCTCTTGAATCTAATTTCCTCCTATCAACTTCCAGTTCCTTTCCTTCCCATAAATAGCCCACGACCTCATTTCTCTATCATACAATCTTGTTATCACTCTTCCCTTCCCCAGGAATATCACCTACCATAACCTCAATTCTCTGACGTTCTAAACCACCCAATCTGATCTGGTGACAACTCAATGGGACCTCTTTCCTTACCACCAATCGCACCATCCTCACTAGCATGGGCTCTTAAGACTTTCTGAGTCCCCACCATCTCCCACTCCTTGGTTGACTCAGGAAACTCAAGATTTAATGAGGCGTTGGGAGTGCAAGGAGGTTTACACACACCAGGCACCTGGAAGATGAATCCCTCTTTAAAACCCTACGTAACCTAACTCAATCTAAAATTAGCCTTACCCAATAAAAATTCTTTCACGAGTCATTATCTTCTGCAAATGGGACCTCCTCCACATATTTTCTCTCATTAAACAAATTACCTGTCCTGCTTGCCATATTTCTCTTGACGAACTTAATTCTCACGTTCTGTCCATTCCAACAGCTCTGTCCGGTGGGTCAGTGTCCATCTATTTCACAATCACTTTTCTATGTCAACATCAACTACCTCCATACATCTATCCATCACTGATCATTCCACCCTTATGACAACACCCAAATTTACCTATCTTTCCTCCTAGTCAACTCCAATTCACCTCCCTCCCTATTGATTCAAGAAGACCTGGACCGAATCAAAGCCTGGGCCTCTCTCCATAATCTTTGTTTGAAATCCAAGGCAATCATCATTGGTTCACATCCCCTCCTTAAAACCTTAACTGACATTCATTCCCACCTTCACCATCGATGCTTGACCTATCCGATTTTTTACTTCAGTCAATTGGTCAAACACTATCCTGGAAAGACCACTCTCCTCCCATTACATACGCACCATATGCCCGGTTTCCTCACTTGTCTTCCCCCATTTTTACTATGGTTGCGTGTGTTATCATGGCCTCTTAGAGGATCTCAAGGCTCAGTTAAAGAGGCAGATGAATTGTTTTCATAGATTTATCTTCGAATCCCCAGAGACTGCCACATTTTGGAAATTGAGGAATTCCCCCAGATTCCTGTTAGTTGGAATCGCTGCACTCTTCCACCCGTCGACAATACTTCCTTGGATCCCTCCTTTTCAATACTATCACGACTAAAAAGCCCTGTTACCTACATGACTATCTCCAATTTAAATCAGCGATCAAGTCCCTTAATACTAGATTCCACCCTTCTGACTTCTATTTCCTTTTTCATAAATCTGCTTCCTTTGACCATTATTTTCTTATCCGTACCTCAGACTTTTGCAACTCTATTCCCATCGACATTCGTCGTTCATCAACTCTCCCTATCTTTTAATCTAGACTTTAACATTTTTTTATCCCTCACCAATCTAGCAATTCTAGCATTGCTATTATTATGTTTGTTTATTTTTCATTTATCCCAGCAACCCCTGCCATGCTCTTTCTCCCTTTGTGATCATTTCTATCTTTCATTTGTTTTTTGTTTCAATTTTTCACTGTGATCTTATGTGTAATAGCTATAATACATTGTATTATACATATGTACATAGTATTGTATTGTCGGTTAAGAAATGGCGATTTTTAGATTTAAGGAAAATTAGTGTTTTATTAAATTTGTATTTTTTTTAGATTTAGCTATTTTTTAGATAATAACTTTAAGAATACTGTTATTTGTAAGAAAATGAAAAGAGGGGCCAGAGAGAGAGGAGAGAGACAATGCTGAATAGGATTTTCAGATAAAGAAACACGATTCAGCAGTCTGCTAGGAGCAGTCAGTGGCTACCTTCAAATGATTTGTGTCAAAGCAGTTTGGATTATTCTGTTTATCTCCCAGAGAGTTAAACTAAATGAGTAGACAATTTAGTTTTCTCTGGCTTTAAGTTTTTATATTAATGCTAAATTGGTGATTAAAATTAGTAGTTTTGAATGGTTGAGTAATACATAAGAAATTTGATGTTGCAACAAGAAATCTAATGTAGTAATAACTGGGTGAAATAATTGATAATAAATTAGTTTGCTGTTTTAAGAGAGTTAGTTTATTAGCAAATATTCCTAAAGGTGGAGCGTGGTAAGGAGTAAAGGAAGGTCAGCGAGTGGTAGTGGGGGGGAGGTGCATAAAAAATGCGGCAAGGTGAGCGCGTGGGTTGGTGGCTCCACCTATGGTACATGGACTATTACGGTGAAGTGTAGTGTATGGTGAACTAGTCACCATATGACCATTAAAGAACTCTACTTTCAAAAACTCTGGGTTGTCGGAATCGGGCTGTTTCAGACTAGCCTGTGATGACAATTATACATAATAGAGACTTTAGAACCCCTCATCCCAGCTCATAGGAAAAAGGCAAGATAGACAAGTTCACTTTAATCAGATGATTGGCACGCCATGCCTTCAATAAAGCTCATCGATCAAGCTGTCAGGCAGACTGAGACTCCTGATGTTATTACAAAACCCAGTTTGTATCAGGTAACAATTTTTTTTAATTTCAATACCCAGTTATGTTAATATGAAATATTGGCCAAAATTATGGGTATTGGGACCAATACTCTGAGATCATATTAAATGAAGCCTACAAAATAAAATATTATCCATTATAAACTTTTAATCCTTATAAATAAGTAAGTAAAATTTTAGCAAAGATAGAGGATTGTTATAATATACATTGCTGTGAGTGAAAATTTTACTATTTAATATTATGTTGTTTTAATTTATGCTTGTCTTTTATGTCTTTGTGTAATTTCCATTAATTACTTGGTTTCAGAAAAAATAATTGCCTTTTTTGTAAGTAACCTTGTTTACCCAGAGAACAAATACATTCATTGCAGCTACATCAATCATGATCATAAACTGAACGATTGGCCATCTGAATATTTGTCTCTTGAGAGTACATTCGCTGACCACTTTGACGGGCATGTCTAATGGTCCATTGTTCAGTTGTAATGAGTGATTTAGGCTAGTTTTGTGGATTACCTCCCTACCACTTATAGGAAATGTTTGATATATTACTATTGCTGCTACTATTGATATACTACTATACTGATATATTATACTTATAGTCTTGGTGAATCTGAAGAATTCCGCAGAAACTCATATACCTGAAGGACCCCAACTGGTCGTTTTATTTTAAAAAAATTAACTTTATAAGTTTTATTGAAAAAAAATAAACTTTATAAAGTGGTGTCACTGTGCATTTCATAGAAACTTACTCACTTAGTTCAAGAAAGTTTAAAGAAAAAAGTCGCTGAACTGGTTGAAAATTGAAACACTTTTATAATAAGTTATCACAACAAAAATGGCATGTGGAGTCGTTAATGACCCCTGTGGTATTATGAAGGAGTGGGTGCTATACCATAGCAATTAAACACAGACAGAAATACAGGTTGAATCCTTATTTTATGAAGAGGTTTTTCGTAACAATGAGAAAGAGATGATCGATTTATTTTACAGATTCATCCAGTCCATACTACCATCAATCCCAAAGACGCCAACAAATTTAATTTTCTCTCCAAGCAAGTAAAATTGTGGGTAAAGGTTTATACATGCCTTAACTAAACACTAAATACAATAATTTAACTAGGTACCCCAGAAACTTAATTAGCTATAGTTAAGTACCTGTTGGATGAAAATGTTGAAGTCCCATGATTGCCTATGATGGCATGATCCATACAAATATTTTATTTAGTTTTTCTTTAATTAGTTAAAAACTACTTACATCAAGAAGGTTTAAAGTGCCAACAACATTATTTCTATAATACTCTAGAGGTTTCTGACAAGATTCGCCTACAGCTTTCAGAGCAGCAAAATGCATCACACAATCAAATTGAAACTGAAATAAAATATTAATTACTTATTTAATATGATTATTTTAATTAATGATATATATATATATTGTTATGTTTTATATCTATATTGTTGATATTCAAATTAATCTAAGGTTTTAAAGGTTCTGTTAATATAAAAAAGAATTCTGGCAAAAGGAATTGTTTAATTACAAAACTATTCGTTAATTTATATATACAAGCACGTCTGTGACAAATTACAGTGGTTTATTAACTAAATTTTTATTTTACCTTAATATTACTCGCGACTTGGCAGATTTACTAAATTTTACGTCCTTTTCTGTTTGCTTCATCTAGTTTCTTTGTTTTTCGGCGAATTCTTCCTTATTCCTCCTTTGTTGCTGTTGTGCCACGCTATCAGTACATATCCACTGCTATCACCTCAATCCTTCTTCTTTGATAAAAATCCTCTTTCGTCAACTGTTCTCCTATATGCCCAATCACCATTAAATAAAAGTCTTTTAAAGTTCTACAAATTTCACTATCTTCATTTTTACACCATGTCTCATGGGATGATCAAAAAGAACAAGGCCTACCTCCCGCTCTCTTGTCCTTTTTACACTCGTCTTTTTCCTTGCCTTCTTGATTTTTTCACCCTTCTTTCTTCCAATCCCAGTTGTCTCATATATTTTAACTTTTCTTATTTTAAATTAAACAAATCCAATAAAAAAATATTTGACTTTAATCATTGATTTTATTTATGACAAATATTAATATTATACAACGGCAGAAAATAATGTCCATACATTCATAACCATGATCCACGGGTCGTTAACCACCCTTTTAAGCTCGCTAATTTCAAATCAAAAGCAACATCATAGAGTTCACAACATTCAAATATCACAACAATATACATATATATATACCGTTCTCATATTAAAAACATTTTCAAAATCTACTCGGTTCATCAAAAGGCCATTAATTAAAATAATTATATATATATATTGTTGTGATATTTAGTACTGTGTTTTTTATTGGTGTTTAAAAAAAAATACGAATAGACTGAATGGCCAATGCCATTAAAGAATATCCAGAAGGCAGCGGAGGGCGTATAAAAGGCGGAGTTTGGGACGCTCTAGCTCTCTCTCTTTTCCATCCGAGCCAGCACAGGAGGCACAGCAGGAACACTGGCGCGGGAACCTACGGATATGATGAGGCCGGCTCCCACGTAAGAACACACACTAAGCATAGAGCGGGGACGATGAAGAGGGCGGAAGCCACATCCAAAAATACACAGCGAAACTGGCCAGTATAATGTTGATAATTTGTATAATTTTGATATTGGTATGAATACCAGTATATTGTTAATAATTTGTATAGTTTTGATTCTGGTATGAATACCGGTGTAATATTGATGATCTGCGTAATTTTGATTTTGTATAATTATTGGTATTATGTTCATGGATTAATATAAATTTCAATTTGGTTTTTCATTATTGGTATAACTTATAGAGGAAATATTGTCATCATCAGTATAGCATAATATCATAAATGGGTAATAATGAGTTGTTAAATTGGGTTGAGTATTGAATTGTTAATGAAATGTGTTTTAATAAAATTATTCCTATTACCAGAATTGTCCTAATAAATTAACAGAACCCTGAAATATAATAAAATTTTTAATATAAAAAAAAAAAATATAAACTTAAAATAAAAAATGTATTTAAATATAAAAAATCGTAACATTTGGCGCTGAACAGGGACTGTTAATAAGGAATTCTGGTAAAGGATTGATTGAATAAAAGTGTGTCACAAAAAGAAAAAAAAAAAAAAATTTGTGTTTGGTTGGATATAAAGGTTTGGGTCTAGAGTTCGGGATTTGTATTTGTATTTGTGTTTGGGATTTATATTTGTGTTTGGGATTTGTATTGTTGAGATTCAGTCATGGAAAGCGTAAATAAATCGAGTCGGGTGAAGAGTAGGATAGAGAGGATGTGTGAATTAATGTTAGAACGTGCTGAATTAATGGTAGAAGAAACTAAATTAATGTTTAAAGAAAATGTAGAAGAAAATAAACGGAATCTTGAAGAAAAGATTAAAAATGTAAATAATAAATTCAATAAAATTGTGGAAGAACGTAACGAAAGATTTAAAGAAAATAATCGATATAGTAGCGAAAAATTTAACGAAAATAAACGTAGTACGGACGAACAAAAATTACAGAACTCTCTTAAAGAATTTAATGTAAACCCTGATAAAAAAATACACCCATTAGAAACGGATTTAAAACCGGAACTGGGAAATCAGATAAAGGATTTTAAAGAAGATAAATTACAAACCGAAAATAAACTCGTATATTATGAACAAAAATTAATTAAAAATGATTTAGGTACACATAATAAAGAAAGCCTTAACAAAAATAATAAAATAGAGAAGGAAGTGGAAGACATGAAAAATAAATTGGAAGAAAATAAAAATAAAATGTCAGGTAACTCGTGTTAACCTAAATTAATAATTGATAACGCTATAATGCGTGTAAAAGATAGAGATAGTGAGTTAGAGCTTCAATTTAAGAATTCTGACCCGGTAAAAATTATAAATAAATTGGAAAATACAACAAATAAAATTTCGGAGTGGAACAAATTAGAATTAAAAATTTCAGCTCATTTAAGTGAGAACCCTTTTTGCGAGTTTAGAGGAAACAAAATGAAAAATAATAAAAGGAAAGACTTTAAAAATAATTTCAGGGATGTTTTTAATACCATTGAATATAATTATAAAAAGAAAAAGAAAAAAGAGCTATACTCTATTATTACGAAATAATGATAATCGGATAAATATAAAAAGTAATTAAAAAATAAATAAATAAAATAAAAAATTTAAAATTAATAAAAAAATCTATTATTAAAAAATGGCAATTAGGCACGTGTAGAGTTTGGAAATCAAAGTTTATTATAGTGTAAAATCAAAGTTAAAATTATGGTAAAAGATAAGTAAGGCCATGGAAGGAGTTAATAGGATGATAAATGACGGAATAATTGAAACGTCGAATTCTTGTTATGTAAATCAAATTATATTAGTAGAGAAAAAAAAAATGGTACAGTTAGAATATGTTTGGATGGACGATTTTTAAATAAGAGACTTAAACCTTTATATGATGCACCACCAGATATAGACTCAATATTGTACCAATGTTCGAATTCAAAATTTAAAAAAAAAAAAAAAAAAAAAAATGTTTACAATAATAATTATAAAATGAATTTTTGGATTAATTTTATTATTCTTCAATGTTAAGATTATAATCGATATGTGTTCTCTTGATTTGAATATTATATGGATGTATTGGAGATTTGCCATTCGAAAACTTTTATTTTTATGAATAAAATATAGGACTACAAGTCATGAAAGTAAGCATTAATCTGATATGTTGTTTGTTTGAACAAAAGAATATGATGTATTGTTTCAAATCAACAATTCTTTGTTTTGTATTGTATTTTATTTCGATTCGATGAATTTGATTATGTCTAGTGTCATTATTTGCATAATTAATTTAAAAAAAAACAAAAAAAAAAAAAAAAAAAAAAAAAAAACAGTTTTTAATAAGTATTATTTGCGTATACGATATCGATTTCCTATCGTTCAAAGGAATTAATTGTTTACCTATGTTAGTATTAGCCTATGAGCTCGTTGTTTTGAATTTAAGCTATTATAGCTTTGTTTTTGTGAATGTAATATGATATGTATAATATAATATGATATGTATAATATAATATGATGTATAATAACGTATAAAAGTAATGATTTACTTTACGTGTTAGCGTATCACGCAAGTGTACTTATAGTGTAATTTTTCCTTATGAAGGATTTGCTCTGAGAAAAATAAAAAGATCGCCTAGTTCAAAAAAAAATAAATAAATAAATAAAAAATAAAATAAAGTAAAAAAAAAAAAAAAAAAATTTATAATCGAATGACATACAAAATTTGATCTTTAAAAACAGTAGAAAATTATGATTAATTAAAAAACCTATTATAAAATAATAGCAATCGGGCAAATGTATAAACTATGAATTTGAATTTTGTTCTTATGTTTAAGTGTGTTGGTATGTTTATTTTGTAAAATCAAGTTGGTGGAAGTTATGGGCTGTGTGAAATTTTGAAATTTGAATTTGGTTAAGTTGAAATATTGTATTGTGTAATTACATTATAAATATGTAAAATTTTGGTAACATGCTTTTGATGTTGTAATTTAGTTATAGGAAAATCCAAATTGTTCGAATATTTGAAAAAGGTGATGATAAAGTCAATAGTGAAATGTAACAAAAATTTTTTTAGACAAGCTCAAAAAATTTTTTAAATCAGAGCGGACCCGAATGTTGTGATATTTAGTACTGTGTTTTTTATTGGTGTTTAAAAAAAAATACGAATAGACTGAATGGCCAATGCCATTAAAGAATATCCAGAAGGCAGCGGAGGGCGTATAAAAGGCGGAGTTTGGGACGCTCTAGCTCTCTCTCTTTTCCATCCGAGCCAGCACAGGAGGCACAGCAGGAACACTGGCGCGGGAACCTACGGATATGATGAGGCCGGCTCCCACGTAAGAACACACGCTAAGCATAGAGCGGGGACGATGAAGAGGGCGGAAGCCACATCCAAAAATACACAGCGAAACTGGCCAGTATAATGTTGATAATTTGTATAATTTTGATATTGGTATGAATACCAGTATATTGTTAATAATTTGTATAGTTTTGATTCTGGTATGAATACCGGTGTAATATTGATGATCTGCGTAATTTTGATTTTGTATAATTATTGGTATTATGTTCATGGATTAATATAAATTTCAATTTGGTTTTTCATTATTGGTATAACTTATAGAGGAAATATTGTCATCATCAGTATAGCATAATATCATAAATGGGTAATAATGAGTTGTTAAATTGGGTTGAGTATTGAATTGTTAATGAAATGTGTTTTAATAAAATTATTCCTATTACCAGAATTGTCCTAATAAATTAACAGAACCCTGAAATATAATAAAATTTTTAATATAAAAAAAAAAAATATAAACTTAAAATAAAAAATTTATTTAAATATAAAAAATCGTAACAATATATCAGGTTGGCCAAAAAGTCCGTTCGGTTTTTGTCGTCATGAAACTTCAAGCAGTCTAATATGTAGCTAACTTTAGTCCGTCCCTTGTGAGTGCGCTCTCGTCAGATACTAGACACTTCAACGTAGTTTGATGCGAAATTCCTACAAGACTGATTGTATTTTGTGTGTTTAGGATCATCCTGAAAATGGAAAACCAAAACGAACATTATCGACACCTCATGCTTTTATATTTTAAAAAAGGCAAGAAAGCAGTGGAAACTTGCAGGAAGATATGCGCTGTATACGGAGAGAATGCTGTTATAGAACGTGTGTGCCAGAAGTGGTTTTAGAAGATTTTGATCGGGAAATTTTCCGGTTCAAGACGCGCCTCGCTCTGGCCGGCTAACTGAGATCAGCAGCGACAAAGTGAAGGAATTAGTCGACACCAATCCCCGTTATACAACTAGGGAGATCGCAGTTATCCTCAAAATATCCAAATCGAGTGTTGAAAACCATCAGCATCAACTTGGCCATGTGAGCAGGCTTGATGTTTGGGTTCCCCATCAACTTAATGGGACTAACCTCGCCCAAAGGATTTCCATCTGCGATTCGTTGCGGAAACGTGAAGAAAACAATCCTTTTTTTAAGAGAATGATGACAGGGGACGAAAAGTGGATCTTCTAAAACAATGTGGAGCGCAAACGCTCTGGGGGAAGCGCGGCAAATTACCACTAACAACCCCCCAAAGCAGGACTTCACCCAAAGAAGGTTATGCTCTTGATTTGGTGGGATTGGAGGGGTGTTGTCTTTTTTTAACTTCATCCCACGAACAGGACAATCAATTCGGATGTGTACTGTGACCAGCTGGACAAATTAAATGCAGTGATCCACCAGAAGCGTCCAGAACTAGCCAACTGTAAGGGCATTGTCTTCTATCACGACAATGCCAGACCGCACATTTCTTTGCAGACGCGGCAGAAGTTACTGGAGCTTGGCTGGGAAGTTTTGCCGCACCCTCCATATTCGCCCGACCTTGCACCTTTAGATTTCCACCTGTTTCGGTCTCTTCAAAATTCGTTGAATGGACAGACCTTCAACTCTGAAGAAGATGTAAAAATCCACTTGGAAAATTTTTTTGCCAGTAAACTCTTTGAGCATGGAATTATGAATCTGCCCATGAGATGGCAGAAGATACTGGAACAAAACGGCAATTATATCATTGATTGAATAAATCGCTTTGTGTTTAAAAGTTGTGTCTTATTTTCGCTTAAAAAACCGAACGGATTTTTTGGCCAACCAATAAAAATTTTTTTTTTTTTTGGTAAAGTAATAAGTAAATAATTTTCGAAACTATGGGTTCATGTAAATAGAAAATAAGTTTTATGGAGGTCACTCTCCATGGTCGGGCAGCGTGACCTCCATAAAATCATATATACTATATGTGAGTTAAACAAAAATTTAACCTAAACACTCACTCCTTTAGCTGCTAGTTTCAGGCAGGTTAAAAAATCTCCTTTCAAGACACCGTCTGTGACCGCGTGGTTTAAATACTTATCTCTACATGACTTGCGCTTGGAAAGAATGGTGTGTAGGTAAGAGGGATGGATGTTCATACACTTCCTCACGAAGAAAAACAGACAGCTTCCATGAATGTCCACATGCAACAGGCACTTTCTCAAGTATGTTCATGCACGACTCGCACTTTGCGCTTTGGGAGAAAAGCACTTAGGTCTCAAGTAAGTTCATACACAACTCGGGCTCGTACTTGAACTATTTCCCAATACACTTATTCTTTTTGTATATAGTTTATATATTAATGGAAAGGTTAAAAAATCTAAGAAGTAGTAGCTTTTACAGGGATTTACCTGCTTAAAAACATTCTCAAGAAGATCGATGTGCAAGAGATCAACTGCAAAGAACTTGAGACTTTTTCCTGTGATCTCTTGAGCACGGAGAAGGGATTCTGGCATAGACTGGCCTTGAGCTGGAAAAACAATACATTCACGTAAGTGTCTTATCTGAAATAATTTTTAAATGTAATTAAAAGTTTGTGCAAGCTAAGAATTAACTGAACTAACCAATAAAAAAACTGTGATTTATTAAAATTAAAATAATGAATAAAACAAAACAACTGGTTACAATTGATTTGTTTTCCAGTTTTAACAGTGTAATAATTGGAGATGAGGGAAGGTGTTGTGGTGAAGCAAGGGGAATGTATAAAAAGGGAGAATTTAGGTTATTAGAAATATAGTAAACAGGAGAGGGGTTTAATTAAGGGAAATTAGGAGAGGTGTTTGGATTAAATAGGGAAAATTCTCATGAGAGAAATGAGTTTAGGCGTAACAGATTTGGGACTGGGTGAGGTTGTGCAGGGTTTTAAAAAGAGCTGAATCTTCAGTGTCAGCTAGCATTCATATTATTATTCAGTCTAGCATGGATAAACCTTCTTGCTGGATTCCAAAGCCTAATTAGGCTTTTATTCCCTGAGTCAGCGAAGTGTGATGAGGGCTCGTAAAGTTTTGAGAGGAGCATGCAAGGTGAGGAGAT
The DNA here is from genome assembly GCA_930367205.1 of Acanthosoma haemorrhoidale. Lineage (NCBI taxonomy): Eukaryota > Metazoa > Arthropoda > Insecta > Hemiptera > Acanthosomatidae > Acanthosoma > Acanthosoma haemorrhoidale. Next base: position 113,240,609 of record OV884009.1, on the reverse strand, counting down.
TATCAGAAAGTAAATCAACCATAGAATCAACAGAGATAGAAGAATTTTCCAAATCAGGTTGTTTCGTCTTGGGGGTTATGGAATTGAAGTTACAGTTGTTGTTATTACAAGGAAAGGGAAGTGTGATGTCAAGATTGCATGAAATAGAAATGAAATGTTAGCCAACAGGGAAGATACTTTGATTTAAAAGGAAAAAAATTGATTCCTGGAGGAGTAAACAATAAAAAAATCTATCCAGGTATCCAGGTATAGGAGGTATTAGTATGATGGGGGGGAGCAGAGTAGGAGACAATAAAGACATTCAGGGTAGCAAAGAAAGTAGTGTGAAGTAAGGTTGTGAAAAAAATAGTATGGGTAAATCAGTGTTTAGGTCACCAGCCAATATAATATGAGTAAATGAAGAGATTAGATTGTAGATAACTGATTCTAAGAAAGGATCAAAGGGTGCTTGAGGATGATCAATGACTGTATGGAAGATCAGGTGGGAGTCTTAGGTAAAAAGGTATTCCATATTCGGGATTTGTGGCTATTGTGACAATAGAACAGAGACCACAGCCGATCCGTTTATAATACTTGTATAACTATTTTTATATGTGGCAGAGAAGGGACAAGAAAAATGGGGATATTGAGTGATAACACAATTATTGAGGAAGTATTAGAGGAAATTGCCATAGTGAGCAGGGAGGGTTTGGCCATTAACATGGCAGGTTGATATGGCAATACTTATGGGGGAGGAAAAGAAAAAAGAAAGTTCAGCGGTGGAAAATTATCGAAATGAAAAGCTGCAGAGATGAATAAACTAGAATTGAATAGAATAGAGAAAAAAAAAAAAAGAATCTACCGCCAAGTCCCTTTTGAATAATAATGACATATTAGGTCACTCTGAATCTTGGCAAACATAGCTAATAAATCATAGGGGCAAAGGATGAAAAAATATTTGAGGGTTGTCAGTCTAAAGGTGATGTAAACAGTGATGAATGCATTTAGAGAGATAATTGATGTAGGAACTAAAAATAATGGGAGATATGCTTAATCCCTAGGCTGTAGATAAAGTGATGTAGCTCGTAATGACATAAAAGATTTTGAGTGTATGCTAAGAGTGGTATTAAAGAAAGTAGAAGTAAAAATTATATTGAAACTAGAAATTAAAATTATAAAAATAGAGGAATTATCAGTGATACCGGTGAGATTGGGTAGTAGTCTGTGGGTCAGACCCCCCCCCCTCTCCCCACATCCCTATAAAATTCTTATTGTTGTAATTAAAACAAGCCAATATTCCCAGAAAAAAAAGTTGCCACACCGTGCCAAAATTGGGTGGGACCAAAGATAGCAGACTAACAAATGTGACTTGAGTTAATGTTTTGGTCACTATAATTCAGCATTTGGCATGATCTCACCATAATTAGCATTTTATCAAGCTGGAATTCAGAGAATTATAAAAAATAAAATAAAATGATTGGCTTGATCACTAAAAAACACCAGGTAACATGAATTTTCTCAAGTCGTTCACATGAAAGTTGAAAATGCAATTGTAGTTGTAATTAAATGGCAAACATTAATGAAAAAGTTTTCAAATAAAATATATAGAGCAATTATTCTTCTTTAAAAAACAACAGTAAATGTTTAAAATATTTAAAGTGGTTCCTTAAAAAATTCACTTAATTACCGGTGAAGTGGTAGTGACGTAAACGCTTTCTGTCTTCTGCACCATCTATGTGTACTCTTGAATGGTTTAGTTATCAGCTTGATCGACACATTCAAAAAAATGTTTATGTTATGTTAGTTTAATTGTATTGACAAGCTTATATTAGTGCAAAAATTTATGGGCCAGAAACAAATATATAATTTTTTTTTTTTTAGCTTAACATCCTTTTTTCTGTCCTGAGATAAGACAGGTCCTATTGTAAACAAATATATAATTATAAAAATTTATCTTAATTTAAACACACACTTCCACCACATCCTAACCCTAACTAAACATATATAATTACCTGAATGCCAATGTTCCCATGATAAATCGAAATATTGGACAAAACTGACTTAATAAAAGCTTTTGACGCTTTTTGATATCTGTGATTACTTTCAGGTTTGTTCATTCTATAATTGATGTCTGATTTTTGCTAAATGATCAGTTAAATTAGTGGAAATGATGAGTAATTTAAATAAACTATCTCATTTAGGTTTCAAAAACAGACAGTAATATGATTTATCACCTGAAAGCACACACAATTTAACAATTTATAAGAATCAATAAACAACAGTTACTCATGATATATACATCGAATAAAAAACTGTTAAATTGTAAAACTATTCAAATACAAGATATTCAGCTATATATTCAATTCACTTTAATTATTACACAGTTGAATTATCATGACGTCGCAGTTCTATTAAGTTAAACATTTAGGAAATTTGTAAGGCTTAGTGGGAGTACTTGGTCTATTTTTGGAGGATATTTCTCAGCCATTATTGGCCAAGTCATAGCTGGTGTTTTTTCATAAATAGTTTTCATGTCTTCTCTAATCGCTTCACTAGCTTTTTCTGCGACTGCAAGACAATATTTTTATTAAAAACTAATTGCGATTGTAACGCTCCTGGACAAATGAAACCTATGTTGATATTTAAAAAAATCATCAATTTGAATTTTAAATTAAGTTTTTTCTCCCCTGTAATTGTCATTAGGGAAAATAGTTTCCTTTAAATAACTTCTGTGAACTTATACTAAATGTGTGAATTTTAATATTGCACTGTCTGTGATTACGCACTTCTGTAGCATATCATGGACTTTTTCAAAGGCTGCAGAATGATGAGCTTCGAGTGAAATTTGAATGTCATTGCTTTTTGACTGCCATTTACTTTCTTGCAGCCAATATTCCATTCGGCATGACTTGTGATAGTGAGCTGCACAACTGAACAAGTCATACCCCCCAATCATTTTTAACAGCAATTCATTACATCTTTCTTCGGCAAGGGATTGAATATTGCCACCGCCCCTAAATTCAAATTTAGAAAGGCCCTCAGTAGTTGAGCACTCTTTTTTTTAACATGTTTCGTCACCTACATTATTGCGAAATATGCATTCAGATGGGAATATTATTTTTCTTTTAGATGACTGACCAGAATCATTGTGAGCATAACCACATTTTTTTAACTCTAACTTAACTAATATGATCTAAATTTTTCGTAAAATGTTGGTAATACTGTGATGGTAGCCATGACAGGTTTCCAAATCATCGGGTTTATATTTAATCTAATAGATTTAACTCTTTGGATGTTATTCCAAGTATTAGCTTCTATGTCATAACAATATATAATGGAACTATCACTACATAAACTATCAAAATGAATCACACATTCCTTATGCTCAATATGTTGCCATTTTGGAGTAGATTCCATTTTTTTTTTTAAAGCGTAGCTCTGTCAATTTTGAAGCACTAAAATATTCACAAATTCCCAAACCCTTAATTAAAATGGTTCCAAAATAAATTTCAGTCTTGAGAAAATAGGGTTCCGCGAAGTAGAAGAAAAAACTGAGCTCCAGAAAGTGTGAACACGCCGATGAAAGTTCACAGACATGCGTGGACATAAATCCCACTAACATTATTGGAATTTTTGTTTTTTCCTTTAACACCTAATGATCTGATCTTTGGATAAATAAATACCTAATATATTTAGTGGTCTACATATACTAATAGCATGGTTCTATTTGTATGAATAATTATTATGATTATGTATTTACATAGCTTAAAATATTTATAAATACATTTAATTAATATCAGGAGATTAATGTAATATTAGACTAAAATATGCCTCTCAAAAATGTCAACTGCGCTAAAATATATGTGATATATCACTAATGTGGTACATTGAGAGTGCTTACCTCGTGGTAGTGACATCAATGCAATTAAACTAACATACAAACGTTTTTTTGATTGTGTCGATCAAGCTGATAACTAAACCAGTTAGGAGTACTCATTGATGGCACAGAACACTGAAAGCACTTACATCACTACCACTTCACCACTAATTAAGTCCATTTTCTAAATAGCCACCTAAAATCTTTTAAAAAGTAACTGTTCTACATATTTTATTTGAAGACTTTTTTGTTACTGTTGGCTGTTAAATTACAACTGCACTTCCATTTTCAACTTTCTTGTGAACGACTTGAAAAAATTGATGTGACTGGTGTTTTTTAGTGATTAAGCAAACCATTTTATTTTATGTTTTATAATTCTGACTATCCAGCTTCGATAAAAGGCCAATTATAGCATAATAAAGCAAAATTCTGAACGACAGTGACCAAAAAACTAGCTCAAAAGTCACATTCGTTAGTCTGCCATCTTTGGACACGAATTTCACACGGTGATAAGACGGAAATCTGTTGCTGACGCCTGAAAAAAATCATAGTGTCCTGAAACTTTTGACCACCATTGTATATCTCCAGGAACATTTTGACATATTGTGATACCATAGATTTTAATGTTTCACTCTTGATGGTTTTTATCCCATTCATAGTATGAGAGGCATCAAATGTATTACTCCAGGACGAGCTCTACCCCCAACGAGAGATATCAAAAAAATTGAAATAAGTTCTCTCTGTCAAAGAAATTGTCAAACTGTCAAACTAGGAGTTGTTTAACTGCTACCATATGAGAACATTATCAAGAGGGATTTTAAGCAAATAGTTGTTGAGGATGTAAACACATTTATTAATGCATCACCTAGTGACCACATTACGATGTTCAACGCTCTGAAATATGTTGCCGAAGATTGCCAAAAGGAAGGTAGATAAACATGTGTGGTGACCTTTGATTTACAAGGGCAAATCAACCTTAGTGAAGTATTGGACATTGATTTGGGGGAAGAAGATTACCTTTGATGATGATTTTATACCAGTGTGTAAACAAAAATACTTAATTCATACTCATGCGTATATAGTAGCTACTGGTGTGGTTATATGAATAAAACATCTTTCACTTTACCAGTATTTGTGTATTTATTACAAATCTTATTCTTTGTTCAATATTAATTTTTTTTCCTTTTTTTTTCTTTTTTTTTTTTATAAATAAACACCGTTTCAACAAAAAATTCCTGTTTTGAATGGTCACTATCTCCTAAACCATTAACTTGACTGAAAATAATTGAATAGGAATGTCTTTATAAGAAATTTTGTGTACTTTAACTTTGTATATAAAGTACTTTTTGCTAAAATCACTAGTTTGTGAGATATTTGGTAACTGAAAAACTTGAGCTTCAAACCACTCCCTGTCCCACCCTTGGGGACTTTCAGTATGTTGTACGGCACACTCCCCCCCCCCCAGAACTGTTTCAAATTTCAGAACTACATTATTATTTTTTTCCCTTCATGGTCAGGACTATAACAGCTGTGGAGAGTGGAGAGAGACGGTATGGATAAAACCATTGTAATATGCTTTTTTTTGCTATTGATGTGCTTGTATCAGGTTGGCCAAAAAGTCCGTTCGGTTTTTTAAGCGAAAATAAGACACAACTTTTAAACACAAAGTGATTTATTCAATCAATCATATAATTCCCGTTTTGTTCCAGTATCTTCTGCCATCTCATGGGCAGATTCATAATTCCATTCTCAATGAATTTCCTGTCTTTACTGGCAAAAAAATGTTCCAAGTGGATTTTTACATCTTCTTCAGAGTTGAAGGTCTGTCCATTCAATGAATTTTGAAGAGACCGAAACAGGTGGAAATCTGAAGGTGCAAGGTCGGGCAAATATGGAGGGTGCGGCAAAACTTCCCAGCCAAGCTCCAGTAACTTCTGCCATGTCTGCAAAGAAATGTGCAGTCTGGCATTGTCGTGATGGAAGACAATCCCCTTACGGTTGGCTAGTTCTGGACGCTTCTGGTGGATTGCAGCATTTAATTTGTCCAGCTGGTCACAGTACACATCCGAATTGATGGTCCTGTTCGTGGGAAGAAGTTCGTAAAAGACAACACCCCTCCAAATCAAGAGCATAACCTTCTTTGGGTGAAGTCCTGCTTTCGGGGGTTGTTTGTGGTAATTCGCTGCGCTTCCCCCAGCGCACCATGTGGAGCGTTTGCACTCCACATTGTTTTAGACGATCCACTTTTTGTCCCCTGTCATCATTCTCTTCAAAAAAGGATTGTTTTCTTCACGTTTCCGCAACGAATCGCAGATGGAAATCCTTTGGGCGAGGTTAGCCCCATTAAGTTGATGGGGAACCCAAACATCAAGCCTGCTCACATGGCCAAGTTGATGCTGATGGTTTTCAACACTCGATTTGGATATTTTGAGGATAACTGCGATCTCCCTAGTTGTATAACGGGGATTGGTGTCGACTAATCTCAGTTAGCCGGCCAGAGCGAGGTGCGTCTTGAACCGGAAAATTTCCCGATCAAAATCTTCTAAAACCACTTCTGGCACACACGTTCTATAACAGCATTCTCTCCGTATACAGCGCATGTCTTCCTGCAAGTTTCCACTGCTTTCTTGCCTTTTTTAAAATATAAAAGCATGAGGTGTCGATAATGTTCGTTTTGGTTTTCCATTTTCAGGATGATCCTAAACACACAAAATACAATCAGTCTTGTTGGAATTTCGCATCAAACTACGTTGAAGTGTCTAGTATCTGACGAGAGCGCACTCACAAGGGACGGACTAAAGTTAGCTACATATTAGACTGCTTGAAGTTTCATGACGACAAAAACCGAACGGACTTTTTGGCCAACCCTTTAGTTTATTACTTGATGGGATGTTCTAAAATATGATGATAAAGTATAGATGTGTTTTTGAGATTTAGTAGGATCAGTTTTGTGCTTATAATTTGAAAAGTTAGTTCTCTTGTGGGAGATTATGATAAAGTGCATATTAGACATTACTGTATATTATGTGATACAATCCATACTATAATTGGTTAAGTTAGTAGTGCAATCAGTTATGTTCTTAAAGAGTGCCGATGAAAATAAACAATTCTTCGAAGTTTGTTACATTGCTGGATGATAATAAATACTTAATATCAAGGTAGGTCATCAACCAGAAGGTTACAGAAAAGCAGATTATGCGCCAAACCTTTTTTGTTTGTGTAGTAAACAATTAATTGTTATTTTTATTGTGTTAAAATAGATAATTTTTGGGGCTGGATATGATAAAATATTTGAAAAGTGAAAAAAAAGGAACAAGTTTTAAAATCTAAGATAGGATAATGTTTCAGAAAAAAAAACATTTGTGTACATATAATATATATACTTCTTTTTTATAACTCATTTAAATAATAAAACAGGATGAAAATAACAATCGCACTGTTTTTATAAATTATTAAGTATGACAAATATTAGATGTTTTATTCTAAGGAATGAATTCAATTGCTACTCATGGGTTTTTAGTATAATTCAGTGAACTTTAAAAATCTAATACTCACAAATAATTAATATTAGTTATACCTTATAACATTAAATACCATTTGTTTTGGACCAACTGTCCCTGGCAACTGCTTAGCTTCCTCCATTAAGTTTTCCCAAAATATGGAAACGGTTTATATTTCAGATTTATTTACTATCTTATATTCTAATGTCTTCTTATCTAATTACAAATTACTATTATAAGCAAAAGAAAAAAGATAGAGACAAGGCTGAGTCCGAACCCAGTGCCTCGCGATCTACTACTGTTTCTTTTCTCTTTCTAGGAATGGGTTGGTTGAAGAGCAAAACTGTAGGCCCAGAAGAAGTATAAAGGATAGAAGTGCTGTCAAGGAATTCATGGAGGGAGCAAAGTACCAAAGGAGCTAGAAAAGGAGAAAGGGAGCTAGCCGAGGAAACCACCCAGGGGAACACCAACAAGTTGTGGGAATAAGGCATAAGATTCACTGTAGTATTTTTCAGATTAGAACACCAAATTAATCAATCCCTCAAGTCCAAGGCATTAGATTTGGTACAATCTGTGTATAACCTGTGAATAAACAGCAACATGTTCATGAAAAAAAAAAATTCAATGTTATTATTACATTATTAATATTTTATTGAGTTATAAATTATTAATATTGTACTGAGTTATAAATATTAATATTGTAAAAACAATTGAGCTGTCAACAGTTATGAAGATTCTCATGTGATATTGAAATCTTACCTTTGAAACAATTGGATAGGTTATCAATGACCACCACCGTAATACCATTTTCCAACAGTTTAACCACAGCATGCGACCCTATATAACCTGCACCACCAGTCACCAATACAGTTATTTCCTTGGAATGGAATGGAGCCATACCTGAAGAAAAATACTATTAATCTACTTAATATTCAACTATTATTGCAATGCTGTGCCGAATTTGGGATCGTAGTTTTTAACTGCTCCTATCCAGGACAATTTCATATTTTTTAATTAGAAAATAGTTAAGGTTAATAGGCAACATTAAAGAAAAATAGGGTATGCATAAATAAATAAAATTTAATTGTAAGGTCTTTATATACCTATACATGATTATAGTAGTGAAATCATTACAATACTCACAATTTATGTTCAAGGTGTTAATAATAATATTTTTAATTAATGTGTTGATAATTTAAAGCTTACAATATTTTCCAAACCGTCAGAAGACTCTTGACAACTTATAAAATACATAAAGAAGGTCAAAGCATAAGTAAACAATGCAAGGGATCAGATAAACAATCAGAAGGCAATGAAGATCCATGTTGCTATGTGTCAATGAAAACTTTGGACTAAACCAAAATCTTAAAGGAAATCTACTACTGGGAGAGGAACAGCAAATGAGAAGTGTCAAGAGCACTTCACAAGGCTGCTAAATATAGATAAGGAAGAGGAGATTCAAAGGTTTTGTGGAGTAGTAGTACTAAATCCCATAGTGGTTTTCTTGGTGGCCTTTGTTACATGGGCCAATAAAGTTGGCAAATTTTGGAGATAAAACACTCCCCCCCCCCAATGTTAAAATAACCACTTGATTGTGGAGTGTATTTTCACTTCATTTTGTTTACTAAGGGTAGCATTACTATTGTTATTAAATGAGACTTATGGTATATAGTTGTTGGTTTGCCATAGTATGATCCTGGGATATATTAAGAAGAGCTAGGACTATAGTAATATTTCTTTGTTGTTAAGGGTTGTGTCTAATAGACCCCGGTAGGTATGAACATAAAATTGTTTTTTCCTCTTATCATTTCTCATTCTGTATTAACACATGTTTGGTAAGGTTTGTTTTCTTATTTTAATTTGTGGGAGCAGGACTACAGTTTACATTAGCTGTTCTAGTTACCATTCTAGCTGCAGCTTTAAATGCATTAATAGTATGAATCAGAACAACTCATGCATATTGTAGGCGGCATCCCATCGTACCTTTCAGAGAAATTGTGTGATATTGAAGATTGATATGGGGGGAGGATAATCTAATGGATGTATTGTGAAGTATAAGTGAATAGTTGACTGCTTACCATTAGTAATAGTTATTTTTTATATACATAATTACTAATTATGGTAAGTAATCTCACTATTTTAATAATTATTAGCCAAAGAAAAACAGATAGTGTGAGGGCAAGGAACTCCCAATGCCTGGTTAGGTGCTGTTCCACATTGAACATGGTTCCATGACAAAAGCAAATTCCCCTCCTCCCGTTTGTATATTTTTTTCTTGGCTAATAGTTAATTTTGAAAGTTCATAATTAATAATATGATAATCTAGAATAGTAGAAGCTATATGTAATAGAGGTGTTCTCTAAATTGTAATATAGAATTGTTAAGCATTAGGTAATTGATTACTAAATAATAAGTGTTCTTTAAGTTATTTTTTGTTGTTGAAAAATATTATGTAGCTTGCATGAATAATCCTTACAAGGGGAGGATACGGACACAGGGCCACAGATTTCAATGAAACTTTTTTTAGTGATAGCAGGTCAAAATATAGTTGACCCATGTCCGAGAGTACTAGGTACTAGCTAATCCACCCTTATAAAAAAATATAAGTTTAAAAATTCCATTTTTCAATCATTGTTTCTGTCTGCGATCTGGGTGTAAAATAAGGTTATCATACATCATCTAATTTTGGTTTTTTTAAGTAAATAAAAAAAAATCTTAAGGAATTCATATTTGTTTCCTGCACCCCTAAAAAACGAAATCTTTAGAAAAAAGAATAAAAGTCAATTCATTATTTTTAAGTTTTATAATAAATATCAACCAAATGGGTGTATGCAAATAGAATTCATTTAATAAAATTTATATCCAATGTATTTATCTTCTCGAGAATGCATAATGTTTTTATTCTTTTTGGATTGACATGAAAACATATTTTACACACCTGCTGTTCTTTTTGATTTCCTGGTTAGAAGTGTAAAATAACACAGTTCAATTTCTCGAATCCTGTGTTGTTGCTTAAACTTTGTCAACCACTCTGTTGATGCATCAAATGTTCATTTTTGAACAGAATTCCAAAAAACTGTTTTGCTTTTGCAGCAACAATAGACCCTAAAATAAGTATCCCCTCACTTCTCACTTGACTAACCCACTTTAAAAGTGCCAAATCTAGTTCGTCATAAGTGCTTTTAATTGTTTCTCTTTTTTTCATTGATGAGGATTTGTCTGATGATGATGCAAATTGCACTAATTTATCCTATTGTTAAAAATGACGGTGCTTTCTCCTATTCTATACTGCATGATCATTTGTTTATTATGAATTAATAAGACCACTTTTTTTTTACTATTTTCAGACATTTTTCAATAAGTCATAAACAAAAAACAAAATTCCCACACAACAGTTTAACCACACTCAAACTGTTAGTCGACACGTGTACTCAGTTTGATAGACACACACAAACTGTGAGTTATGATAACTGTAAGTGTAGAGTGTAAAAGAAGGAGGGGAGACAGTGCAATATTTATTAATCCCCAATGACCTTGGCTAACGGGCTGCCAACCTGAAAATAGCTTCTGCACTTGCCAATTGTGAAATGCATTTTCTTTCAACATAAATGTTTCCGTAATTAAGCGTTGCAAAAAACGAGGGAAGGCCGACTGTGGATAACCAGGATTTTACTGTTTATATTATTACGTTTTTTATAGAAATTTTAATTTTATCGTTAATTTTTAAATTTATCTTTAAATTTTTCTTATCTTATTATTTATTATCTGAGGTTTTTAGGTTCTGCTAATAAATACATAACTCTGGCAAAAGGTGAATTTAAGTACAAAAAAAAAACTTAAATTAATTATATATAAATACTTATCTATAAATTCTCTTCCTTTTCTTCTTTAATTCTCTTCATTCTTTAAACAAAATTAATACTTCTCTTCGTGCAATTTCTCTTCCGTTCTGCTTTAAGTCAATAACCACTAACCAACAGAATTTTTAAGTTTTTCTTACTCACAATCTCAAGCTAATAATATGTATTACGGGCTGATCCCAAAACTAGAGTGACTAACATACTGTGTCCCCTTAGAACAATAACAACAAACAATAGCCATTTTGTTTTTCATCCTTCCTCTTTTGTTTGTATCGCCTTCTTAATACAAAAGTTGGATTAAATCTTTATATTTCACTTTCTTTATACACAAATTTTACAATATCTAATATCACAACAATATATTGTAATGTTATTTAAGATCGCATATTATTCAATTTTATTAGTATTGTTAAATTAAAGTTATTAAAATTTGTTAGTAGAAGTATCCAAGAATTTGGATTAGACAGAAAAGTTGTGAAATTAGGTACCACGTGCTGGAAAAGCTGTGATGTAGAAGGGTGTGCCACCTAGCTGTAGGTGAGAAAAATGTTTTACCCCGCACAAGAGAGGAGGGGGAACATCTTTAAAAGTCAGAGATCGGAGAGACTGTTTCTATTTTCTCTGGATTTGAGCGAGGAAGGAACAAGCTCTGAGGCGAGCATAACGAAGAAGCGCACGTGCAAGGCAGGTGGTGAAGATTTCTGTATAAGCAGCAATATAGGAGGACAAACATGGTGGAAGGATAAAGGCATATGCCGTGAGAGCTTCCTTCTTAGAAAGTGAAGAATGTTGAGCAGTGTTTGTTGAAAAGGATCGAGGCGAGCAGAACATCGAAACCAGTGGAAGAATTTTTATCTCATCAAACTAATCCAGGGACTTTGGTGAAGTTCAAGGCGATAGATGTAAGCACTCAAAAATAGTTACATTTTCTAAAGATATAAATAGTAATGAAAACAAGAAAATTCCAGCGTAGTTTTCAGATTGTGACTGTTTTAGATCATAAAGATAGTTAAAGCAAAATTAGTGTAATGGTATGAGTGTTTAGCGTGTACAATTCCAACCTGAGATTTTTAAAAGAATAAATAATTTAGATTCAATTAATTAGTTTCAAATTAAGCATGGTGGGTTGGAGTTGACTAGGAGGGAAGGATAGGTAAATTTGGGTGTTGTAGGCATAAAGGTGAAATTAACAGTGATGGATAGATTTATGGGTCATTGATGTAGGCACAGAAAAGCAATTGTGAAATAGATGAACCCTGAGTGACACCAGAAGACAATAAAAGGAGTTTGGTTGGTACCTTTAGTAATCTTAGGTAAACGTGTTTAATTTCATATAATAAAGTTGAAATCAGTCACCGAGCTGGTTTGAATATTCGAGAAAAGACATCCAAGGCCTGGCGATCCTGGCCAGGATAACATTGTCTGGTCACCTGACTGGAGGTTCTCAGAAGACCCTGGTGAGAGACGCGGACACCCTGGCTGTTTCACCGATGGGGTTCCATGCTCATACACATGCATTGCATGACAGCGCCGGCCAATCTATTCTAGGAATGAAGATGTGATCTTTCTTTTAGCCAATAGAATAGGATTTGGGATAGCTAAGACATCAAGAGGAGTAGGAGAAGTCTTTAGTCCATGTCTACCCCCAAGAGAAGGAGGCTGGCTCCCATATCAATGTTGAATGGTTATTTCATTTTATAAGTATAAAAAAATTATAAGCTAAGTCAAGTTGTAATAAGAAGTTAGTATGATTGTCAAGGAAGTATATTAAAGGCATAACAAGGATTTAGTCAGTAAACTCAACAAAGGAAAAGGATTTGTATGGACATTGAGAGTAATGAAATATTAGGGAAAAATAAGTCTTTTTTTTTAAACTTAACTTTAAATTTTCATTGTTCAAGTAGTTCGTTGAAGGTTGTTTGGAGTAATGTATTTTTTTTAAGTTTTGCAGATGGATTTATCTTTGATAAGTTCATTCAAACTATTTATAGTTGTTGTCACGAAATTAGAAGCTCAAGACCTACAATACAGGCAAGCCCTGTTGCCGCTCTGTACACTACTTCTCTTCTATCTACATGACCCCTTCACTTCTATAATGTTAATTATAAACCAATAAGCAAATTAATGATTAGTCCCCTGCACCAAGTATCCCCTTCATCCCAAGCATTGAATTTCATGACGGCATAGGTAGTCTTGTTTTTTCATTCATTGTTTGTCCAGTCAAATTGCCTTTGTTAGCATTGGTTTCAATTATGCTTTTTTTTATCTTTAAACATTTGTTTAATACAAGTTAAAAAGTTTTAAAGTCAGAAAAAAAACTTAACACTTAATCGGGGAGAAACCAAAGTTTATTTTTAGAAATTTTATTTTAAGTCATGTTTTCAAAATTCTCACCTGTTCCTAGATTTATACTAGGTACAAAATAACGTCTACATCTTCGAAAACCGCAAAAAAAAGAAAAAGTCCCGCCTATTGGCGATTAGGGGACAGGACAAATTCTTCTACTCAAAAATACTTTTAGTTTACTTGCTTTATAGTAGAGTAGTTCAGGTTACAAGCTACAGAGCTGCAGCTTAGTCCTCTTTGACAGGATCTTGATGTGCCATAGCCATACTGGATACAATATAACAAAGGGAACTGTTCACGCATCATATTATTTACTTTATTATCATTTTTTTTTCTTCTGAAGGTTGCAATTATTGAATTGGTGTATTGCCATTGTAATTAGTTTGTGAGATTGATAAAATAATTCATGTAATAATTTTCATTCCCATATAATTGAAGATTGTGGGAGTCTGTGTGTAAGTTATGGGGTACCATTAGGCGACCATCCATAAAAGTAAATTTGTTTTACACCTCTAGATATATTTTTCCTAAAACTTCATACTTCATGATTATGATTTGCATAATTCTTTATTTCTTCTTTCAACAAAACATAATTTTCGCCTATGAGGAGCATGCTGCAAGTGGTGTCATTTTTCTTTTAACATGTAACATACTGAAATCTAAGCTCTTAAACAATTATTTTTATTTCAAAACAATGGCTAATTAAAAATATATACTAGTACTCAACCAGAAGGACTTTTTAATGTTGAAAATAAGGGCACTGTTTTGAGGCAGCTCTCTGCACCAATATTCAATGCAACTTAATATTACAATCGACAATTGGTTTCGCGTTTTGAATCCCGATATATGTATAAACGTTTATGTTTACCTCTTTTTTCTGATAAATTAGTTCTATAAGCTGGTTTTTTTCTGTGGTAAAAATGTTTACTAACAGCAGTTTTACTAAGTAAGAAATTAGAAAAGTAGAAAAATGACAGATTATAAATGTTAAATAGTCATAGCATAATTATAAACTTGTTTGGATTTAATTTTGATTAATAACTATGTAAAGGGTTGGCCAAATTGCCCGTTCGGTTTTATAAGGGAAAATAAGACACAACTTTCAAACACAAAGTGATTTATTCAATCAATGATATAATTACATCTTCTTCAGAGTTGAAGGTCTGTCCATTCAATGAATTTTGAAGAGACTGAAACAGGTGGAAATCTGAAGGTGCAAGGTCGGGCGAATATGGAGGGTGCGGCAAAACTTCCCAGCCAAGCTCCAGTAACTTCTGCCGCGTCTGCAAAGAAATGTGCGGTCTGGCATTGTCCTGATAGAAGACAATGCCCTTACGGTTGGCTAGTTCTGGACGCTTCTGGTGGATCGCAGCTGTTTCGGCCGCTCAATTATTTTTATCACGAAGAGTGATATCATTATAATTATTTATTGTGTAATTATTTATTGTGTAATTATTTATTGTTCATTTATTTATTAATTATTTATTTGTTTGTATAATTATAAATAATTAGCGTCAGGCGAGCGTATCTCGTATTGTTTACGCTTAGCCGGTACACCGGGGCTTACCTTTGCCTACTTACGAGTGCAAAGGGTATTAACAGAGCAGTGGACAATTGGCTGTCGTCGTGAGCACAGATATTCACGTACCCGTTCACTCCGTATGGTGTCTAGTTCCCCAGTGCAACCCATGCGAAAATTAATTTTCCATCTTTATCATCAATCGCAGTAATTACGATTGATTTTCCGAAGAAGTTCGGTTATCGGCAATTTGGGAGGCCGTTTTCTCCCTTCTATTGGAATCTGGGGGCTTCACTGTTTTTTTCTTTATTATTACGGAATCGACCGAGACGGAAGAACTTCGCTGTATCTACATGGAAATGGATATGGACGAATACCTTTCCTCAATTGCAGCTCGAGGCGGAACATCGTCTACGTGCTGCTAGCCGACCAGATGCCTCCACAGCTCGGCGTGCTTCTTCATGTTCGCCAATGTGTCGCACTAAATTTTACCCAGGGTATTTTAGTATTAATTTAATTGCGCAATTAAAGTATTTGTTATAATCGAAAGATTTAATTTTAATTTATATTTATTATTTATTATTTATATGGATATTTGCATGTGATATAGATTTATAGGTTGTTTTTTTTTGTTTATGTGATCAGCTTAAACTGATATAATATATAGAATTGCCAAATTGAATGGGTTGTGGTGTTACCAATAAATTAGTGTCAAAAGGGCATTCGGAGTTATTTTTCAGATTCCCCGTTGTAATTGAAATAGTTTATTCAACTAATGGTTCAATTTTAATAATACAGCTCAACAGGTGTTTTTCTTTAAGAAAAATAATGGAGTTGGATTAAAGACGGGGAGATTCCAGAGTTGGTGCTAACGAGGTAAGGCTGTACAAGAGTGCAGTTTGCTATTCTTACAGCCCCCTAACAGCAGCATTTAATTTGTCCAGCTGGTCACACTACACATCCGAATTGATGGTCCTGTTCGTGGGAAGAAGTTCGTGAAAGACAACACCCCTCCAAATCAAGAGCATAACCTTCTTTGGGTGAAGTCCTGCTTTCGGGGGTTGTTTGTGGTAATTCGCTGCGCTTCCCCCAGCGCACCATGTTGAGCGTTTGCGCTCCACATTGTTTTAGACGATCCACTTTTCGTCCCTTGTCATCATTCTCTTCAAAAAAAGATTGTTTTCTTCACGTTTCCGCAACGAATCGCAGATGGAAATCCTTTGAGCGAGGTTAGCCCCACTAAGTTGATGGGGAACCCAAACATCAAGCCTGCTCACGTAGCCAAGTTGATGCTGATGGTTTTCAACACTCGATTTGGATATTTTGAGGATAACTGCGATCTCTCTAGTTGTATAACTAGTGTCGACTAATTCCTTCACTTTGTCGCTGTTGATCTCAGTTAGCCGGCCAGAGCGAGGTGCGTCTTAAACCGGAAAATTTCCTGATCAAAATCTTCTAAAACCACTTCTGGCACACACGTTCTATAACAGCATTCTCTCCGTATACAGTGCATATCTTCCTGCAAGTTTCCACTGCTTTCTTGCCTTTTTTAAAATAAAAAAGCATGAGGTGTCGATAATGTTCGTTTTGGTTTTCCATTTTCAGGATGATCCTAAACACACAAAATACAATCAGTCTCGTCGGAATTTCGCGTCAAACTACGTTGAAGTGTCTAGTATCTGATGAGAGTGCTCTCGCAAGGGGCGGACTGAAGTTAGCTACATATTAGACTGCTTGAAGTTTCGTGACGACAAAAACTGAACAAACTTTTTGGCCAACCTGATATATAAGTAAAAGAAATAATACATATAGACTTAGTAAAATGAGTAATCCATAATTTTTTTAAATGATATTCAATATTTAAAAATAAGTTATCATTATTTAATGTTTTTATTTAGTTTAAAAAAATTGAAACCTCAAAAAACACCTGGAACAAGGCAGAAAACATGTGTATCGCATCAGTGAGGTACATGTGATTATCAGTGTCTGAAAAACCCTTGTGAATAACGAAAGGTTAAACGATAGGTCAATCACAACCCACAACAAGAAATAACAAACCTAAAATAATCTTGTTTGCCTATTTAGATTCTGAGGCAAGGATTGATTGTTTTGTAATATTATGCTGTTCCATCTGGAAAATAATTCAATTTTTCTGGTTAATAGACCATCTCTTCAATAAAGTCAATCATAAGGCATTGAAAGAAATGAACAGTAACCATACATAGCTTGGACCAAATAATCAGAAATAATAACCAAGCTCAGGTGCAGAAACTTTTCAGTTTCTTTAAAAGCATAATTTATAAAAGGAGGTAATGTATTGTCGCCTAATCTCTTAGATCCCACTTTGAAAGTTTCAGAACTAAAAGATTCGAAAAACAAATATTTATTTCAAAATTTATAAGTAAAAAAATCACCAACTCGAAAATTTGTAACACAATGTTTTGGGAAATAAAAAAAAAATATATCACTAAAGTAGTAGCATAGTCAAACCCGCTCTCTAGCCATATAGAACTTGATCTAAAAATGTATTGTATGTATTGTTGATGATATAAATTATATCATTGAAAAGAATGATAAAAATTAGAAATGGTATGGTCGATTTGACATCAAATGACCATTTTGTTTAATAAAAAAATCATTCAAACTTATGACACCAACTAACCAAAATATTTAGCACAAGATGGTAAAAATACAGTCAGGTACAATATTTTAGTTTACCTTAATGACCAAATGCATTAATTTTTAGATTACATATGTTAAATCAATGATAAGTTAATAACAATGCGAGTTAATGTTGGATGTCGTGAAAGCTTCATTGTGAATTATCTTGGATTGAAGAAAGAAGATGCTAAATGTTCATGATATAAATTAGTGGAGAACACTTGGACATACAGAGAGATAGGGGGTTACCAACCCTAATCTGCATGATAGGAACTGATTGATTTGGTAGCCCACATCCCAGCAGGGATCCCTATCTAGATAACAGTGATACATTCTCATCCAAATGTTTTCAATGTAACAGCTCTATACAATAGAAATTTAACATCCTCTGTTCATTAATCAAAGGGGACTCCCAGCATAACACTCACTCACATTTTCTATAACAGAGATATCACCATATCTCTATGTATATCATTAACATGAATACAAATAGATATCATATTTGGTAAATGTAGAAAGTTGATAGATCATACGTAGATATTTAGCGAAAAACAAATACAAAAATGGAAAAATCCCTGGAGCTAAATGGAATGAGAGCATACCTGATATGTCAGAGACACCACGCGATAACCAAATGAAACGATTTGACCTTCATTTATTTTATTAATTTTGAAGTGAAAAGCAGCTGTTCATTAATAGACACTAATATATTTACTGTAGATTAGACTTGCCGGCAATAGTCGTGAGTAACTGCAACTGTTAAAAAACTAACCAACAGTTATTTCTTTCTTAAAATAATCAACAGCTATTTGTTTTTGAAGACAGTTACTCCCTCCCCCCGTATGGCGCTCCTCTCTATTTCTCTATTTTTTTTGTCTATTTGAAAAGTCACTAAAATGTATCTGAATTGAATTTCATTTTTATCCCTCGGAGCATGTATAGATTTGTAAAAAATGTAATTCCCAAAACTTTTCTTTAAAATTAACCCTGTTCAAGCTATCACAGTTCAAAAAGAATGATTGGTATTTCGAAAATCTTACAAATTTGTAATCAGGGAACAAAAATAAAATTTTGATCAAGATCTTTTGGTTCAGAATGTCGACCCGATCATGAATCAGCGGTCGGAATTCGTAAATTAGCCCCCCGTTCCGCCATAACGTGCTACAGTTTGTTTGTTAATTTTTGAAAAAGTAGAGGGTGCTATTGGTCTGGCATAAATCCCGAGCGGGCGGGAATTTTGAAAATCCAATTAAATAAAACATTGCAAATACATAACCTCTTCCACCACCTTCTCAGACTCAGGGGGCTTACCCAGTATTTTTTCGATTTTTTAAAAACAAAATTTGCCCGGGAAAACAAATTCAAAAATCAAAGAATTTTTGAGTCAGTGAATTTTTATATATTAAATTCACTTCATGCATGGAGTGGGGGGTATTTAGACTAACGAGTGTCTCTTTGGATGGTAAGGAGAAGTTGGAATAGGAGAGCTTTGAAGGTTAGTAGCGATGGAGCATGGCGGATATTAAGAGGCGGAGACTTCCAGAGGGTAGTAGAGCGAGCAAGCAAGGACCGATCGTATGCTGCAGTTTTTTGGTCAGGAGTACGAAAGCTAGAGAAACATGTTCATACACGACTCGCGCTACTAAAGGTAGTCGCGTAGGACAGATACATGATCATACACGACCTACATTGTAAGGGAAGGCAGTTAGGTTACAGGCATGTTCTTACACGACTGGCGCTTCGCAGTCCCAAAGGAAGGGGTGTAGATCCCATGCATGTAAATACAAGACGCGCTCGCTAAGGAAGGTAGGTTAGGTCACATACATATTCATACACAACTCGAGTTGCACGCTCACATAGGGAGGCGTTTATTTCATAGCCATGTTCATACACAACTCGCACTCAGTAAGGAAGTCACAGCTTATTCATACAAGACTCGCGCTTTGCGCTCGCAAAGGAAGGCGTATAATTCTCAGTCAGCCATTTCCCAACCCGACTTGTACTCGTGAAGAAAGAAAATCACTTGCATAAACCAGTGAACACCTGACGTTGGTTACTGAGATAGTGTCTAAAGCTTCGATTTCCCTTGTTTTAAGTTTATATGTGAACAATTATTGTGAAAGTGGCTGATTCTTATCGTGATCGTTCATTTTTATCTCCTTCCTTGAGAAGGACGTTGAAAACTAAGATTCTACTATCACACCGGAGACAAAACTCTTAAATCAGTAATCCTAACCTGGAACAGAGAGACGATAGTGTCGAAGAATCGGAAGTAAAAGAGCTAGTTAAAATGTATTCAGGTATTCAAGGTAAGGAACATATCAGATACAGAAGATGTTCCACAACGTAAAAAAAAAACGATACTCTGCCATCATTGTACATAACGTGCCTGTAACAATCACTTTTTCAGTACTAAAAAAAATTTGCCAGATATACAATAACATAACCCCTTCTCGACAGAGGACGACAGTACTAACAAAATTAAAATCCCACCCATATTTATTTGTGACGTAGACAATTACCTACTAATTATTCAAGATTTACCATTAATTGCCAAATTTCCATTTAAAACAAAACAATGAGTTATATCCCCATCACCTCTGAATCATTCACCTTCATACCCACATATGGCCACTTTGAGCCTTATTCCCAGTACTTCTAGATCAACGTTTTAGAAACGCCATATATAGCCTTCCTTTCCAGACACCGCCATTCATTTGTACACAGTCTCACAGTCCCGTATCTTAGTAGTTAGTCATATAAGTTTTTTTTTGTGTTTTTGGAATATATAAAGTTTTTCAAAAAGTGTCTTGTCATTTTTGGAGATGTAACGGGCGCCCAAACAGGGACCCAGAGATTTTTTAGGAATATATTGAAAGGTAGAACTACTGCGCTCATACTTAGTGAAAGCTCCTCGCATTAGCAGGCTAATCCCCAGCGGAACGACTGTCAGCATCATCATGTATCGCTACGGCCTTCCCAATGACTCATCGCATTATCAGGTATCCTCGCCATCTTCACTTAAGGCCAACACCAGGGTTACTCAACATTTGTCATACTATAAGACCCAGTGCATCATCTTCGCAATATCTCCATCACCAAAAATAATTCAAATGCCCGGCTTTACAAAAGACGGAGTAATAACGCCATAGGAACTGTATTAGGTCAAATTCATAACGGAAAAGAACTATCGGTGTCCTTCGCTTCACGAACATTGAATAAAGCCGAAACTAACCACAATACAGCAGAAAAAAGAATGCTTAGCCATAATATTGGTTTGTAACCACTTTAGACCCTACATTTATGGTAGAAAATTTAAAATCCAATCCAACCCTAGTGATTAGGGTATGCTGACTGCCTGAATCAAGAATAGCACGCAAAAAGTGCCTTATCTGAAGGTTATCCAGTTGAACAAGTGCAGTAGGTGCTCAGGATCACGATCGTGAGACGATGAGACGATAGATAATGTCAATTTGACCACTCCCCAGAGGAAGAGGGTGAAACGGACGACATTGTTATCCTCTAGGCTTATACGATGGTGTATCAAAGGTAGCAGATGACGATGACGATGCAAGACATGAGCGTGCAGAAGAAGCAACAGGTGCTGCAGAAGAAGGAGAAGATATTCTGGATGGAGATGATGGAGGGAAGGAACAGGGTAATGCTCCCCCAGCTAACTAAGCATCAGGTCAAGGATGCAAGATTGTATGATGTCGCTTGACGCAAGTGTGGGTGGGTTGGAAATTGTCGCTAAGATGAAACGAGCAGACGAGGATAATGAAGTGCTCTTCATAATCCAGATTTGTTGAGTAGGTGAGCTTAGGAAACTCGTCAGATGACAGAAGATTTTCAAACTGATGTTAAGACTCAGCACTTAAGTTTTTAGAACCAGAATATCTTACTGATGGGTGATGACGAAGCCTTTTAGATGAGCCAGAGAAGAGTTGGATGACCTTGAAAAGTCGAGTATGTCATTTAGATACAGATGAGCTAACCTGCGAGTGTTTAGAAATCGGTTTTTCATGGCATTGTAAGTAAGAAGATAGTTTGGAGAGGTAAACTCAAAGCTTGCGATCGTTGCAACAGCTTTACCAGTGACCGATGATTGAAGAAAATGGAATTTCTGGACCTCTGACAAAGACGAATTGTTGTGCACTAGAGCATCAAATATACAAAAAACGGCTTCACTTCTAATCGTCTAACGGCTTCCCGCCTAATCCGTAGTCTCACATGGTAACACTCAACAAACACTGATAAGACAACCTATGCCTCAATTGTCAACAATTTTCCCATTTAGAATACAAGCAGAGAGTGCCAATTGTCATTTATGCTGACCATAAGAGTTTATTACTACATGTGGAAGGCCCGGCTGGTGATCCTCTATCCTAAAGGAGTAAGAACGCACAAAATCATATTATATGTAGTATTATTTGTGAAATCTACAAACCCGGCTATTTGTTGGAGTCACCTCTGAATTTTACCGGACAAAACTTTATATTAAAAATTTTTGTTTTATTTGCGGACAAGCACTAGATTGAAGGGATAAAATGTGTAATCACGGACATGGTACTGGCCGATGAAATATACTGTAGTCAAAAAGTTATGAAAAGAGAAAACATGGTGGCTACGGAACTTGTCGCATAAAAACGGCTATTTGTTTTATTTGTGAACAAACGCTAGATAAAAAGGATAAATTATGTAATCACGACCTTGCTATCGGTCGAGTAACTTTCCATTCATCTTGTAATCTCAAATTTAGATAGAAGCAGGTTTTGAAGTTAAAATAAGGTTTCTCGATTCGTTCAAGCTTCGATTCTGGCTAGAGGAACTTAAAAAAGGATAGTGATGGGGAAATAACAAGCCTGGAGGAAAAATTTCCACATTTGCCTAAAATATTTCTGAACAACCATGATGGTAGATGAATAATGAGAAAGGGATGTACCCTTATTCTTATTTGGATCCATGGGACAGGTTAGGGGAAACTCAACTGCCAAATGCTAACAACTTTACTCCGAGACATGTTAGTGAGATGGATTATGAACCCTCAAAATCTGTTTGGAATACATTTAATATAAAAAATCTAAAGGGAGATATGGAATTATATTTTAAAACCGATGTACTTCATATATGTGAAGTTTTTGAAAAATTTCGCAATAAACACATCAAAATGTATAAACTATACCTTGCTTGGACGTATAACCTAAGGCAATTAGCGTGGAACGTGATGCTCTTACATCAGGGAGTTAAGCTTGAAATAATAAACAACATGGATGTAATTCATTTTCTTGAGAGCGGAATACGTGGGGGGATTACAAAAGATGTAAAACATTATGCCAAAGCTATATTCCATATTCGAAGGACACTTATGACCCCTTGCACGCGAGTTATTAAATCGCCTATTGGGACGTGACTAATCTCTACGGTTATGCAATGCGTCAATCGGACCTTTATTCAGATTTCAGCTAAGTTGAATCGCACGAATCACTCAATGTATTATTAGACACTCCAGATGAATCATACACGGGATATATATAGGATGTTGACTTAGATCACCCCAAACATTTACATAATATTAACAACCAGTTACCATTACTATCCGAAAAAACGTGGTTCACCAGGAAGCAAAACTAAAAAAAAATAGTCAACGATCTTAAATCAAAACGGAGATATGCTATTCATCATGTAAACTTGAAGCAAGCGATTTAAATGGGATTGAAACTGACACATATTCACAGAGCGTTACAGTTCATGCAAAAACACTGGTTAAAAAGTTATTTTAATTTAAATACTTTTCACAGAGCCAAAGCGATTAATCAATTCCAGCATAATTTCTTTAAATTGATGAGCAGTTCCTATTTCGGAAAATTCATGTCAAAGACAAACGAAAATGTCTTAACCTTCGCCTAGCTACAGATAGAGCTGCTTTTGATATACTGTCAAGAAAACCAAATTTTAAAGATAGAATAATACTGTTTTTCGGGTCGCCACGAGGGGGCCTAGATGCCCTAGCCCTGGTGACAGAGAGAGAGTTGAATAGTCTATGACCTGGATGATTGGTTGACGACGGTCTTACTACTGAGCTATATGACTCTATACCTGATAGGTACTGTTCAGGAGAAGAGCTACAGTCTAGGTTTTATAGGTAGTTTACGTTGCCTTGGGGGTATATATTGCCCAAAGCAGCCAATGAGCAGGGTAATGCCGTTTATTATCCAAACCGTTGATAAACGAGTCAGGAATGTATTCATCTGTTTTCTATAGCTGTAACCACCTTGAAATCGCAATCCTTGCTTAAAATTTTAAGATTTTGAATAGACTACGCAATAGCTTCCCCGCGGT
Source organism: Acanthosoma haemorrhoidale (assembly GCA_930367205.1). Classification (NCBI taxonomy): domain Eukaryota; kingdom Metazoa; phylum Arthropoda; class Insecta; order Hemiptera; family Acanthosomatidae; genus Acanthosoma; species Acanthosoma haemorrhoidale. The sequence goes on along the minus strand of OV884009.1, from coordinate 113,216,528 downwards.
GTTGTTTTCAATCCACTAGTACGTGAACCGCAAATATTTTACTTTTCTCTTTTAAAAAAATCGAATCATGTGTTTGTAACGCAAGTTCGTAAGTCCCACTATCACTTATGAGTTCAAAAACGTTATCCGAAAGGAAGTTTGTTATTACATTTAGTTTATGTGCATCGGGTAATGGTTCTGGGGTGAAGTCCAAGAAGTTGTTGAATGTTTGCTTCCAATTCCTTAGAAGTGGAAGGTTAGTCTGGATCCGCTCCAAACTTACCTGGCTTGAGGTAATGAACCGTCACTAAGACTATCTGAACGATACTAAGTTAATAAAATTGTAATAATTAAGTATTTTATTAACTTAAAACATTACATGGTTATACAAATAGGTTTGAGAACTCTCGAGCTGTTACATACAACAGTGGCAACAACATAACAATACCACTTTTACCACACTGAGGTGTCTGCTTTCATTTGTACTTGGCTCACTCGTCATGGTACCAGATTATCTAATCATCTCGGCTTCCGAAGTATTCCAGCTCCTCTACCCTCACTACTCACAAGGATAATGAGATATAAGAGGTCTGTCACAGGTTTTATGACGACAAACGATTCACTAACAATAGGAGACAATATAATTATAATTATCAGCAAACTTATGAAAACCGTTACAATTATGACCATCAACAACTACAGGTAACGGACCACCTAGATAAGCCACCTCAGCATAACCGTGAATGGCACCCAAGGGGTCAACAAGCCTATTTTAATAGACCAAATTCAGGAATTTTAGGAATAATGCTCAAAGACCATACAACGGCCTAAATAGACAGACAGTTTCCATGCGAACCATTAACTCACCTCAAAATCAACCGTTGTAAGAAATAGAAAATGAGGAACCAGAAGATCACCCCGAGGCGAGAGTTAGGGAACTAAAGAATCAATTTGAACTTTTTTTAGGGCCAAACCAGAACGACAACTATCCGATGTAATCCTAGAATTAAACAATAATTGTGTTCACCAACTCCCCTACATTAATGACCACGCGAATAGGAAATGGTTAATCGACACAGGCTCAAACAAAAATAATATATATATATATATATATATATATATATATATATGTATAAATATATATATATAAATAAGCTGTCGGTAAGCCTACGAAAGCCGTAAACAACAACACGACCTGCGTAGCTAGTAAGTCGAGCGAGGAAGCTCTATATATACCAGTTCATATCTATCTGTCGTCTTGTAACTCTACCCCTTCCCTTTTTATGTAAGTAATTCAGTCTAATCGTAACTGGTGCCGAAACCCGTGAGCATATCTGAGATACAGTCACGGAACTTAAGCAGTTAGCGGTCTCAGATATCGGAGGTAACGGTAGTGGGGGCCCACATTTGTTATTGTCCGGATTATAGGAACAGCAGACACTCATGGGGGAAGAGGTTGCCCGTGGCGAAATGGGGGGCATCGGGAATAATCTTTTTAGTCGACACAGAGAGAACCCACTCACTGATCAGTAACAGAGGGGCATAGAAACTGAGCATTTGGGAAGGGCGTGAACAATGTGGGTGGATCGTAGCTACAGTTAGCGGGAGATGTTATTACTGAATACTACTGACGGTGGGGGAAACATTACTAAACCTGTACAAATTATCGGAATGCGACTCCACGGTAAAAATTCACATAATCGAGAAATTAGCGCCGGGTTACGAGCTAATTATTGGGTGCGACGTATTACAACGAGCGGGGTTAAGGTTGAGGGTTAAACGAGGGAAGTAGCACTGTAGTATAGGGACGCGGAGAAACCGAATCTTGACAGAGGAGCGCAATGACAGTATTCAAATCGGGGCCGCAAAATGCATGCGGCTATGCAAGCTATAAGCCAATTAGTGGAGAACAATGAGGATCTGTTTTATAGAGAGACCAATATCCTACCGACCCCTGGGAAAACTGCACACCGGATCAATGAGTTACCCAATCGTACTTGAAGGAATTTAAGCGCACTATTAATTATTGGAATAAAAAAATCAAAGAAAGATAGGAAAAGTCACAGCAAAAAAAAGATGCATTTCTTTGCAATTATAAAGGCTGGCTGAGAAAAGATGATACTGTACTCCACTTCGAGTCGTTGCCTGATCCTAAACCGGCATCATCGAGCAACCGAAGAAGGCCGTCAAACCTTTTGTGTGTGCAAGTGCAACGACAAGACCAAGAAAAGGAAAGTGCATGCTCATTTAAGCGCTAGCAGCTATTAGTTGTCTTACGCTGCTGGAGTAAGTTATATTCCTTGGGTAATAGATCAGGCACATCCCTGATAAAATTTGTTACAAAATGTAGAATTAGACATTATTACCAAAGTCCACAACAATGCTGTTACCAAAGAAATTATTTATTATAAAATCACCATTAATGTAGTATTTTTAGGAGTATTATCGGATGTTACCATTAAAAACATATTATCCTATAATAATTCCACTTTGATTAGTATTATTTCCCCTCTTGTTTGGAGTTTGAAGTCATTTAAAGTTTGTTTCGAATAAATTTTCAAAACCAACCATATCAAATTATATTATCTTCACGAGTATTTTGGGAGGAAAAAAATATGCTGAAATTCGTGAATTTTTTCCTATTTTTAAATCCAGCTCCTCAGAATGGGGCATATTTGTGATCAGCAAGTAATTTACTACAAAATGCCCCAGTTTCAGAATTATTTTCCTCAAAAATTATGTATCAAAATTATAGTCAAACCCCACTGTGCGTTGTGAGCTTCTTGAGTTTTTACACGGACATCGCAAGGTATTGCAGCTTTCTGAACCTCCAACTCCTAATGCGGTGAACGTATCACACCCGTCAAAATCCACTGGCAAAAGTCGGTTATAATGAGTTATATGACATTCTGTTTTCCGAAATAACACCCTGAGTGGACGTAAATTATTTTTAAAGGGAAAATTAGTCTGCTTTAATTGTCTTAGGCCAGGTCACTAGCTGCCCTATAGCATAGCACCAACTAGCGTTGGTGTAGAATTCGTCATTATGTTTGTTTCAACTATTTGATAACTATAGATTAGGTAAACATGAGTGTTTAGACTATTGGCCAACTATGCATTAGATAAATATGAGTGTTAAGACTATTGGCCAACTATACATTAGATAAACATGAGTGTTTAGATTATTGGCTAACAATGCATTAGATAAACATGAGTGTTTAGACTGTTGGCCAACTATACATTAAGTAAACATGAGTGTTTTGACCATTGACTAATTATACATTAGATAAACATGAATGTTGCAACTATTGGCAGGCAGTTGAGATGAGATGGATGGAGGCTGTGGCTGAAGCTGAGAGTGCGAGGCAACAGTCAGTAGACGCGTGCTCGCCGTACTTAGTGCATGTTGTGCTACATAAAATTAATTATTAATTCTTACCGGTCATAGGCTCACTCTTTCCACAATGACTTAAAACTCTTTTCATAACTCGCTTTTTTTTTCAGTTGTTATATTTTAATAGGTTTCTACCATACAAATAGTTGCCTTACGAGATGTTATTATTATGTGCAGTGATATTATTAAGCTTCGCTGAAGTTTGGACAGACACAAGTAAGCATATTTTTTTATTTTAGACTCTGTTGCATCTATTAAGTTGTTCTTGGATTTTCTGTATTTTTAGGTTTCTATTTACACTTAATTGTTTAACTATGCTGGGATGTTCAACCTTCATTTTAATGAAATTGTTTATACTATAACATTGTTTTCTCTAGAAAATATAAACTTTCGGAGTTAAAATATCATTGGCATTACTCCAAACTAAAGGACTTTATTAAGCCGGCTTGGAGCTAGGAAGGTTATATTGTTATGAACCTCTATTGTCCTGTATCATTGATTACATCTTAGATCATGCATTCATTAATTTCCCATAAATTTGTGTCTTATTTCAATCTTTATTTTTTTTTTAAGTAGCATTTAATTGTACTCTACATATCATTAAGTGTCCATTGTCAACTTTAAATTACATAATAGAAGTAAACTAAACAAAACATGTATTAGCTACATTGATGTTTTTAACCATAGAATAAAACTTACTGGATTCCTTGTCACAATTATCTTATTTGAGTTGATGAACTTGAGACAATACATTTAAAGACAGAAGTTATATGTACCTATGATTTTGAGTCGGTGTATTTTTGCTGCACTATTGCTGTTAAATTAATGAAGATTGTTTATTTCAAACAAATTAACGTTTTAGGTTTAGATTATGAAAATGTCATTACCGTCAAGTTTTTTTTCTCCCCTTTTCATGTTATTAAATTGTATTTTCAGCTGGTTTTTCTATGCTAGTGGCCATTTTTGTCACAACATATTAAAACCAAAAATATTACTTGATCACTATTAATAATTCTATACAATCAAAAAATTTCCTCATCCTGTGGTCAAAATCAGCCTAATGTCTTAGTTTGGCCCTAGACAGATCCCTAATCTTTACAGGATAAATTAACAGGAAAACTGTCAAAGCCAAAAAAAAAAATCATACAAAATGGTCCTGTATATATGACCTCTGCAATATGTTTTTGTATCAAAATCTCAGTTAAGTCCGAAAAACAAACTTATACTCTATAAATCAGTCGTCTGATAACTCATAACCTATGCTACTATGAAGCCCCACTTGCATCACAAATACAGTAAACATGAGAAAATCCAAGATCTAGTTATGCGTATCATCAATATTTTTTTCGCCGACGACATTGCGGTTTACAGCAGCAGTATGAGTGCACAAAGAGCTCTTACACAGGCCGAGTCCTTTTGTAACGTTATTAATGACAGACTGGGCATGTTAAACATCAGTGTAAACGCAGGGAAGACCGACTGCATAATCTTCTCCCTCCAAAAGGGGGGAAAATCCTTCCCGAAATCATGTAGTATAGGAGGGCAAGAGAACTCGCCAGCTTTCTCAATGCACTATCTGGGTAAAAAAATGGATAGGCATCTCGATTTCTCTACTCATTTTAGTAATAAAATAGAAAAAGTACGACAAAGGTCTTACCGGCTATCTCACTTGCTAACTTCACCCAACCTGTCGCTTCGTCTCAAACTGACGATCTATAAATGTGTCCTCCGGCCAGCTCTGCTGTACGGTGCCCCACTATTTACCCACTTGACTGACAAAACAGCCAAATTTCTCCAACATTTCCAGAATGGGATCGTGCGAAAAGTGGTCTGACATAGCTCTCTCAAGAGGTTAAAGAACGCTGACCTGTACCCGTTGCTTGGTGTGCCGTCGGTGGGTGAGTTCATCCTCCGGAGACACATCAAGTTTTTTGACTCGTTTCAGCACCTAACTAACCCAGTGTTTAACACTATGGCCCCACCAACCCTCCCGCATCGATGGCAACAGACTGTCGGGGGAAAATTAAGTTAAGAATTAGTATGTAAGTTAGTTTTAAGTTTGATCAAAAAGGTGAGCTCCATCACCTTTATTAGTCAGTTTAGTCCAGTCACGTATGATGTGCATCATTATACTTGTTTATTCATTATATAATTTTTTTAAAATAGCAAAACCTGTATATAATGTAGCGATGCTACAGGAAATACAAAAATAATTTGTAAATAGATTCACCTGATGATCTATAATTATCTGTAAATTTAAAGGGGTTATGAAAGAAAAAAAAAATATGCTTCATTTTAAATTTAATGAGAGTAATATGTACATCAGATGTTTTTTACATTTATATTGTTTAAGGGCTAGAGTACAAAGATATATATGGAAAAGCCCTCATCGAACACAATTTGAGCTCATTGATTTCACTTTATTTGGTGATAAAGCACAGAATGGTAACTTACTTCAGGCCTGTAAGTGTACATCTAATTGTCAAACAATGTCATACAAGTTGCAAAACCTCAGGATTAACTTGTATTAAATAAAATAATTTTTTTTCTTCTTTTTATCTCTTTACGTATTTCAGTTTGAATTTGCTCTTTCTTACTGAATTATTTTTTATTAAAAATAAAATAAGTCAAATTTTTAAATAAAAATAAAATTATGAAAACAAAGCATTTAACAACCTATCATTAGAAAAAATAATCTATTGTCATTAAAAAGACTATAGCATGAGCTGAATCGATATTTGGGATACCTAAATGGAGGAGATAGTATAAAATTAGACCATAAAAAGCCCCTTTTGTCATTAGTCCTAGTCAATAATTTGTCAAATAAAACTTATAGAAAATTTAAGGTTCTACAACTTTTATTTAAGATATTTGTCTCTACAAAATACCGTTTAGGAGATATTTTCTAGATATTATATAGGAGATAAATTTTCATTTAAAACTCACCAATAATGTTTAATAAGTAGTATTTTTCAGAAAGGTTTGATGCTGTGTAACTCTTTACTCACTATTTCTACAAAAAAAAAATGTACACAAAAATGCTTTAGCAAATTTAACAGTCTACAACTTTTGCTTCTGCTTCTAACATACATTGGGAAAAGAAATAATCGAAAAATGTCCAAAATTTCAGAACGCCGAAGATTTTTGGCACTGGTCAGTGAAGTGTGAGTAGGTCACAGCATAATAAAAATCTCTACAACGAAGGGGGAGGGTGTCAAAAACTGGGATTCTCAGTCACAGGATGAGGGATCGATTCATATGGTATATGAATAAATGAAAAAGTTATTGGTCTTATGTGAGCTAAGACCCCTAGCCTCTAGGGATTCCTAGGACTACTTTGGCTCCTGCACTATTTTTACTAACAATATTTTTTTTAATTGATAATATTCATTTTTATTTCATTTAACAACTTATTGTTACTTTTATTATCAGAAAAAACTTCCTATTTTCATTAAAATGACTGTACACCATGTTCTCAATCGATTCAATCAATCAAGGGTACTAATCCAGTCAAATTATCCATCCATGTGTGCAAAAGGTCTTGTAGTCAACGTATTATTGTGAGGACCTAAATCAATTGTAAAAAAAACAAATTTGCAGCTTCGAAAGACCTGTGCAACCAGAGTAATAGCCTAAAAAACAGCAAGATTTTTGCACTTTTTTAGTTGTAACACCAAAAGAAGATAAAATTTGCTACAATTTGAGACCAAAATGAGCTCTTTACAACTATTACTTTTTAACTTACAGCTCTTCAAACATTTACCATTTTCTCCAAAAAAAAAAATTTTATTGTCTTTTCTTTTGTGAAATACCGTCAAAAATATGCATTCTCCAAGACCATTCATGTATAATGAATTTGAAGTAAATTTAATTACCTGTCATTTCAGCACATAAGAGAATTTTTAGGCTCAATAGTTCTCCTAAAATGGGCAGATAACCAAAGTGCATTTTGAGAGAAAGACGAAAGTGTCCTGGTTGTAATTATTAAATTTTTATTAAACCCTAATCAAAAGAATAAATATAAAATGCAGACCGGGTGTACAGAACCCGAAGAAATGATTATACTCAAAACTTATAAAACTGTTTTAAGTGGTAATTATTAAATTGTTATAAAATGTATATGCAATAAATAGAAGATTTACAGAACCCTATGAAATGATTGCACTTACAATTTCATAATTTTTGACACCCCTGGCTGGGGAAAAAATTCAAACAGAGGAGGTCCCACTTTACTGTTAGTGCTCGTAAGGTTGAACAGTGCGAGCTCCAGGGATAGGATAATTTTCTTTGTCCTCCGAATCCTCAACTTCAAGTGCTGCAGCATTCGGCAATTTCGGTACTTGTACTCAACACACCAGCGAATTTGGTTTTGCCTTGGGCAAACGTGGTTTTGTCGCACTCGGTGAACGGATGAGTGAACAGTACAGTTCCTGGTGATAGTCGAGAGTGCCGGTGGTTGTACGAGGTCGTGGAGTAGCGGCAGCAGCCACCTTCAACTTTGGTACTCTTCTGTAGTTAGATGCTTGTAACATCAGTGCCTAAACCATTCAGAAGACAAGCAGGTCCACATCTTCTAGGATGATGACTCGAATCAGATGGAGGGCTTTTTTGGACGTCATCGTGTGCAACAACTACTTCTATCCCCTGCTGCTCAAAGGCGAGATGCAGAAGTGGGATAAAGCATCTCTTGTTTTGTTGCCCAACACTTTATCTTTAGGAAGTTAAATGATGGTGAATTCCTCAAATGTGATTTTGTACGTTCAGTGAGCAGTATAGAGCCCGAGTCATTCCACTGTTTTTGTGTTCTGGTTGGCGGCATCTTCAGGGTAACTGTCTAAAAGGATTAACACATTGCTACCAAAGTGGTTATTCATGTAGCTGATGTAACCGGAGACAACGGTTACTACTGAACTTTTCCGCTGCCAGACCTCCTCAGAAGAAGGTAAAATGGTGGATGGTGCCAACACTACATAATTGTTGGCTTCTATTGATGTCTGGGTGGAGAGAGGAGTGTAAGCAGAGTAGAGTGCAGATTTTGTTCCCTTCCACATCTCCTGTTAATTAAACAAAGACAATGGAATGGCAACCTGAAATGTTCTTGTAAATCCTTGTCCGACTGTTTGCTTACGCAAACATGCTGAACAATTGTTAGTGGATCAATGACTACTCTTTTGTTGGACAATTTAACAGAGCTGGTGATCAATGCCAAATTGGATACATTGTTTTTCTGATTGAGAGCTACTTGGTCAAACGTGTTCCCAACAATTAGTTTAAATACCTGTTCCATGTTGTTTGGCCATGTGGCTATTTATATCAGATCTTCCCACTAAGCCACTACTGAGAGACATCAACTTGTCAGTAACAGGGAGGGAATGGAGGGTGAAGAACAAACCAGTTTCTTAGTATTTCCACATCTTTGTAATCTCGACAATTCGAGAAGTCCTCATATCCATATGCTGTTCTCCAGTAGGACAAGATGTGTGACAGGTGTTAGGGTCAGCCTTTTATTTAAGTTTCGGGTCTACGTCACTTCAAAAGAGCACCATTCCAGCTCGGCTAGAGATTCATCATGTGACTAACCCTGTTTTAAAAGTAAATTTTTATCTTCAAAGTGTTAATATTCATTTTTGCTTCCTCACTACCGAAGCTAGGAAATCTTTGTATTCATGCAGGAAGTGAAAAGATTTTTGTCTTCAGAATCAAAAATTTCCACTCGTTTTGTGTTTTAGACATCAAGGAACAAATTTGGTTCAGTGCCAGTCTGTACGTAGTCAAATCCATGTGATGGGCATAATACCCACTAGCGTTCATATGATTTTGATGACATTTTCATGCATTGTGGGGGTTGGTATCCAGATGGTCCCATATCAAATTCTATCAACTACATCTGTTTGTGCATGCTCAAACGCACAACTTGAACAGCTTTTTAGTTTTATTATATTATTTTAAGCTTAAATTCATTTCTTAGAGTTCTGTACATCCAGTTTAATAATTAATAATTTAATTTAATAATTAAACTTGATCATTTTTTTTTGGTATTCATTCAAAAATCCACTTTTCAATGTTTTTGGTTATCTGCCATTTTTACCAGAACCATTGAGCCTAAACGTGTGGACTGAAATGGAAGCTATTTAAATTTACTTCCAATTCATTCTGCATGACTGTTCTCGTTAAATGAGTATTCTTTTCCTTACATGGATGACTCACATCACTGGCGGCTGGATTCAGTCGATAACTCACTTCATTGCACATTCGAAGAACAAAGTTCCCGCATGCTGCTCGGAGTAGGGCCTTTATAATTAAACTTAATAATTAAAAAAGTATATAATGCTCGATACCACAAAAATAGGAACTTACTGAACTTATGTAGAAATTGACTTTCCGGTTCTAAACTGGGAGAAATTAATAGGGGGGCAGGCTAAGAATGATACAAATTTAAATGTAATGTAGTACCATAATCTGGATGAGGTATCTGATAAACTTTGCATTCCAGATAATTATGTTTTAAATAACAACTTTAATTGAATAACTGATAAATAAATAATATTAATAAAAAATCTTTTGCGATAAGTTATCCCAACTTCCCCACTTTTGTGCATTAAACAGTAGATTTAACAAAAATAATAATAATTTAAAACAATCAAAAAATTATTAAAGATTGTTGGCAGAATTTCATTGATAATGGGACTACTCACAGTATTTAGGTAGAGGTGGATTAAGAAGAAAAAATAAACTGTTATAGTCTGGATTTGAAAACTGGGAGAGGGAAAGAACAGTGAATGGATGGATTTATAAACTTCCAAAGATTGTAAGCACAGACAAGAAAGGAACAGTCAAAGCAAGCCCATCTGTGAATAGTATGCTAGAGGTCCAATTAGCAGAAACTGGTTTTGCAGAAATTAAAGGAAGATTTAGGTTTAAGGAGGTTATATTTGTATGATGTGATTTTGGTGGATAAGGTTTGGTAGAGGAAGGTCCCGAGGATTGCTGTCATGCTGAGGGAAATAGTCATTAAAACTCAGTGTAGTGATGTAAAATGCGTGTGTCTAGGATCATGAAAATAAAATTGAAAGGAATAGTTCACATTACGTTTTTAATTTACCAGGAGATTTTTAGACATCATCTTAAACAAATACAGCATATTGTAATGATTTTCTTCATCATTAACAATATTTTTTCTTTATAATTTTTAATTGTATAAGGACATTCATAAAACTTCATAAAGAATAACATTTTATTTTATAATGTTTAAATGGTTTTTATCTCAGGGTTCAATGTGGTTTTAGTGGATAATGTTACTATTTCAAATATTTCATATTTGCATAAATGGTTCAGAAGTTTAATATAGCCAAAAATAATAGTAACTAAAAATATAACCATAATGACTTATATATTCTTCGATGTTGAGTGGTGGGTTGTCTTCTATGTTCCGGTCTCAACATATGTGGTCTCCAAAACATGTGGCCTTTCATAAACAGCCGGTTTTATGGCTACTTGCCTACTGAACTCGACTCCTTGAATGAAAAAGACATCAAGACCAAAGGCAAAGACTTTTCTCTCTCCTAAACTCTGCTATTTATGGGCGACCTACACCCACCTCCACAAAAGTAGTTATTCTTAAGTGTCACAGGGTTTTTCCTGTAGTTACCTGTTTCCCAGTGGTTTTTCTCAAGGCCTGAATAGCACATCTTCCTTCTAACCAGATATTTATTTTAAAATAAAACTTAATTTGACCATAAAATATAATTGGAATATACACTGCCCCACAAAAAAAAAAAAAAAATAGTGCACTAAGAAAATTCATTATAAAAGTTATTAAAAAATAAGAGCTTAATAAAAAGTTCATCCTTTAATAAAAAGAATATTCAAAAATATTTCTAAAGGGAAGAGTCTTGTTTTCTTTTTAATTAAGAGCTTTATTTACCTTATTTAAAACTTTATGTTATTGGGTAAACCAAAACTAAAACTTTTATCTTTATTCGATATTGTGATTTCTTGTGTAACTGATCTCTAAAAATTTAGCGACAGGTTTTTTAAAATTTTAATTAAATTGTCGGTCATGCAAGTAGCCCTCATTGGTGCTTGGTGGCGGAAGATAGTCAAAGCCAAAGATATGAAGCCCGAGGTTTACCTGAAAATACTGTTCGGAGAGCAATTACATGTTACCTTGAGACAGGTTTGTGCACACAGACCCGGTTCAGATCAGCCATGATTGACAGAGCCAATAGATGACCAGCTGATTGTATTACACACACTTCGGAATCAGTTTTCAACTGCTACTGACTGCTCTACTTTTTCGTACAGTTTGGTGAGTAGCAATATGTGCAGAAGAGCTGTTAGAAGAGGATTTGCTAAAGTAAATTTAAACTCTCAGAAACCAGCATCAGGGTCATTGTTGACCAGAGAACTTTGTAGAGCTCATTTCGATTTGCTCAGTAACACCTTGCGTGGACTGAAAATGAATGGAACAACGTGCTGTTTTTAGATAAGAGAATTCACAGTTCTCTCTTTATACACCAGATCGAGGAATGAGAGTTTACCGGGGGGGGGGGGGGAGCGCTGGGTGTAAAGTCACGGGGAGAAGTTCGATTCAGAGATGGTTCAGTGATGGTGTGGGGTGGAATTTATTCGACGGCAAACAGAGGAAATTATCCAGAAGTATGTGATCCCTTTTGTACCATTTATTGGCATAAATTCCATTTTCATGCAGGACAATGCTTGACCGTGCATGGCAAGGTTTGTTTTGGAATACCTCAATGAACTGGTTATACAGACTTTGAGGAGACCAGCTCGTAGCCCGGATTTAAATCCTGTAGAGCACGTGTGGGAGAAGCTTGTAAGACCGCAGGTTAACCTCCCCTTCATCTTACACCAGTTAATAACTATTTTAGTAGATATGTGCAAGGATATGAATTAAGAGGTTGCAGCTAACTTGATAAGAAGCATGCCTCGAGGTTTTGAGTCTGTGATTTAAGCCAGAGCAGGAATTATCCAATACTAAAACGTAATTATTTTTTATTAATCAGAAGAATTTTTTTTTTTTGATTAGAAATATTTGAAGAATTTTTTTAAAATAAGTGTTTTGAAGGTTAATTGGGCTTTTTCTTCATATTTATAGCCTCTTATTAGTGAAAACATGTAATATTAACTAAGAAAGAATTAAAAGCCGAAATAATTTTATTAGGAAGTAAACATTTGAATTTTTTTTTAAGTGAGCTACTTTTTTTGTAGAGCAGTGTTTATTACAAAATCTTGTCTTTGCTAAAAATTTTACTTGCCTATTTGTAATGAATTAAAGGTCATTTATAAAAAGTTCATAATGAATAATACTTTATTTTATAACGCGATGATAATTTATATTTCTATGCATCACTATCTCCACTTGTTGACTAGCATTTGACTGCCTCAATAAAGGCCTCGTTCCATTATTTCTGTTCAGAAAAAAAGTTAACAGTTTCTTGCAAAATACTCTCATCACATTACTGGGAAAAAAATGTACAGCTTCTGACATATTAAAGGAGGGCATTAAGTTTTGGAACTTTTTCGCTAACCATCTGACAAAAAAGACTACCAACTCACAAGATAACTTAATAAATTTTATTCCTGACCTTCATCTACAATTCGGTCCTCAGAACCACTTATTTCCTTCTCCTCTGGACATTCTCTTTAATTGAAATGATCCATAAAAACGTAAACCTCTCCACTCTCCTGTATCGTACAGACCCATTTCCCTCCTTCAAGGAAAAAATCCTTGAAAAACTACTGCTTAAACACTTAATAGCTTTCCTCGACCCTCTTGTACCTCCCTGATCAGTTTGGATTTTGCTCCTGTCATTCCTCTATCCATCAATGCCATCACATAGATCGACTCCTTCCTCCTTATTTGAGAAAGGCTATTATTGCTCTGGTATATTTCGCAATATCTCTCAGACCTTTGATCAAGGATGGCACCAGGGCTTAGTCTATAAACTTAAAGGCAGTGTACTATCTACTCACTACCTCATCATCCTGTCATACCTGACTAAAATATATTTTAGCGTATCCTATGCTTTTCCACATCTGCTTGATTTCTGCAACTCGCCGGTCTCACCCAGAGTAGAGTACTCAGTCCCAACCTGTTCCTTCTTTCTGTACTCTTTTCTTATGCCTACTCATCCTTCAAACTCACACCTGGCCCTTCTAGAACCATGTCGCTCCAAACGTAGATTCAAAGTGAATGCTGACCAGTCCTCTCATGTCACTTTCACCCTCTGGCACTAATCCTGTCCTTGCTATTCAACCAAACCATTCCTGTTAAATCTCAGACCACCTTTTTAGGACTTTTATTAGTCCTTTTATTAAACTGTTATTAGTCTCCTGCGGCTCTTATGTCTGGTTCAAATGACAAGAAACTAACATATGACTCAAACTACTTCTCTGCCTCATGAACAATCTTTCAAAAATAACAATAGAAAACAAGAGACTGATTTACACAATGATATTCTAACCTACTTGGTCCCACAGAGGGAGTCCCAAGCCCTCCAATATTCTTTGCATATAATTCCTGCAATCCAGAATCCTTCGCAAGATAGCCAATACTTCCTTCTATGTCAACAACCGTGCTCTTCACACTTATCTCAACATCCCATTCATTCAAAACCTAGCCATCTCCCACTTCCAGAACTTCCATTCCTACCTCCCTAGCCATCCTAAACCGTAAGCTAACACCCTACACTGCTTCCTCATCCTTAGCAACCCAGAACAACACCTAGGACGGAGGTAGTCTTGTGACCTCCAAACCAAATAGCATTTTGTTTCTTGTGAGCTGTGTGATACTATACCAATGAAGTGGTTTTGCCTAAAGAGCAGAAAAGGAACAAGAAATTAAAAAACTGGAGTCCTAAGCACTCCTTATAATGCTTTGTGTATTGATTGCATGTAATCATTGTAATAATGATTTAAAATATAAATTAGCTAGATCATAGTCAAATAGCTTTTCCAGTTATTGCAAGGGGGCAGTCACTTTCTTCAAGGCAAATAGTTTGATAATTTTGCAGAAGCCTAAATTGTGGTGCAGGCATTTTCATGTGCCAAAGGAGTGGTACCGATATGGAACTGGACTAAGGATGGCTATTGAAAGTGGATCACAAAGGGCACTAGTTTAAATATTAATTTTATTTTATATCAGAGAGGCAACCAATTTCAGTTTTTAGTCAAAAACGGTTCATTTTTTTTAGCCACCCCATGAAGATTGTATATAATAAAATATATAGTATCTGTGTTACTTTTTGCTTTGGTTCAAATCATTAAGTTATTATATTAATCTATTTGCCATTTGGCTTTCAGGATTGTTTCTCTTTTACTCAGAACCTTGTTGTTAAAGAGGTAGAAAATGTTGGTTACATTTATCATTAAGTGTTAAATTCCAATTAATCTGTTTTGTCTAGCAGAGAGATCACCACATAGGTGAGTCATGTTTGACTGACTGTTGTAAAAAATAAAAAGTCACTTAATATAATAAACAATGTGTGGTCAATATTTAGTAGATGACAATACCAAGCTGGCAAATGAGTATGTTCTAAGAACATGTACCAAACATTTAAATATTGATGAGAGTTGAAATGAAAATATTATTATTACATTTTTTTATTTGTTAATCTTAGAGATTAGAAATTGCTTCATAAATGATTGCAATGCGAACCGATAACGTTAACTATAAATCTTGTTTTTATGTGATAACACATAACGAGTTTATTACATATCATACATGTATCAGTTCACTTATCAAAGTTCAAGCTGATAAATAGGAATTGCAACATATCCTGAGGGCCAGACATTGGTTTATTTAAAAACTATTAACATTTCTATCATAAAAAAAATTGAGGAGGGCACAGATGGTTTGGACAAACCCTGGTTTCATGAACTTGACTTACCATAAGTAGAACAGTGAAATCACCTGCTACAGCTCTCCCTTTGATGAACCTGTGGTTACCCAATGGATCGTTACATATACACTTAAATCTCTTCTCTAAAGCTTGATAAATTTGTTTTAATTAATTTATCCTTGATATGCACATTTCAAGAGAAGAGTCCATTAGTGACATCTTTTTAATGGTGGCAAAATCATAATGTCTATGTTATAATTCTTAATCATAATTAGCCACAAAAACTTATCAATTATTATTCTTCACAGAAAATGTAATAATATTAATATTTTTTATCCTCTTATATTTAACTAGCTGAATTACTTGGTTTTTAACGGCTTTAACTGCTAGGGATAGTTTATATGAATTTTTGTAATTTCTTGTTTTTTATTGTAACTCATCAGTGGTTAAAGCTACTTTGTTTGTTTGCATATAATTTTAAAAAGTATTCAAAGTATTTCTATCACTTACACTACATTTTTAACTGTTACAGTAGGGAAGATATTTTAATCCTAACTTAAGAATTGATTACTACTGACTTCAAATTAAAATATCTCTTAAACAATATATCGCTGGTATGCAGTGTCAGTGGAAGAAATGTTGGGGTTTTATCCCTTTAAAATGGTATGCGAACAATTTTTAGCTCTTTCTTAAGAAGTTAGGAAGCAAAGAATAATAAACAGATAGTAAAATCAGGGAATTTTGCGTTTTTGGTCTCAAATAATAAAAATAATTTTTATGGTATTAGCACTAATTTGTGCTGATGATCTGCTGTGCCGAATGTGGTCCCAATCTGTTGAATGGTCAGGACATGTGTAACATACACCCATACAAACCAAATTTTTTACTGGTTGTGTGATGATTCTGTGTTTCAGTGATACCTGTATCATGGTATTTCATTTAACCCCTGCCAAAAAGTATATTAACACATTAAAATAGTATATTTTTACCAATCAGATTACAATTTGGTTGTGGAGGTAATTTATTTTAAAGTTTTAAAAGAGAAAATCCGTAAATATATTCTAATCTTAATTTATAATTTAAAATATCTCAATGGTAAACAATTCTTAGGATTATTGCTGTACATTGAGTTGAAAACTTGAACTCTGTTCTGGACGACTGTTTGCGCTAAGAGTATTAAAACTGGACCCTGCCAGTAAGCCTACAAGAAGTTATTTTTAGTCAGTGTGCTTTTGTCGGAGAAACTGGTGTTGACTCATGTCTCTTCAGAAGCCAATGTTGCTCACAGGGATTATGATTCCTCCACTCATCTCTCGCTCTCATTATTCATATGATCAGAGAAGCATCACTTTTAATTGACACTACTCTCTAACTCTAACTCCTTTATCAACAGCAGATTACATTAAATGTAGATAAAATGTAATACCTTTGTTGAGGTAAACAAATGTTTCATATCTCAACGTATCACAGAAGTTAATCAGCAACATTCAATTACCCGATTGATCTTGAGAAGTTTAAAGTCTATTATCAATGGACAATTTAAATGAAGAATACTTATTTTCATATTTCGTCAAAGGAAAAGTTGGTACCTCATTGCAGCTCGCTCCACATTGTTATATAAGTTTAAATTTAAGAATTCTTATCATGTCTTTTATTTTATTTTACACCCCAATAAACATTGTTTCCTGTTAAATTAGTACAATTCAAGTTGTTTTGGTGTGGAATGTAGGTTTGTGAACTAAATACGATAAGAACCCCCCCCCCCTATATAGTCAAAGAAAAAAGATTTAGATAGGGCCAAGGTACTTCTGCTCTGAGGTAGAGTAGCCTACCAGAAATTGGGGAGGTCCCAACTTCAAACCTTGGCCCTCCCTAGTCTAAATCTTTTTACTTTGGCTGATAATTATTAAAAATATTGGATTAATACCACAACTAACAATTCTTAATAACATTTTAACTTAATTTCATTTTTTATGTCTGCCTACTAATAATTAAATTACTGGTGGGGGGGCATTGTATTCATCTATTTTTATATAGTTTATTGAAAGCACATCCACAACAGACTATAATTATAAATAATTTACTTTTATTTCAGGAATTTTTTTGTGACCTTCTTATAACTTTTCCTGGGCAATGATGACTAATAGCAGTTTTGTGGCACTGTAAAAAACTGGCATGTTTATGTACAGTTTACCTGTACTTAAAGAAGTACAATTAAGTTAATAACTTCCATAATCTTTAATGTGATAGGGAAAAAATTGGTGAAGCCATCATTGGATATACTATTATATTTAATTCAACGACTATTTATTTTTTCAGTTAGTTGTGAAGAGAACCAGTTCAAATGCGAGTCAGGAGGAAAGTGTATACCATTGCACTGGCATTGCGATTCGTCTCCTGACTGTGAAGATGGCTCTGATGAACCAAACAATTGTCGTAAGTATCATTATATAATTGCTTAGGAATATGCACATCAATATAATTTAAGGAACAACAAATGACAATTCAATTGAGGGCTCTAAATTTAAGTAAGTGAAATTCACAAAATGGCAAACTCTTCAATTATTGAATTTATCCTTGCATTTTTTTTCTTCAAACTTCAAAAAATTAAATAATGGCAGGGGGCAACTTAAGAGGGTGAGAAATTCCATTTTTTTGGGAGGGCAGAAAGAAAAAATGTTATGGGCAAATAGACTCCATAAAATAATCTTATAGTTTATTATGTCATGCAGACTGACATGTAGTAATCATATCTGGCATTATCAAGGTCTGAAAAAGATTTGTTCATATAATTACATTATATATTGCTTAACTTATGAACTTTTCATTTAATCCTAAAAACAATGTATATGTATTTATGCACTATGGAGACTATTTGGCTATATTTTTTTTCTTTTGCCCATCTTATACTGGATGTCTCAACATAAGCTCAATAAATATGAATCGAATTTTTTTTAGAGAAATTTTTAAGTCGGATTTTTGTAATTCTTGCCCGTTCGTGATTTACGCTAATTCAAATATATGCTCTCCATTTTTCCATAAAAAATCTTAGAAAAATGCCAGGTGAGCAATTGAGGGTGGGGGAATGGAAGTTTTTTTTTAATTTTATTTCATGTCAGCTTTTCGCGCCTTTTCAGGATTTGTGCTAGATCCAAAATGACCCCTACTTTTTCAAAATGCTGGAAAATTGAGAGCAAAACAGGAGTTGTTTATGAACATGCCTGGGACCTAAGCTCTCCCTCTTTAATGCGAAGTGGGAGTGGAGGGTCCAATGCCAGAGCACCCCTGGTGGGGAGTGAAAGACTGGTGTTAACAAAGCTTTGGAAAAAACAAATTTTGTTTTTAAAATTGTTGAGAAGGAATAGGAGTCACTCTTTTGTATTTGTCTAAGTTTAAAAGTTAAACTTATCAGAACTCTTAGTAGAGAGTGTGACCTCTCCTAATCTTAATGACTCCCTTAGTAGCATGCTTGGTGTCAAGTTGTCAATGACTTTAGGCTTTAGTGAGTTCATCCTGAAAATGCTGCTCTCCAACATATTCCATAAATTTTTAATTGGATTTAGGTCAAGTGATGGAGTAAGCAATGGTAGAACTCTTATCCCAGAATCATGTAGAAATGTAAAAAAAATTATGTTATATTGTCCATCGACTTTTAATTGGGCCATTGATCCCACTATTTTTAATAATTAATAGCCAAAGAAAAGATATACCCTGGAGCCTGCCTCTGCCCAACTCTTGTGTGATATATAAACAGTTATTCACAACGCACCTTGGAGTGAGAAATTGGGGAGATTCCAAGTTAGAGTCTTGATTCTGTCAAATATTTGTGTCATGTTTTTTGTCTGCTTGGTTTCAAACCAACGACAGATTAAAAGAATACCACAAGGTGTATAAAATATTATCACTGCAGAAACGACTATAAATCAAAAGAACTTGGATCTCAACTCAGAGCAGTACATACTTGTCCACTCTGACTAAGTGACATCAGTACATGTTGAAAATGCGACTTCAAGCCTGAGCACATGGGAGAAACATGCATAACAAAATATTGCTAGAATATATTTTAAAAAGCCTTCAAAATTCTGACGACATACAATTAAATACTTGTAATGTATCTCTACCAAATCTGGCTTTGTTGCTGCCCACTTTTCTCCTTTAGGTATTCTTGCTTTTATAAGCTTATGTCTTGTTCTGTCTAGTTGCTTTCAGCCAAAAGTAGACTTTTGATTTCTGGTCATTTGTCTGTTCAGAAATGACACAAATACTAGTATTGTTGTTCATAAGTTGAATCTGTATAAATAACTCCTCATCATTTCATGTTGTTTACGTGCTTGTGTTACTTTGCAGTTTGTTGTGTGTAACTTCCATCTGCTTAGCTGTCTAAAGAAACTAAAGATGCCTTTCTTTCCTTTTTGCCTTTTTCCCATGATTCAGTCAACTGTCAGTTCCATTTGTCTACAGTTTGAGTAGTAGTATGTGCGTCAATGTCATGTTCAAGCCCATATGATGTCATTTTGAGTCAAGGTCACTTGCCACCTGGTGGGAGCTAGAGTGAGGATGACTAACCTAATCGAGGTCTGAGACACCTGTGAGTAGCTATCTTGTTGGTGTAATAAAATCTCATTATTGATACATAGCAGGTGCCTTATTCGCGAGGAATTGTTTTTCCCGTTGTAATACTTTGGTGCTATAGAACTTGAAGATGGTGTCAAGCAGTTGTGTGCTGAGCCGCTGATAGAAAGAGGAATATTATTGGCAGAGGTACTAGACCAGATAAGCGAATCTTTTCTCTATCTCCCCAGTGTGGCAATCCATATTACACCGTCCAAATACCCAGGCATTAAGTGTTATGGCGTGTACATACCATCCAATTGATTTGGTCAGTTTGGGCCAGATTTTTGTCGTGATAGCTGTTGCCACACATTGAGAAGTTTCTAGTTTCTCTCACTAGAGCGCTCGCTGGTCATTCACTTTTGCCTATGTTAGTTTATTCTCTGTGGAAGTTTACAAATATTACCTTGAATATTCGTTACTCACTCCCTTTGTTTTTTTCTTATTAATTGTCATTGTGTTGTCCTTCTAAAAAATGGCGATGACTACGGGTTCAGAAGGAAAGGTATCGGTCTTGATATCTCGGAGGGAAAAACTCTTCTCCAAATTACAGGTGTTGTATGACATTGGTAAGACCCTTTCAAAAGATAACTTTTCCATTTTAAAGTTCGATAACATGCCCTCGAGGATCAGGACCTGTGTAATGCATTTCATTTGGTTTTAGAGGAAATCGATACATTTTGTGCCTCTTTGGGGAAAGATGATCTTGTTGATACAAAATCGAACTCAATGGTCTTCGATGAGTTACATTTTTTCATACAGGTAGTTGTTGGAAAATATCCAAATGAATTGTCAAGAACTCCTATTCAATCTCAGGATAACACCTAATGTGAGGCTACCTAAAATTGATTTACCCAAGTTTACTGGGTCACTAACACATTAGAGTAGTTTTAAAGATTTTTATGTCAGTCTCATTTACTCAAACACTTCACTCAATGATATAGACAAATCCAATTATCTAAAGGCTTTTCTATCAGGCAGGCCCCCCTGTAGATGTTATATCAAGTATCCCATTGGATGGTTCACACTATCAAAGTGCTTGGGCTGCTCTGGCATGCTCTGTCTAAAAAATATGATGACGCACGCCTACTAGCGACACATTTTTTGGAAAATATTTTTGATATTCCTACTTTGAAAGGGCTTCAGGCAGGCTTTTGATGTCCATCAGAATTTTTTATGTGTCTATAGAGATAATATTTTAAGTTTTTTTTGTTTTGTATTTATGTAGGCTTAAAGAAACTCGATTCACATTTAAGAGTGAATACAAGGACATAAATTTCCCTTCTAACGACAACTTGATTTCCTTCCTTGAATCGAAGTGTAAGGTGATGAAAATTTCATCATTTTGTTCTGAAATAGCAAAAAGTAGTCCTGTTTCACCCAAGCCTAAATACAGAAATATTAGAACTCAGAAGGCCAGTCACTTCTTGGGGCTTTACTCGTGTTGAAAATTGTCCGGTTTGTTATCAAGTTCATAAGATTATTTATTGTAATCAATTTTTGAAGATATCACCAAATTGTTAAAAAATTGGTTCATGTTTTAATTGTTTGAGCTCAGATCATAGAGTAAGTGAGTGTGAATCCACTTATCGGTGTAAATATTGTCATGATCCTCATCATTCTCTGTTGCATCTTTTGAAATCTACAAATAAGTCTTCTCAAAATAGTAAGATAGCCCAGGGCCCGAGTCGCTCGCAGGAACCTCTATATTCAAATACTGTTCAGTCTAACAATGAAACGTCAACCACAGTTCTCCAAACTGGTTCGTTCTCTCCAGCTGCCAATGTGCTTATAGGTACTGTTTTATTGCATATCAGGGACGCATTTGGTTCCTTCTATAGCCATTTTAGATAGAGGTTCTCAAAGGTCTTTTTCGACTCAATTATTTGTTAGTCGAGTGGGCTTCCAGCCTTGTAAATCTGGTGTTACAGTGGCTGGGATTGGTTGTTCACCAACGCTGCCATCTAAAGGCGTTGTGAGGTCAGTGATTTCCCCTTGGATGAACCATATACTTCAGATACCCCTTGAAGCAGAAATATGTAATTTCTGTGATTTCTATCATGAATCCAGTACCAACATTACCCCTCCATGATGATCAGCCGGTTAAATTTGGTAATATCTAGCTAATCCTAATCCTAATCCTCCTAAGAGCTAGCTGATCCTTCATTTGATGTTCCAGGTCCTATAGATGGAACCTTAGGGAATGAAATATTTGTTAAAGCATTTTTAGATTATCAGCTTCTATTAAAAACTCGCCCTGCTGCTCTCGCCATGATGTCTGGCTATGTCCTTATGGGCTCACTTCCTGACACTTACGCTGTCATGTCCGACACTGGTGTGGTGTCTTTGGTGGTCACTGAGCCCCCTCCTAGGCTTGATAATTTACATACTGTCACTTATAGCGCCACTTCAGCACCCTTTCAGGCTATTTGCTTGGTTTTTGTTGTTTTATTAGGAAGGGGATTGATTTCCTGAAGCAACGCGCATCTTGTGGAAGGATATGCATGTTGACGATATAGTCTCAGGTTCTAAGTCTGAGGAGAGTGCTCTTCAGCTTCCAGAGGGAGCGAACACAACTCTGCGCTGCCGGTGGATTTTCCCTTTACAAATGGTTGAGCAGTAGTCTGTCATTTGTCTTATGCCTTTCATCTCAATCTTCTGAAATTTGTTTTCCAGTAGTTATAGACCCGGACTCAAATCACAATATATTAGGTGTACAGTGGTTACCCATGAAATCTGTTAGGGCAGTACAACATCATCATTTCCATGATGAATTCGTCCGTTAGCCCGTAAGTGTCCTTTGCATCCATCATTGCAGTCTTTGGAGGCCTTTCTAGATCCCTTGGGGTACTTAAGGGTGGGCGGCCATTTATCTAACTCTTTGTTGTCTTGGTTAGCAAAACATCCACTGTTACTTCCAAAGAAAAGCCATTTGACTCGTCTTATTGTGGTGCGTGTTTTGTAATGTTTTGTAATCCGTTGGCCTCAGACACTTCAGGAATTGTTGAGCCGGGATTGCTGGATTGTAGCTGGTAGATCACTTATTCGCAAGGTTGTACACGAATATGGGGTTTGCTTTCGATTCCGGTCTAAACCACCGTGTCCTTTCATGGACAATTTGCCTGAGGCTCGAGTCATCCCGCCTGGTAAAGCCTTTATCCATGTTGGATTTGACTTTGGGGGGGGGACCTTTGAATTTCAGAGACTCGAGACTAGAGGGCAAGGCTTACATTTGCGTTATTGTATGTACGACAACCAAGGCTGTTCATATTGAACTTGTGTCGTCTCTCTCGACTGATGTGTTTTGAGCCTGCCTAGATCACTTTATGCCCTGTCGTGGATCAGATCAGCATGTTTATAGCGATCAGGGGACTAATTTTGACTGGTGCAGCCCATCAGCGTGGAGAGATTTGAGAATTTCTCAAGAATTTGAATGACCCTATTGTGATGAATCCAATCGGAACTTGGTTTGGCATTTCAATCCTCCTTACACTCCAAACTTTGGAAGCCTCAGGGAGGTTGGTGTATGTTGATTAAAACTCATTTGGTTAGGCTCATGTCAGCTCATTCTTATACCTTTGAGGAATTTTGTACTATTCTAACCAAAATAGAGGCAATATTGAACTCATGACCCCTTTGCCCTATGTCAAATGATCCCAATGGCAACAAGGTGTTTAATCCCTTAGCCCTTAATCACACTTTGTGGGATATACTACATAAAGTACATGAGAGCACCAACTTCTCCTTCCGATCAATTGTGATATTGCTCAGTGGTCACAGAGTCATGATACAGAGTAATAGTAGGGGCTTGACCTTAAAGGTGTAGTTTTGTGTATACAAGTTGTAGCAATAGTGGATAGTGGTTGCAGATAATGGCCTGCCGTTTCTGTATCCAACTTAAAAGACATTTCATTTTTTTACCTGGTGCAAATTTCTCTAGTCAGTGGAACATAACAGCACATACCATGTCAATTATGAAAATAGTAACTAAAAAAACAGGAGTATAACAACATTTATAAAAAAGTTCATAATCAATTATAGTTTATTTTATAGTACTTCATTTAATATGATCGCAGAGTATTATTGGTTCTAGTGTATAGTTTTGTCTATTTCAATTATTTCATATTAATACAATTGGCTATAGAAATTTATATACTTTTTAAATAATTGTAACCTAATCAGTTACAATCAGTGATCTAAAATGATAGGTGGGTACAGTCTTCATTATTATAGTGGATGGTATCTTCATTCCTGGCTTCTTCTTCACATGCTTAGTTCTCACTTTCTAACTAAAAAGCACCCCAGTCTGTCCTCTGTGAAGGTCTAGGAACAACTGAATATGGCTTTGCCTAGAACTACCTATTTGCAACACACCTTATCCCCACTCCACCAACTAACCCTGGATTTATGCTTTTTATCTGTGTTCACACCTGAGTTCTATAACACAAATCTACGCATATTTTAAAATAGAATTTCATTGATCACAGAAATAAATTTATTTATTAAAATTAGATTGGATTTTAAAGAAATGAATCTTATGTTGAAAGAATTTATATATATATACACATTTATGGCATATATATATACAATTTATACATATATGGCAAAGCCATATTCAGTTGTTCCTAGACCTTCACAGAGGACAGACTGGGGTATATATATATATATATATATATATATGCAGTGTTTTGGATTTAACCTGGTACCAGGGTTATCTGTACCTTCTAGAACAACCTCTACTTATTGATCTTTCAACTGGTTGTTCAATGCCAGTTGTTTAGGATATTATTACTTTTCTTGTTTTGAGTTTAATAAATTAAAATATTTATATTTAATTATTGATATTATTATATTGTAAATATTAATGGTAGATACAACGCAACGAATAGTGTTTAAACATTCATGAATTGTGATCCACGAGTCGTATATTGTTCATCAACGGTTGCTAATTTCGAGTTTATCTCAAAAACACCATCAAAATTCACCACATCAAAATATCACAAGAATATAAATGTCCTTTTTATTCCTTATAAATAAGCAAGTAGGAATATTTTAACAAAGTAATCATTTCAATTTACATAAAGTTATATTAGTATTGGTTAAAAAAAACATTAAGGACTGACACCATTTTAGGCTGATGGATATCAATTAATTTAATTATGATGTTTTAGCTCCTAATGAGTGCAAACCTGGCTACTTTCAATGTGCATTGTCTAAGAAGTGCATCCAGGTTGGCTGGGTGTGTGATGGGGAACTGGATTGTGGATCTCTGAATAATTCTATCATCGACAAGTCAGATGAAGACCCCAGTAAATGTAAGTTTTTATTACTTAAGAAAATGTTTTTTTATGTACTGAGAAGTAGCATTGATAACAAACCATCAAAATATAATATAGGGGTCTTGATATCGTTGGTGAAGAGAAGAGGTTGTGGAGCTCAAGCCACTCATTTTGTCTGTGAATGGACAGTGAATGAAATGCCACATTATAAAGCAGATGGAGATCTCATTTGAGAACAACTCTTGAGGAACACACCGAACAGGAGATGGGCTGCATTGAGATCCTCACCTCTAATAGCCTGTCACAAATTGTTTCTCGTTATGTCTGTCAGACGGTTCATGACAGCTCATCAGATCAGTTCGATCCACCTTCGTAAAATGATGTCATCTGAGGCTTCTCTACCCGATATCTGAACTGGAACGATAATTCATTCATCTATTTGAGCAAAGACATTTCACCGGGGAACCAGCATCTTTACTGGGCCTACAAGGAGATGGCCATATGTACTTAGTTTTCTCATATTCAGCTCTCTTCCTTATGACTATTTTTAAGCCCTTTACTTTTTGTTCCTTGGTTGCCTTTATGTTTTTGTTCTTTCTTTCCCTTATGAGTTGTGCCCTAAAAACATATCATGTTAACTCCCAATCCCTCCCTGCTCATTCCTTTGATGCTTCCTTGACAACTTTCATCATATAATAGCTGTTTCCAAATCCTGGCTTAAACCAGATATGTCATCATTTTCTGTTTCCCTCCCCAACTTGTCTGATCGGTCTGACCGCATTGGTGGTGGTGCCTGCCACTGCTCCCACAATAACTTTAGATCCTGAATCCTCCAATCCTCTCCTCCCTCCCAGAGCCTTCCCATGGAATACCTTTTTGCTGAAGTATCCTACCACTCGAGACAGATCCTCCATGCTTTATTTTTCATTCTTCTCGCGTTAACTTTGATCCTATATTTGAATCAACTCTTCACAACCTTCTTTATTAAGTAACCTACGTACAAATTTCTCATCCTAAAAGTTTCTATTTCTATTTTACAAGCGCTTTTGGCAGCTATACTGCCATTATCAATTGCTGCAAAAACAAAGACTTTCTCAAAATAATAATATCTCAAAATATATATGTATATTTTTAGATTAATTTTAGTGTCCATTATTTTTAAGATTATTTTATTTCTGACTGGGTGCTCATCATTATCTTTCATTATTAAATATATTAGATTAGGTTGCTGGCAGTTTTTTTTTCATGAAAACATATTTTATTGACTCCACCTTTTTCTAATTACCATTCTGGTCCGTTAATCTGGTTAATATGTCTCATTTCTAGTAGATAATTTTATGATTGCAAATTTGATAATTATTATGTTTCTATTTATTATTGTTTATTGTTTGGAATTCATCAAAATGATTCCTTAGGTTTTTCTTGTAGATTATGTTAAAAAAAGATACATGTTGCTAAAACCGAAATAGTGAAATGAGAAAAACAATCTTTTCTTTTGTATGATTTAGTTAAAATAAGATTTGTGTGCTTTAGAGTATCATTTATAATTTTTTATGTGAAATGTTAAAATGTATCAAAATAGACTCTGGATTTGAAAATGAGTGACTAATTGTAACATAAAATTGTATAATAATGTTTAGTATAAATCTTAAATGTTTTATTTACTTGTTGGTAAATTAAATGTATTTTTTAGAATTAAAAATACAAAAAAAATATAAATTCCTTTTTTAAGAAGTTATGAATTAATATATATATATTAATCTGGAAGGTGGAGAAATGTAGTGTTATTTTGAATATCAAAATACATATAATAAATTTATTTAGTATGATCAAATATTAAATGTAGGTTAATGGATAAAGTTAAATTATATATAAAGTCGTTGTAATGGCCATGTGCAGAATAAAACCTTTATTCCTGTCACCCATGACCTATGACGTTGATAAGAACGGGCCAATAGAAACGAGGATGATAAGAGCAGGACAAAAGGTGGCTGCAGGATTGTTAAGTTATTGTAGTACCAGTGAAAGACGAGGAAGGATACTTAGATGTTTTGAGAAGACATATGCAGACAGGGATGGCTGATAGTGATTTCTAAGATGTGAGATATCTTGGAATTTCACTCTAGAAGTATGTTGGGTAAGTGTGTGTAAGAAGAGCAGAACCACATTGTGAAGAAAAGAATCCTTTCACCAATGAGTCCATTAAACAGAAGACGCATCTCAAAGAGGTTACTGTGAGTACCAGATAATTTACAATCCTTCACCGTTAGAGACAATTAAGTGTTTATAATTCACATGTTTTCCAAGTGTCATATTAATTTGTAAGATATATGATGTTAAGTATAGTTAAAGTTTAAATTAGACTGAAGTACGAGTGTTATTATGTCAGAACCCAACCTTGAGATATTTCTTAATAGTAAATTCATGATAAATCAATGATTAATAGTGTTTATTATTATATATTGAAACCTGATATTCTTATTGTTGTAACAAAAAGGTTACTACTTGGTGTCCCCATGTGTAGAAGTCATTTTGAGAAATTGATGTAATTAGTGCTGTCACCACATGTTCATATATTGACTTACAGCCCTAAGAGGTTAAAATAGGGTAAGTAAAGTGATATGAAAACCACAAATTAATTACTTACCCTATTTTATATATGTGTTAGTTATACTAGCCGAAGTATTATATTTATCAATTCGTCTAAATTCAAACTTTTTCTTATAACCAGTTATTAGCTAAAAATCTAATGCATAAAACCATACCTAAAACTTCCCCCCCCCCCATTAAATTATCAAATAAATAAATAGCTTAAACCATCCATACATTCGTTCTAAATATAATACACAAATGGTTATTAATATACAGTGTAATTCGCTTATTATGATGCCAGATATAACAATATTACAGGTATAATGAATGATCCCTAGCAATGCCTTTGGTTGGTTTTCTATCCATATGTAATAAATTCATTCAGATACAATGATGCTGGATATAACAATAATCCAGATTTAGCGATGTTCTTTTTAAAAAAAAAAAAAATGGTCCTTTCAGACGCCTATAACAATATTCTTAGATTCCCTCTCCCTGCCTTTTAAATTTCAGACTATTCGTTTTGAACTATAATGACTAAAGAGCTTGTATATGTATATCCCTTACAAGCCCATTGGTACTAGCAGTAGTTTTCTTTTTATCTCAATCTCAGATGCTTTTCTGGTGGACAAGTTTTGATGTGCATTAAAAATAGTGACGATAACATGGACATTGGGGGCATTAATATTCCTTTAAAAAAAATTGCAATCTTTAGTCATAGTTGGCACTGCTCATTGGACCTCTGAAGAACCAAGTGATGAAGATATTTTCAGGTTTATTTTGAATATAAATGAAGATGAAAGTGCAAAAGCTGACTACGGCGCTAAAAAAATTGTTTAAAGTGCTGTAAATTTCAGAAGATTTTTTTCTATTGATCAAATGTGTACTTTTGTTGCATTAAGCAGTGAAATAAATACACCAAAAGTATCGATAGATTTAAAACATATTGAAAACTAGTGATTGTAATAGAAATAAGAATCATTTTCATTGTATTAACCTTAGAAATGATGACCCCTATATAAAAGAAACAGAACATGGAATAGAGTAGAAGCGGCATCGTGTAGGGTTCCTACACAGTTAAGTGGCTCTCAGCCAACAATGCATTTCCCCCACTTTAAGCTCACCCCAGTTCTTGACTCAAGCTTCCTAAACAGGCCGTTGTTCTGCTGATTTAACATAAATACGATATTTATATATATATATTTCTTCACGAATTTCCTGAAATTGTTACTAAATCCACATCGGGTAAAATTAATCCTCTTTGGTCTTTAATTCCAATGAGTCCTTCTAGGTTTTTTCAATAGCTTCCACGCATCCTTCAAAATTCAGCATTATGTTTAATATTTTCACAATAGAAATTCATTAATTTTCTTTTAAAAATTTTTCCAATGTTCTTTTTATTTTATATCATTGTGGTTATTATTATTTTCTTCTCAGATGTATTCAACAATGTCTCATGCCATGACTGAGATAGCAGTATCTTTGCTACCTCAAATTCAAAGTTTTTTTCACAAAGTTTTGTCTCTACTTTTTGTAAGTTAGATTGATTATAACATTAATTTAAGCTTCTTTTTTTTTTTTTTTTTTTGGAGAACGTGTGTTTTGTGGTGGCAAATGATGTTTGATTGCTCTTTGTTCCTAAAAGAGAATACAATTTTTAAAAAAACTTCACAGTAAGCATGTCATTTTAAAAAGTATTTTACAAACCTGGCTGATTTTTGGTTTTCACTGTTTGTGATTCAAGGTAAGAATCAAAAATTGATGGAATAGGCTATTTTTTTAAGTTTTGAATAAAATTCTTACCTGTCAAAACTTTTTTTTTGTCTGAAGTGTTAAGAGCACAAATAACTTTATTTAGATGGCTTCCAATTTTTTCTCTTCACATCTAGAACCCATTTTTCTTTTCTTCCTCTTCTAAAGGAAATCTGTCAAGAGGTGTTGTATTCAGGAGGATTTTACATGATGGAACTAGGAAATGAAACAAAATTATACCTCTTTCAAGCGTTTGAAAAAATTATGTTAAAATGTGTTTAGATTCATGATCGAAATTTTTTGTTCTAAGATGATATTTTCAAAAAAGACTAATCAACCTTTAATGAGAGAACTAATAATTTAAACAGTGATATTAAATCATTTTAACGAAAAATATAATTAATTTCTAAATAAATAACTTACTGGTGAAGTGTAATTGGAGGAGAAACTTTCTTGTAATTTTTTTGGTGCTATAGGCAAATGCAACGCAGCAAGGCATGTTAGGCGAATACAATATAACACATAAAAATCATGCCGTACACATAAAAATTGAGTGTAAGTGTGACAACCACAAGGAAACAGAACTGGGAATGTCAATGTCAATGGTAATCGAGTCCCAAAGGAAGGGTTAAGTTGGGAGTGGGGATGAGTTGAAGGTGCTAGGGATAACCTTCCCCCTCGGTTTGGTGCTACTACTCTATTTTATGTTCTATGAAAAGAAATCATTGCTAACACCCCTTTATTACATTGTAGAACTGCTTAATCAATATTTATCTTTCAACATACCCAATGTAATTTGAGCACAAATAATGTAAGCATTACATAGGATCTACCTTTAACCAGCCTTATAGCATTAGAATTAGAATTTGTTAGACGAGTAATAGAACAAGAGCATTAGAACGAGAAATTGTAACCTCTAATATAACTATCCCCTTTTAATATGGTTCTAGTATATATATCCATTTAATCTCTAATTATAAACCACTTTCTACAATTATAACTAATTTAACATTTGAATATCATCTACTTATAAACTATTCCATGTATATACCTATTCTTCAGACACATTCATTTAACTAAACACCATTCCAGGAAACATGAGTCTGGTTAGAGATAATAAGACCCTCAAGTTAGAGGTGACTAATTTGAGGTCATTCCTGAACTGAGCGGACTTTTTAACTTTAATCTTCTCAATTTTGAACCAAATTTATATTTTTCTCTTCTAGGCACAAATCTTCTGCTGCGTCTTACTTTATGTTACCAGACCTCCCTTTATCATGCCAGCCTCCGTCCCCCTACCTGCTTTTTTGTTTTCTTCTGTTTCCAATCTCCCATTTTCCCTAAAACATTATGACATTAGGCCTATACTTGTTTTTATTTTTACATTTATTTCATTAGATTTACTTTTTATAGAATGTTGTCGTTTCCTTAGCCTCTTCCTACCAGTCATGGTGCATATCTATCATCCATTCTCCTCAGCATGTCTGATGTTTTAACCTCCTGTCACATGAATCCCCAATCCCCTACCTGCACATTGTAATGGTAAAAATGGTTGAGTAAGTAGCCCTCGTTGTCAAAGCACCCGTGCATTGGGTTTACCTGAAACTACTGTTCGGAGAGCAATCACAGGTTAATGTGAGACAGGTTACTGCATCGAGACCTGGATCAGCTGACCCGCGAGTGAATAAATGACCGGTTCATTGTATTACATGCTTCGGAGTCGGTTTTCAACTACTACTGAGAATACTTAACTTCTTCAAACAACTTGGAGAGTAGCAATATGTGCTGAAACTGTTACAAGAAGACTTTCTGCAGTGAATTCAAAAACGCAGAGACCAGTACCATGGCCAATGTTGATCAGAGAACATTGTAGAGCTCATTTGGAATTTTCCTGGGAACACCTTATGTGGACTGAAAATGAATGGAGCTACATGATTAACAGATGAGTCATGCTTCTCTCTTTATACACCAGATGGACAGAGAGTTTACCGAAAGCCTGGTGTGTGCTACGCTGAGTGTAATGTCACTGGGAGAGGTCAATTCTGAGATGGTTCAGTGATGGTGGGGAGTGGAATTTCTTCGACAGCGAACGCAGAGCTCCACGTGTTCCACAGGCCTTGTCTTAATGCTGATTTATTTGTAAGGGAAATTATCCAGGTCTACGTGATCGCTTTTGGACCATTTATTGGCTAAAATTTCATTTTTGTACAGGATAATGTGTGACCTCAAGCAAAGACAAGGTTTGTTTTGCAATAGCACAATGATGTGGGTACTTTGAGATGGCCAGTTTATAATCTCCATCCTTTCAAACTCTTGAAAGACTAGTCCAATCCCAAATCTCCTATTTCCTTGAACAGCTCCTACTTCTCGATCCTTTCCAATCTGGTTTCTCTCCCGGTTATTTCTCACAATCTGTTTAATTCAATTGTATATTATCCTGTAAAAGCAATAACCATGTAATAAAGACTTACAATAAAAAAAATTATATATATGTAAAACAGGTATTTGTTTGATTTCAAGTTAATCCGGTTTTAGTTGCTATATCAATGATCTCCCTAAATCTATTCATCATTGTTTCCATCACCTTTATGCTAACGACTCCCAAATCTATCTATCCTTCCCAACCATTCTGATTTATCTACTGCATTTGCCAAGATTCAAGGAGACCTAGATCGGGTCAGTGCCTGGGAAAACCTGAATAAACTAAGGTTAAACCCGGCAAAAACTCAGGCAATTGTTGTAGGCTCCCGTTTCTTTCTCAGATCCTTTGCCAACTAAGACCTGCTTGAATTAAGACCATCATATCACATTCTGCTCCGCCATTAAAAAACCTAGGTATAACCATTGACCAAACCCTTGCATAGAACCAACCTATCTAAAATTTCCCATTGATTAATGGGAACCCTTAAACTATTTCATTGCTCTTGCCACCTCCCCCCTTGCTCCCCCAGCACTTTACAAGCATTATTTACATGTCAACTCCTTGTATCCTCTCTCATTTTCCCTCACTTTGACTATGGCTGTGTTGTGTATGGGGGTCTCTTGATGGAACTCTGGGACATGTCGAAGTGCTTCATTAGATTTGCCTTTACGACTTTGCGGCGCTCCCATGTCTTTTACCTTTACGCCAAGTTAGGGTGCCTCAACCTCCTCCCCTCTTTCGGTGCGCAATATTACCTTGGTTCATTCCTTTTCCAAACCATTAATTCTCATCACTCTCCTTATAAATACCATATTCTACAATTCAATTCTTCGGTTTTCTTCCAGAACCCAAGATCCCGTCTCTGACTTTTATACTCCTACCCACAAAACTACAGCATACGATCTTTCCTTGCTTGCTTGCTCTATTACTCTCTGGAATTCTATCCCTACCATACTTTAGTCTTATAAACCTTTGAAACCCTCCTATTCTAACAGCTCCTCGCTATTCAGACTAAAAAAAGATAAAGAAATACTTTTTGATGTTGGTTATGAAACTGTGATGTGCATTTACAACATCAATTTATTATTACAAGTTAGCAGTTTTGTCATCCTACTTTCTGAAAATTTAAACGAATATTGATGATTGTTATATTTAAATGATGTTAGGAATTTTGTTTTTAGGCGAGATAGCAAAAGAATGCCCATCGAATACGGCGAGATGCAATGCTAGTTCTGTCTGTATGGAGGTATCCAAGTTCTGTAATAATCAAAAGGATTGCCCTGATGGCTACGACGAAGGAAATTTCTGTAGTATGAATTATTTAATCACTTATATTATAATTGATAAAAATATTCCTTATTATTCATGTTTTAGAGTCACTAGTAGTGGAAAGTCACTAGTTAGATAGAATATTAAATTAATTTAACTTATTATCCAGTTGACTGTGAATTTCATGCAAAACAAGTGTCGGTTAGTAGTGTAGAGGGAACATGTGCTCATTCATTGTAATTTTAGATGCTATATAAATAAAATAATAAACAGTTAATCAGCATTAAATAAAATCATAATGACCTTTGATATCACATGAGAAAAGTCCGTTTTGTTCCGTGTTCTGAAACTGTACATTGTGACTATAGGTTTTCTTAACGAAGAAGGCTTAAGATGAGTGCATGGACATGACTTGAATTTATTTTAAAAATATTAATATTAGTTATATTACTACATACGTTATCACTCTTGTCTGTATTATTTGTTATAAGTATCAATGTAGAGATGTGATTGTGTAATAAAGCAGTTATTTAAATGTAGTTGACATGAGGACAGGTAGTCATATTTTAAGTAACACTTTAGGTGATCACAAATCAATTGATCTTCGCTAATTATATCAGGATACCAAGTACAAGTTCAGTGAATGCTTATTCAGTGAGTCATCAGCCTTATCTTTCTATTTACCAGCCGGATAGTTATTGGTGGTTAAAGGTTGTCATATATTTTTTATTATTTCTTGTTTATAATAGTAAAATCATAAATATCTTAATTAATTTAAGTTTAAGACAGACACTTTATTAGCACAAATTAAGCAGTTGGAGGAGAAATCATATTTAGTCCGTAATTAGAAAAGAGATAAGGTCCAATAAGATGATGTTGGTACACATTGAGAAATGGAAGAAGTGAAGAAGCTTTTAGAAATTAATTTGGAGGTCAAGGCCTTGTGGAAAAAGCAGTTCAAGTAGAGCTTTTATATGATGTACTTCGCTAAGAATTCAAAATTTTAAATCATTCATTTAAACAAAAAAAGGAAACCAGAAAAATTTAGTAGGATTCTATGCACTGAATACACTGAAGTAACCCATCGGAATGTAAAAGTGGGGAAGCTAAGAATTAAACCGGAATCTCCATAAATCTAGTTCAATATGCTAACCACCAAGCACAGGGTCCTCATAATGATAATAGGATAAATTTTCTTATGCTACTTAAAAACTAATTTTGCCCATTTCTCATTATGAAATTGACCATAAATTCAATTTTAAAAAGTTAAATGCTTATGGCAGGTGCTGTGGTTCACCTTGCTATTTCCATAGGTTGTTAAACTAGGCTTTTCATTATGTTTAATATACTAATACTTTTTAATTATGAATTATTATAATTAAAAATATTATGTCACTGCTTTAATTTATTACTATTTTTTTTTCAAAAATCAGTTTTTGTACACAGATAATCTTTTTCTACTTCAAAGTATTGTACTTCATGCCATCTTATTTTTACTTTGTATAACTGACCCAAGGACACTTTAAAATCTTCAAACTAAAATTTAGTTTTCCCTAATGTTAGGAAGATTTCCAATACTTTTTTTTTTTTGTATCAAGAATAGACGTTAAACCATAATTGGTTGAAATCTACTAAACCTTTAGTGTGTAACATTTGGAAAGATTATCTTGGAATTTTCTGTGGAACATTCATACCAGTTTTACAAGATTATTTTTTGTGCAAGTGAATTTCTTGGCTCTTAGTATTTTTTCCCTTATTTTCAATAATTCCTCTTTTTATTTTTTTGCACTTACAACTTGTCAAAAGAACAGGAAGCTGGTTAAGGGAAATCATCAAAAATTAATTCAGGGTATCCGTACCTTAGGTATATCTTATAAATGTGATTATTTTTTCTGAGAGAACAAATGCATCTTAAAGATTCCCTCTGTTCAATTAGAATTAGATTGAAATCACTGATCATGTCTGTTAATGAGAAAGTCTATTAATTATAATTTTGTGAAAACTGAGTAAAATGTAAGCTACAATACCACAGAAAAAAACCCAGATCACTTGAGGAAGTCACCACTGCATAAAGATTCCTCTCCTCCCCCTTCCCCACCGTATGCAGCTTACTAAACTCTATAAAACCTGAACACATTCAAACAGAAAATGGAAAGAAAAGGATTAAATTTAATCGTGGGTTTCATCAACGTAAAATCATAATAGAGTTCAGGAGACAGAAAAATTTATCACATGTTCTTTAGGTAAGAGTGGGGAAGAAAGAAGTTTGTTGGGACCAGGGCTGTTATGACTCTAAAAATTAAAATTAAAAAAAGGGGAAAGTAGGTTCAAATAGGGACTCCAAATGAATGAAAGTAATAAAGCTTACTGTTTGGTATTTTTAAGTGTTAAGGGGACAATTATTAATGACTTTTCCAGCACCTCTTTAGGGGTAGATAAGTGTGATGCCAGAACGGGACTCAGACTTTTTATCAATATTTGGTGGAAAGCGCCAGTCTGTTGGGAACCTTGCTTGTTTGCACCGCTCATTAGGTACATCTCATAGTTAGGCCAACCTTTTTACAAAGTCGTGGTTGGCGTATATATATATTTATGTTTGACGTGTGGTCAAGGACAGTCTGCCAGTTAACTATGGGCGGTATCTGTATGCACCTTGTAGTCAAGGCGTTCTATGAATCTGTGATCAGACCAAATAAAGAACTCTATGTTGTGAATATCGATGAGTAACAGAAACGGTTAGTTATGAATCCTTTTAATCACAAATTATCCTCATAACCTTTTCGTTTTAGAGTTACAATACATTATTACACACATATTATTAAAGGGTAAGAACCCTGTTAATTGACAAGGATGACTTGGGATCGGATGATAATAAAGGACTGGAACTATCATACAGCAGTATTGGAGAAGGACCTATTTTCCAGTTTGGATAAAAGGATTGAATACTGGATTGTGCTGAAAGCTTTGGTAAAATCTAGTGATTTTTTGGTGATCTATAATGGATTGTAGGTCACTGGTAATTTTGGTTACGGCATATTGAGTGTAATAGCCGCAAGTATATTTAGCTTGTACTGAGTATCTATAGTTATACCAAATTTAGCTATATAGCTATATTATCTGTTTACATCAAAAGTAGGATATTGGAAAGGATGGAGATGGGATGATAGTCATGTAGAGTGGTGAGGGGGAAGATGTAATTTGGCACAGAATAGTTGTAAATATGATTGTGAGGATGATACGGAAAGTACATGACAGTTTGGTTTATGAGATGTAGAGAAAATTAGTAGAGGAATCAATAATATGGACATCAAGCTACCTGTCAGAGTGTGTATTTTAGTGTGAGGGAAACTAAGGGACAATACGGAGATCAAGTGAGTGACGAAGGTTGGTGAGGAATCTTTTGTTTGCAGAGGGTAAAAGGTCAGAATTATGATCACCAGCACAAGTGTATTTGATTATTCATAAGGATCTTATATAAAGCTTATAATGAATAATAATTTGTTTTATCAAATAATAAGATTATTGCGTAATTTTGGGTGTTTCAAATATTTCACATTAACATTATGGGCTATAGAAATTTATATATTATTTAAATTATAATTTATCTGATCAGTATTACAAACAATGATTTATAAGTAAGTGAATATATTCTTGACGTGTGCTGGATAATCTCATAACTCTTGGCTTCTGATTGCTTGACTAGGCTCTTACAAACTCTTTTGAATGTCCAGTAATGAATGGCATTTTTTATTTTGTTTAGTCCCAATTCTTTCTACCTCGTTTCCAGTTCACCATAATCTCATCAGCAATATTTAGTTTTCCCAGGTCAATTGATCCCTTGATACCTGGTTTATCCTTAAATCTTGAAGTAGAGATTCGTGCACATAATTTCTTTCTAACTATTTATTTTAAACAGAAATTCAATTGATCATAAAAATATCATTACATTTCACCCTGTTTGTCATCAAAAATTTTAATTATTAATTACTTAATACAAATTAAACACAATTACATTAGTTAACTATTATTAATATCATATATAACAAATACCATTCTCCTCCTCTTTTACTTTTTTTCTTTTTACTGATCTCATATACACTCTCATTTAACTTGGAGCCATAAGATATACAGTTGCTGTGTTTAATATTGTTAAAACCCTAAAAAAAATTCTTCTTCCAAGCACTTTAAAATAATCATACAAGTTAAAATAATTAAAAAAATCGTTGTTAAACCAAAATCAAGAAAATAATTGTATTTATCCCATCATCAATTACCCTTAAGGTTTGCATATCCAAAAATTTCCAAAAAAAAAATACAATGTATATAGTAATTTAAAAGAACTAACAAATATTCATATAGGTTTGTCCTTTGCGAGAAGAATATGCTATTTAAGTAACTCTAATTCAATCATCAATAGCATTTTAAATTTAACATAACTGACACATAATGTTGGTGCATTATCCAAATTTGTATTGATATATTAAAACTGATTGAAAAATTACATTTTATTAATGTTTAAATAATAGCTATGGAAATGATAAATTTGTTGGAAGTAATTTTGAGAATACAATAAAAACTAAGTTTACAGGAGAATACTCACAATTAGTAGTTCTATAGATTGTCTTTTAGCATTAATATTATTTAAATCAAATTTCTTAATAAAACAAATTTATATACTAAATTATTAAAAAAAACATTAATTACATTATGTCTATGTGATTGACTATGTTCCATTTAGCTTAAATAATAAAGAAATTTAATTTAATTTCTATATCTGTTTAAAAGATAGGTGTGAAATAATCCCCTAATTTGGACGGTACTTTCACTCCTAGCTTCTAATTTCTGGGATTGTCTCAGACAAATTCTAGCAATAACTGAAACAACATGTGTTGTTTGTATCAGAAAAGTGGATTAGCAAGGAGGATCTAAATATTTGATAGAAGAAAATGAAATGAAAAATGTTGAGAAACAAACTCAAGCAGGTAACAGTCTTGAGGTAACCACCTGAATACTTTTAGTTCCTCTTCTTTAGAAATGACAATGACCAGTTGCCTGCACTTGAATTTAAGACCAAGAGACGAAACATAACTATCTTTCCCAGATAGCTGCCTGTTTTCTGGTTACCTGTCTTTACCAATATAGGTCCTGGTGTCTTCCCAGATTTTGTGCCTGGTCAAGAAGTCCACTTTCATCTTACATAGGTGGATCAGCTTTTCCAGTATAGACTGGCGGGAAGAAACCGAACTATTTTTGTACAAAGTGATTTATTTAACTTTTTTTTACAAAAACCTTTAAACTCCTTCAAAGTACTCTCCATTGGAGTCAATACACTTGTCCAATTTTTTATTGCACTGTTCGAAATATTTTTTAAATTCCTCATTTGCGATGCCAGACACACCCTCCGTTGTTTTTGTCTTTAACTTCTTCAACGTTCGCCAAACGCTTTACTTTCATGTCCCTTTTCATTCCGAGGAATAAAAAGAAGTCATAGGGGGCTAGATCGGATGAATAGGGAGGATGGGGCACAGTGGTCATACCATTTTTGATCATAAATCAGAGCGGGAGATTTTGCAACCACTCTTCTCATAATCTTCCACCGATCTTCACTTAAAATTCGCTGTACTGAACTCCAAGTCACTCCAGATTTCTCCACAACTTCTTCAATGGTCTGTCGTCAATTTTCCAGGACGATTTCACAAATTTTTTTGACTTCTCATTGTTTCGGGCCGTCGAAGGATGTCCAGAGCGAGGTGATCATTAATTGACATACATACATCAATTCTGTTTCTTTTGGGTATGCCTTTGTATATTAGCCTAGTTAAAAGTATACAACCTCAACTATATAATTATTGATTGATAGTTGTTTTTAAAATAATCATGTTTTGAAATACATAATACCTCAACAATTGCAGAAGAATCTGATTGCAAAAGAAAGAAGTGCAGCCATGATTGTAAGGAAACACCTATGGGAGCAATGTGCTATTGTTCTGATGGCTGGCAACCTGCCTCTAATAATTCACTACTATGTGTAGGTGGGTATGTCCTAATTATCATTGCACTTTGTTTACCTTAAGAAATTATCAATTTAATATAATTTGAATACCTCATGGTTTAGATTCTGATGAATGCGCAAACGATGGCTCATGTGACCAGATTTGTTACAATACACATGGTTCTTTCAATTGTTCTTGTGTGTCTGGATATCAGTTAGTTAACAAAACAAGCTGTATTGCTGTAAATGGTAAGTTTCATCCATAACTGATTTACTAGCTAGCATCAAACTGCTCGGAAAAAGATACTTCCATTAAAAACTATGATTCTAGTTTTTATTACATTATTAATTAAGTTTAATTTATATTTACTGTACTGATTATTACTTTTGCTTACTTTAAATTTAGCTAAAATGAGACTTGAAATAAATAAGAAATATAAATTTTACAAAAATAACTTTATTTAACCAAGTGAGCTTATTATCTCAGGTGGGTTCCTTCCTACCTTCCAGTTGAAAAATTGGTACTTATGAATAATTAAAAGTTATATAAATAAATGAATAATTATAGTAATTACGACATTGTTTTTGTTAGATGATTTCTTTTTGTGGGTATCAAGTTGATTAAACAAAACTCATTTCCTATAAATTGCCTTATCTCTTGATTATTACCTGTTGTATATTGTAACTAACATTATTTTATCAAACAACAGCCTGTTGACTTTCTCAACTTTCATTTAAGATTTGACTGCTCACATCACCAATAATGTAATTCACAATTGACTATGTCTATCTCTGAATAATTACCAACAGACAACTTGATATGTTTATAGCTCCAGGCCGACTGACTGAAACTACATCTGGATATGGTTTGAATCCAACTGACTGAAATTCATAAAACATCACATATAATATTAATTCAAAACTCATTAATTAAAAACAAAAAAATTTACCAATGCCCAAACTTAGAACTAAATAACAATTACACTTAGATTTTACTCTCTTTAGGTTACGAAAATGATCAAATTATTTTTCTTATAATTAAAATTTACATTATTTACAATATAGTTATGCAAATTAAAGGCATTAATTCAACTTACAACATGATTTATTTTACAAACATTAAATTTACAGAATATTAAAGGTTTAAGATGAAAAATAAATGTAATTAAAATTTTACTGACCTTATAAAACAAAAACCACATATATTACTTTTATCTAGATATAAGATATATTGAAAATTAAAACATGTACAAAACAAAATTATACATATTACCTAGCACATGTCCAACTTAAATTTCACCAATAAATTTGTATACATATATTTCAGAGTCCTCACAAGCTTCTCAAAGAAATCGTCCAACGCCTAGTAGTTCAACTAGGCCAACTAATGTTTCTAACGACTTTTGATGACAATAATGGAGAGAAAATTAATTCGAAACTACCTAATTACCACAGTTGCCCTAAATGTAAAAAAAATCATCTGCTCTTTCGATGTTTCGCGTTTAAAAACATTATGAGCAGAGATTATAATTTACTATCACCAACAGGATTTGTTTCAATCGCCTGAGAAAAGGGCATGACTCGTCAAACTGTCCTTCAAAATTTAGTTGTTATCAATGCAAAAGGCGTCACCATTCCCTTTTACATGATCCATCCTTGAAACAGCGCACACCCGGAACGTCAGCAAATAATTCACATGTACCCTCCAGCCAAAAGGAGAATCCGCCCGGAGCAGTAGGAGCCACAGCTGGAAGCAATAACGTTATCCTGGGAACTGCTTCGGTAAATGTATCAGATTGGAAAGGGGATCTACACTCTATTCGTATGGTTCTAGATTCAGGCTCTCAATTTACGATCATAACTGAGGACTGCATTCGTAAACTGGGCCTTCCTTGGAAACCTACCAGGTCGTCACTTTGTGGGATTGGTCTTACACAGTTACCAACTGCTAGAGGTACAATTAATTGTAACTTATTCTCCACTCGAGAAACTAGTACATCAATACAAACCGAAGCTCTAGTAATGTCAGCACCGACTCCTAACATGCCAAGTGTTAGCATGGATCCTTCTGTTATTGGAAAATTTGAGAATATCAACTTGGCTGACGAGAGATTTTGGGAATCAAGACATGTCGATTTTTTATTGGGTGCAGATCTTTGGTTTCAGGTTATTTTACCTGAGCCAATGGTGAAGTTTGCTTACAGACTCGGAACCCTTTCCACAATTTTTGGCCACGTTGTAATTGGAGTTCCGCCTACTAAGCTGGCCTCATATGGGGAAACATTTCTATCAATAATAGAAGTTCCTTCCACCGACTTCAACACCTTCAGGGAAATCGAAGACGTTCCAAGAACAAATTATTCCCATTCGGATGATGTTGCATCTGAAACTCATTTCAAATCTACCGTTGACGGACGGGCTGATGGGGCTCGCGAAATTTAGCCACGACAAGACTGCATAGCTTGGAAATGAAGTTCGTTAAGCAGCCTATGTTGAGCGATCAGTACCACAAGCTTATGCAGGACTACTTATCTTTAACTCTCATGGAGGAAGTGACAGAACATTCCGCTTATGTGATCCCTCACGACGCAGTTTTCAAAACTGATTAAATCTTGATAACTCCCGAGGGCGGACGTTACCAGTTCATTTTATGTTGCTTTTCACCTGAGTACACCACCTCTAAAATTCTTGGGATGCATTGGAAATCCCGAGCTGATTGCTTTTATTTCAAGGTGGAACTGAGTGGGACAAAAATCACAAAGCATTCTAAGTTATCAATTGTCCCACGGTTATTTGACACGCTAGGTTTTCTGGCCCCAGTGATATTCACGGCAAAGTACATGGTTCATTCCCTCTGGCAAGAAAAATTGGATTGGAACGATTTCCCACCGACTTTAATCAAAGACCAATGGGTCGAATATTTTAAAGAATTGCCAAGTGTAAGCACCATCACCATTCCTCGTTGGATCCATACTGCTAAAGGAAAGTTGAAAATATTTGGATTCTATGACGCTTCTGAAAAGGGATTTGCTGTGGTTGTGTACTTGCAAGTCGTGACTGCTGACTTCAAGAATCAAACATTCCTCTTGATCGCCAAGATTCCAGTTGCTCCGTTAAAGACTGTTTCCATTCCAAGGTTAGAATTATGCTTACGAAACTTTTAAAGTCATGGTCTCATTTTTACCACCTGAACCACATTGAGCATGTACTTCTTTTCACGGACTCCACTATAGTGCTTACCTGGTTACAAATCCACCTGCAGCAACTTGAAACTTTTGTTGCCAACCGGCTTGGCTACATATTGACGCACACCCACGTTCACCAGTGGCATCATGTCCTTTCTCCCCAAAATCCCGCTGATAATGCCTCATGAGGCCCATAAACTAATCGATTGTGACTTGTGGTGGAACGGCCCAAAGTGGTTGAATGAATTGCCATTGATTCTTCCTGAAGCCCCTATGGCAATACAAAGCCTGCCTGAGTGTAAAACATCTGATAGCTCTTTTTTAGCTGTGAGCATCCCAAATTCTTCTTTTATTAATGTCTTAATGGAATCTTCTTCACAATTTTTAAACTTGATTCGTAAAGTAGCTCATGTTTTCCGTTTCATGAACAATTTGAAACAGCCACAAAAAAAACATACTGCTACTCTAAAAGTCGCTGAACTGGGACAAGTAACCACTTCCTTAATCGGACAAATGCAATATCAGTTTTTTCAAGCAGATTATGACTTAAAGACCAGGGAATGTACTTCATCACGTTTTAAGTCCTTGACAGTTTTTGAAGATCCTACTGATCTACTCAGGGTGGGCCTAACGCACCATTGCCGCATGCATGACTTGAGGCATCCCATACTGCTGCCTCCGAGAGCTGGACTAACAACAATGATTATGACCATGCACACCAGATATGTTGTTTCAGTTAAAACACAAAAGGGAGTTATGACACGAGCTGTAAATAAACTAGCACCTCTGTCCCCTCTAAATCAGGATGAATAAAATCTTGCGATTTTAGGTGGGCGATATGTTTACGCTCCACAGTGTTCTTGATTAGACTTAATTTTTGTTTGAGAGGATTTCAGCAATATTTTTTTATTATTATTTTTATGGTAATGAGATGAGTGGAAAATTAAAAAAAAAATTTCTTTTATCTTCTGATTGTTTTGGCTAGAGAAAATTAGGAAAATAAGCGTATGTAAATATTGTACACACGAACATATGTTTAAGATTAAAAAACAAAACAAATAAATATTGGTGTGATTTTAATTTTGTTAATACCATCATTCTCTGTCGAGTTCGGCTTTATGTTATTGTCATCCAACAAGATTTGTAGTACTAATAAAGTGTTTGTTACAGGTACGTTACGTACAATAATGGTGGAGTACATGTTTTTTTACATTGTGGCCCATCTTCCGTATCTGTAATGTTCCTAATATTGCTACATGATGGGCCATTGTCAGAAATACTGGCATTTTCACATATATATGCTTACCTTGAATACCTGAACACCTTCTAACTATCTCCTTAACTTCCGATTCTTCGTCACTGTTATCAATAATAAATTACAAAAATTAATTAAATGACAAAAAACAATCTTTGCCTAAACTTTATCATTCAAGTGTCCACCTTATTTCACCTCTCTTACCAGAAAAAAATCCCTCTTCAGCATTTTATTTACTAACCATGCCCAAACCCTTCAACTGGCTGTGTACCATATAAATTTTCATTTACTACCTTATTGAAATGAGGAGTGCCATATAGCAATTTTAACAAAGAAACAAAATCGTAATAAATTAACGAAAAAAATCAATTAAGTATTTGTCTAGGCTTAACAAACTAAGCTTAGAGGCAAATCAGAATTTAAAAACTCTTCAAGAGATTATATATTATCCATAAATAGTTCTATAAAAGAGGTGTGTATAGAAGTAATTTTTCATGTCATCAGTTAATCATATGTAATCTCATTATACAATTTTTTAAATATCCTGAAAATGAATTTTCATAAAACAACATAAATCCCCAGACTTCTGGCAACTTAATCAGAAAAAAATATTGAAAATTTTAAAATTAAGGTTTAAAAATCTCAACCTTCAAAAAAACCTACGGGCAGACAATCTGTGAGCTGGAAGTCTAAATGTTGCGGACAGTATGACAACAATAAAAAGTTCAACTTGACTCACCAGCCGTCCACCACTTGAGCTAAGGTCCCTTTGAGAATTTCTAAACCTCATTTCATCAGCGTCAGTTCATCATTTAGTTGGATTTTGTGATGAATCAGAATCCGGCTATGGAGTTGTATTCTATTTCCACACCTCGGTATCAACTTATCTTCCCCATGGCAGTATTCTTACAGCCAAATCCAAAATCATTCCTGAAGGATGCATTTGTATCCTGAGTTCAGGATTTTCTGATTCCTCTGTTGGTCTGGCTTGGATCCGAGGCAAAAGTCACAAATAGAAAACATTTGTTGGTAATCATGTTGTGGAAATCCAAGACTGCGTACCTCTCAGTCGCTGGAAACATACATGTCTTATCTGAAGACAATCCAGCTGACTGCGTTACTGATGTCACGAGGACTTTTGTAGTAAATAGGGT
The DNA here is from genome assembly GCA_930367205.1 of Acanthosoma haemorrhoidale. NCBI lineage: Eukaryota > Metazoa > Arthropoda > Insecta > Hemiptera > Acanthosomatidae > Acanthosoma > Acanthosoma haemorrhoidale. Next base: position 113,171,780 of record OV884009.1, on the reverse strand, counting down.
CTTGAATTAGGGCTGGTCAATCGTTAATCAGTAAATAATGTCAGTAAGCAAAACAATTATTCTGAACTTAGCAGATATAACTTAAAAAAAATCGAAAAAGGTTATATAATAATATAAAAAGATTTTGATAAGAAAATTTTTGTAATTATATATAATGACACTTCATCATTAAACGAAACATTAGTTAAAAACAACTTTAATAAATATTTAATACCTGTTTATGTTGCATTGAAAGGTAGTTGTGCTGTGTGGGTGTGGGAGGTTACTTTAGTAATATTCAGTTTTTATTCTTAATTACTCAGTACTAATTAATGGGGTTTTTATTTTTACTATTATTGATGTATCAAATGGAACTGACATGCAAAATCTCATGCTTCTAAGTCAAACTTCGTTTCAGTTAAAGTTGGGGATATTATTTTAATAAGAGTTTTAGTGACTGCTGAATAATTTATAAATGCTCCCAGAATTTAAAAAAATATTAATCTGGATGTCAAGTTCTTTAATTTGATATCCTACTCAATATAATAAAGAAATATTTAATTTGATCACCTAAATTATGATTGAATGTCTGAAGAAAAATCTTTATTCAGGGACTTTCCCCCCTATGAATAACAAAATGGTACAAAGGAAATTTTCTACCTTAAAATTATGACATTTAATCATGTTTTATGGATTTGGCAGTATTTTTCATGTGGTCGGGTTATAAAATGAAACCCCCGTGTCTCTAATTTAACAGAGTACTTGACATGAGAACAAGGATTTCTGGTTTTGAAAAATCAACATAACTTTAAAAAGTACATAACAATATAAATTAAAAACTTACAATTAAACTTACAAATCAAAAAAGTACAAATATACCATGTGACTTGTATTAATCTAACTTGCATTAATGTTCCTAAGTTTCTTTGTTTATTATTATTATTTAAAGACAGAATTCATGCCATACATGACAGAATTTATTTTCATACTTGTAAGTTGGTTGTAATAATTCAATAACTGATTTTATTAATCTGTAAAGATTTACAATGGGATTAGAATTAAAAGCATCAAACGATTGAACAATATGAAATAAACATACCTGTAAAGATTAATTAAATTACACGTTATTTACCAGGTATCTTAGTGGATAGACACAACACATAAGCAAACAATAAAAAATAAGTCTTATCTTGAAAGTAACCTTCACACACAAAACACAGCTAGCTAAATCATCAGCAGGAGTTTACAGTTACAATTACTTATTGTTGAATAAATAAGGAGAATCAACACTAAAGATTTATTTGTTACTTCTACATAACAATACCTTAAAATATTGGATGATATTACAATTTCAGAAGATTTGTTGTTTTATAAATATTGAACTTCAATAAGTTGGGTGGGGTGAAAGCATCTTGGTATCTATCTTGGTATTTAGAAAATAAAACAGCTCTCACAAGATTTTGTTACACATTTTTATTTCATATTTACTGGACAGGCAGGATTTACATATCTTACTTTAGTTGTATTTGTCAATTTTAAACTTATAAGGAATTGATCAATAATTTATGTGATAATTCACTTGGTGCAACTTAAATAGTGGATAAATAAAACAAAATTGCAGAAAAGGAATGTTATTGTGTATTTAGTATATCAACATAGAAATAATATATAACCTATGTATCCCACTCTTTATTAATAAACAACTTTATATAAAGAGTCAGTCTAAATAATTACATGTTAATAAGAACATATTGTGTGTACGCTTCATAAAACAAAATGAATTGGAGAAAAGTTTTTAATCTAATTTATATTAATAAAGGATTTTTTTAAAAAATGCATTGAATTATATTTCTGACCTTGGTGAATTCCGGTAATCAGAAAATATTGTTGATTAGTAAATACAATTTTTTATTAAATAAAAAATAAATAAATCATTAACAACAATAGCTCAAAGTACACATACTTACAAGTAAAACAAACTACATACAGTGTAATTCGCTTACAATGATGCCGGATACAACAAAATTCTAGGTATAACGATTCCTGGCAATGTCTTAGGTTGGTTTCTTATCTTATTTGCTGTAAACTCATTAGCATTCAACAATGCTGGATATAAGGATAATCCAGAATTAGCTATTTCCTTTTAAAAAGAAAACGGGTCCTTTCACTTGTCTATAACAATATTCTTAGATTCCTTCTGGCTTTTAAATTTTCTGAATATTTACTACAAACTATCATGACTAAAGAGCCTGTGTGTTTTCTTCATTTTCTTTCTATTCGTGTAATACCCTTCTTCCCTTACAAAGCCATTTACTAAGAGTAGTTTTTTTTTACCTCAATCTCAGTTCAGTGCTGATGAATTTCTGTATGTGTTCAAAATGTCCAAAAAGGACCTTCTTTTTCTATTGCTAAAAACGTGAAAGTAATAGAATGTTTAAAAAGTGGTGTTTGTGAATACGGTTCTCTGTCGGGAGCTTGAAATTAGCCAGTCAACTAAATGGAAATCAAATCAAAATATTTTTGAAAAGGATGTCACATCTAGCTAGAGAATAAAATGAAGTTAAAATCAAGGTGTGAAACAAGCGCTTTTTGGAATGTTTTAAAATTGAAAGGTTCTGTTCAATATAAAACAGCACGTTAGTTTGAAGTGGCAACAGGGAAGAAGTACACAGCTCTCGTGCACAACGTGGTCAATTGATGGTATTTTTTTTTATCCCTCTCTATCAATCTATAACCAAGAGATCATGCAGCAATTCATAAGACTCATTTTTCTCCCTCTGAATATGACCTCAGTCCTCAATTCTATGGATCAAGGCAATGATACAATTTAGAAAGCAATTGGTATTCAAAATCATTAATCCAGAAAAACAGGGAATAGACCCTACACTTTCAGTACTGGATGCCATTTTAATGATTTTAGATGCATGGAATGATATGACCTCTCTGCGACAGCAATAAAACACTACTTTCATCATCCTGTGTTCCTTGCTGTTGTAAAGACGAAGAAAAAAAAGAAGTTACTGACAATAATATGGACAAAGTGTGCTTTAATATTTCTGAAGAAAAATGGCAATCTTTCGTTGAAGTTGATGCTGCTCTTTTTACCTCTGAAGAATCGAGTGATGAAAATATTGTCCACTCCATTTTAAATATAAATTAGGACTATAGTATAAAAACTAGCAACAATGCTGGAGAAATTGTGTTTGAAGTGCAGTCAATTTCAGAAATCTTTTTTCAATTGATCAGGTGCATAATATATTTTTTGTGGTAAATAGTGAAATAAATACACTAGAAGTATTGATGGTTTTAAAAAGTATTATGAACTTTGTTAAAAAATCTTATTCTTCCACAATTTTAAAACAAACCTCTATAACTGATTATTTTTTGAAAAAATCAGAAAAATAATTATATTGATGCATGTAATGTAAGTCACATTAAATTTGTTACATTAATCTTAATCTAATAATTTTTAGTAATAAATTAATTTTATACAAAATGTACTTATGACTTTTATTAAAACCTTTTTTCTTAAATAAATGGATAGCTTATGGATAAGGAAATATCCCAAATCATTACTTAATTAATATAATACATTTTCATTGGTAAATAATTAAAGAAAGTCAATTAAGACAAAAAAAAAACCAAATGACAAATATATAATGACATTTGACCTATGCTTCACAGTCCCTTCTTCAGAAGAACCATCATTGGTGTTCTCAACTGCATCAGACATCAGAAGGTCACAATTATCTGGTGAGCCGGCTATTCCTACTTCTGTTCTCTCTCAGAATGGTAGCCTTGCCTTAGCCATTGACCATAGAACTGGATCTATTTATTACATTACTGAAGGGTCACTGAGAAAAATTCATATTGATGGAACTTCTTCTGAGGCAGTCGCTGGCCCTCCTTTCAGCCTTAAATGTGAGTTGATGATTTTTCCTGTGATTTTATTTAGAATATGCTGTTAAAGAGTTAAAATAATCTTAATATACATTTTAGCCTTTTGTGGATAATATTTTCATTGTTTATGATAAACATAGGAGAATCAATAAGCCTACCTGGGGGCTATAAAAAATTATAATGCCAGACTATTCGATCACCTGTATACCCTTATGTTTTTTACTTTTCATGTATTAGTACCCATTGAATGCATAATTAAAAGCCCCACAACATTACTTAGAGCTATTTTTTCTCCAAACAGGTACTTTTCTCGAAAAACAATTTTAGCGAAAATCACACTCTAGCAAAAGTTGAAAAAACTACGGCAACTTCGGGAGAAGGTAGTAACCTTATAACTGAAGTCATTTTTATCTATTGATACTCATTTTACACAGAATTTAATGCTCTAAAAATTTTATGTAGATGGTTCCTATTAAATAAATCTTTTTTTATTTATTTTGTAGAAACTGAAGAAACACCCTTTTCTCACTAAATTTTTAGACCTAACCACCAGCGCTTGCCTCGAGGGTGGGGGAAGAATTAGGATATTCATATTTGACCTAAAACAAAGTTTTTGACCTACCAACTGACCAAATATTATTACACTAAAAAATAAATAGGCTACGAAATATGTTGAGGGACTGAGAAGGTACTCGAACAAATAAATGTCATTTAGAGGGTTCACGATATCCCTTGCCCTGTAAAATAAACTCCCCCGATCTCTAGTTTCCCAATTACATTAATATGAAATATTTTAAATAACCAAAAATGTGCACTAAAATAAATACCCTGACATCATATTATTTGAAACTTATAGAATAAACTATTATTCATTATTACTTTATGTAAGATTCCTTTTACTCATTGCAAATAAGCAAGTAAAATTATAGGAAAGATAGTGGGATCAATACCACAATTAATGGCTATTAATATAAATATGTATGTGTACATTTAAATTTTTTTTTTTAAATTATTTCAGCTGTAACACACATTGCACTTGATTGGATCTCAGGAAATTGGTATTATTTGGATGATTCAAGAGAACTGATTTTTGTTTGCAATTCTTTCATGAAGCATTGTGTAATAGTTATTGATGTATCTCTAAGCAAACCGAGGGGTATTACTCTTGACCCAACAAAAGGGTAAGCTTAATTTACTTTGTTAACGCTCAAACTTTAATATTCATTTATAATGAAATCCTAAATTGATATTTTACATAATCATGTCTTACTACAGTTTCCATTGAGTGCACATGTTTTCTGCTCACTAGACGTTAAATGTTTAGATAGTAAATTTGACCGTATCATGGATTGAATCCAACTGACAATGAATTATATTAATTGACTTGGCTTGATTTGGGTGTCAAATTAGATCTCCGTCATCCTTTGTTTATGGAAATTATACTGAGAAATCAGAATCTAGGTTCCAACTGGTTAACTTCATCTGCTCAATTTGATGCTGAAAGGGCTTTCTCAGAGCTTGTCATTATCACCTATTCAACTTAACAGGACCTTTCAGAGGCTTCACGTAGAGAGTCAACTAATTTTTTTTAATAATGAGAGACTGCCTAATTGCATTGCTTAAACTCGAGTAAGTCAATAAAATGACAATACCATAATAGGAACAAATATTAACTGCTTATCTCTTTCTCTCTGGAGGTTTTCTGCACCATTATTCTGAAGTTCATCATCAGAGCAATGCCAGTATCTCTCAGAACAAGACTGTTATTTGTTTTTCTGTTTAAAGAAATAAATCCAGCATCTTTGTGAAAGTTAAACTAAGTTATAGTAATTATAGTACATTTCTGACAACTCTGTTTTGATTTCTCAGGTATATGTTTTACACAAAATGGGGCCTAAGCAGACCCCGTCTGGAGAGGGCAAACTTAGATGGAACTGATCAGAAGACTCTTGTTGACCAGAAGATAGTCTACCCTTATGGTCTGACGGTAGATTTTCCACTTAAGCACATTTACTGGGTTGATACTTACCTTGATTACATTGACAGAGTGGACTACGATGGAAACAATAGAAAAACCATCATAAAAGGATACCCGGTTAGTTTCTATTTAAATTTATCTTTCACTGAGCATAAAGCTTCCTCAACATTAATGTGATATACATACATTACCTGTACATTATAGGTGTAATTATTCAGATTAATTAGATATTTCAGTAGTTCCTATCAGTTTATAGACATTTGCTGTTATACATTCCCCCATATCTGTGATTTCTGTTGCCAATTCCTTGTACCATTCTAATCAGCCCATGTATGTATATATGTCCACATATATCCAATAATTTAGATATCCCACTGAACATTTTGTATTTCTGTTGTAAAATGATGTTTTTTTTTTCATCTGTAGTCATAGTTTTGTCCCATTTGTGTTTGATGCTGAGCATATGAACTAAATAAAGAATGAAAGGATGTTGTGATTGTTCCCAGATTTACTTTAATAAAAGTTTTCCCCAGCAGGGAAACAAAAAAATGTATCTTTTGATAAATTTTCTCGAATCTGGGGGGGGGGCAGTGAGATAGCCAACCATTATTTTCTCAATGTTGTTAATGAATATGTTACTACTTCTATTGACATAAATTACATTGAGTCAGTATCCAATAAAACAATCCCTTTCACTGTGGTTTGGCTCCTGGATATCCTCATAAACAGTATTAACTGTGATTGGCAAAGCCTTAAAAATCTCAGATTGTGTAGATGGAGTTTTAAATAATGCAAGAATCCTTCAAATTTTATTAACGTTAATGAAAATATTTATTTAACAATGAATACTCTTTGCTGTATTGAATTGTACTTCCATGTTCTAACTTGTCTAGTTTTTTAAATATGTTTGTCATAAGATATTTTTGGATGATAAAATAAGTGACGTGTGATTCTTCAACGTAATCCCACAGTTAAATGACAGAAAATAGAATTTTAGAGTTATAAAATGAGCCATTTCATGATAGCGGTTGTAATGAGAATTGTACTTATTAGAAATGATTTAGGCCAACAAATTTTAAGTAAGAAATGTAAACAAAGAACATGACTAGAGAACTAGGTAGTTATAAAACTGTCAACTGTGGAGCCATGAAGCCCGATATCACTAAAAAATCTATGCTGAATTATACAGTTAATAAGAATGGAATTTACCCTCCCATTAGCTACTGTGAATAAGTGAAGCTACTTTCTGCAGTCCATAAGTTAATATAAAAACTTCAAATTGTGTACAAGTGAATCCACAATTGTTGAAGTTTAAGGTTTTACCATGGGTTAGGTCGATTAGTCTGATGTTTCTCAATGGGGCATTCCCTAGTGAGAAGTGGCTCAGGTTTTCTTAATGCTAGGGCAATCTCGTTAATAGATTTCTTCTTCCTCACAGAGATTCATAATTTTTAACACAAAAACACTTGTAAAAATGTTTGTTGCCAATGCAATGTAAACAGAGCATTACCTAAATTCCATCTCAAATGGAATAGTTTTTCATGATCTTAGGCCCTAATGGTTTATTTTTTACATCTGTTTATTAAGATGCTCTGTGCTATAGCACCAAGCTTAATTAGTTTATGTTTTTTAGCATATTATTGCTCCTTAACACAGTGTTTAACATGGTCATGGCTTTCTGGCCATCAGTAACTCTTCTTCTATATATAGTTTATATTTATAGTTGTGTTATTATTTTTTTTATCTATATTGAATTATAAACCACTTAATTCTAAGTTTCTCTAAATGGATTTATATAGATATAGTTGTCTTTTAAATAAATATTTTATTTAGAATTATATAGCTAATTAGCATTGTATTTAAATTTAACTGTTATATTTACTTATGTTTCATTTAAGGTTCAGAATTTATTTGATGTAACTGTTTTTGAAAACAACCTGTTTGCCACATCCTGGAGAAAGTATTGTGTCATTCGTATTAACAAATTTGACTCTGATAACTTTGAAATCCTACATAACTACAGCCGACCATTTTCAATTCATGTCTTTCATAGGCAGAGACAACCAGATGGTATGTATAAATATATTTTAAAATAAAATAAAATTTCATTTAAAAAGTCAAGCCCAAGGGTGAGGAACAAGCAAGCATTTGTCATTTCTTTATTTACGTAATTTTAATAGCTGTCTTGAAAATTGAAATGGAAAATGAACATTCCATATTAGCTCAGATAATGCTGAATAATTATTAGGCAAAATAATGGGAAGTGTGAAAAAAAGATATTTTCAAATTTCATTGTCAATGGACTCCACTATTATTAAAAATTATCATGTAAAAAAATTTGATTCCTCTAAATCAAATAGCAACTCTAAAGTTATTTTATATTACAATTTCATATTTTTTCCCTAGATTTTAGAACAAATTGGAGATGGGGGGGGGGAGAGCAAAAATAGGCAAACATTTTTGCGATATTACTATTTGGTTTTCATTATTTTCCTTGAATGAAAATAGCTACAATATATTTGTATAATGCTTGATGAGGGAATGAAAACTGTGATATTTCTTCCACTTCCACTAACACACCAGCAGCTACTGTTTATGAGATATTTTAATCTGAATTCAAAAGTTATCTATTGAAAAGTTTGGATTAAAATATTTTGACAGCTATAACTGTTGAAAATTAATGTAGGCGATAGAAATACTCAGAATTTCATTATTTTTTTTAAATGAAATAAAAACAAACATTGTCACTTTAGCTACTGATGATTTTCATATTTTTGAAACATTTTAAAGAACAATTCAAATAAACTATCTGTGGCTACACATGGTAATTAAGATAGTATAAGATAGAGTATTATTATATACGAAAATCTGAAACTAGATTTGTAATCAGGGAGCAAAAATAACATTTTGATCCAAAATCACGACCCTTTAAACATAGGATGACATTTGTATAATAGTAAATAGTAGCGGATCTTCTTCTGTACATGTGCAATCAAAGAATTGTTGGTGGAATCAGATTTCTTCTGTCTATAAACTTTTTTATCATACAACCTATAAGAAAAAAAGTCTATAATTTGAAAATTTGACTGAACTGATTCGTGATCATGGAACAAAAATAAAAATTCTTTTACCACCGTTTTTACCTAACACCTTTTCTTCTGCCGCCATGCGGTACTGTTTTTACAGAAGGGGGGATTGTTAATCCAACATTAATTTGGTACAGGCAGGAATTTCTTAAATCCAACTGGAAATAAAACTCCTCGAAAAATAAGGAAATCTTTGATTTCCCTCCTTAATCGTTTTGCCTTAATCACTTAATTTGATTTGGCAACTAAAATTTAAATTATATAGAAATTTCTAGACTGGGAGGTCTGGCTCCCTCAAGTAATCTAGCTACTTGCATGTCTAGTGTGGTATGTCTAGGTGTGTTTGAGGCTGAGGATGGTTATCCTTATGGACGTGACTTATATTGTGACGACTGTAACTTATGTTCACAATGTATCACAGTGTGATTACTTGCAGCGACACCTCGTTATGATGATGGGATTGGCTTTCCCACTTACTATCATTTGGAAATCCATTCTAGAGATCGTGATTTGCCTTATGCATGACCTAGGCCATATGAATTAGTTTAAGTCAAAATTACTAATTATTATATAAATTTATTTAGCTAATTATGTTAATTATCCACTTGAACCATAATGAACCCTGAGTTCATATTAAATAAAAAAGTGAAATAAACTATTATTCTTTATTAACATTAATGTCCTTAGACTCTTAGTGAATAAGAAAAAAAAATTTTAGCAAAGATGGTGTGAAATAAATTTCAAGTTTGCCTGTGTTATCTTGGATGCGTGGATAAAATCTTATACCTCATGGTTGAGTGCATTAAGTGATTAACTAATAAAATTGAGTGTTTACCATAAAAAATAGCAATCAATCATTAACGGTCATTTAATTAAGATTTGAGAAAATCAGAGCTCTGCCAGGACAAGGCCGTCACCTTACTAAGAGGAACCAAGAAATTAATAAAATAAAACAAAGCTTTTTTGGTTGAAATATTTTGTAGTGTTTACAAGGGCATACCCAAAAGAAACCGAACTAATGTATGTGGTGGAGTTTTTGTAGCACCGGGTTTTGCTGGTAGGACCGTGTAAATCAACTTTTCACCAGTCAGCATCCCAAGTGCCGTCACTGGATAAGGTTCCGTTCTGCTTGTGCTAATTTATTTGTGACAGTTCTTTGGTGTGCTCGTAATTTTTGTGATGGCTGATATTTGTGTATAGCTTGCGGCCATGAAGTTTTGTTTCGTGCTCAGGTATACTGCCACAGAAACTCTTTAAATGTTAAAAGCAGCCTACAAGGATGATGCTATGGGGAAAACTCAAGTGTTTTAGTGGTTTTCCCATTTTAAAAGTGGGGAAATGTCAATTAATGATCAACCTCGCTCTGGACATCCTTTGGCGGCCTGAACTAACAAGAATGTCAAAATAATTTGTGAAATTGTCCTGGAAGATCGACATTATACCATCAAAGAAGTTGTGGAGAAATCTGGAGTGACTTGGAGTTCAGTACAGCAAATTTTAAGTCAAGATTTAAGGATGAGAAGAGTGGACGCAAAATTTGTTCCTCAACCGCTGATTGCATAGCAAAAACAAGGAGGCTCGGTAGCATGCTCTACTTTGAAGGAAGAGTTCCGAAATGATCCAACCAGGTGACAAATCATCGTGGTATGGATACAATCCTAAAACTAAGGAACAATCAAGCCAATAGAGGACTCCAAATTTGCCTTTCCTCAAAAAAGCTCGTCAAAAAAAGATCAAACATTAAGACAATCCTCATTTGTTTTTTCAATGTGAGAGGAGCCATCCGTTCAGATTTTGTTCCCCCGGGTCAGGCAGTTAACTAGGCTTTTTACCTGGAAGTTTTGAAAAGTTTCCGCTACAGTTTCCAGAGGAAACACTCCCGCTCACACAGCCCTCTCTGTGCGCCAATGTTTTACCAAAAATAGTCTGACCACTGTACCACATCCTCCATATTCACCCGATCTAGCCCCCCCTCCCCTGTGACTTTTTTTTGATCCCCAAAAGATTAAGGACATGAAAGGAAAGGACGTTGAAGAATCAAAGATAAAAAATGACGGGGGTTCTCTCTGACATCACAAAAGAAGAATTTGAAAAATGTTTCGAACTGTGGAATAAATGGTTGGACATGTGTATTGACTCCAATGGAGAGTACTTTTAAGCATATTAAAGATTTTCAGTAAAAAAAAATTAAATAAATCACTTTGTAAAAAAATAGTTCAGTTTCGTTTTGGTACGCCCTCGTATTGTATCATAAAGAAATTTGTATTACAATAACAGCAGGCATGTAACAATGAGCAAAGCTTTTCTTAACTTGAAAATTTTCTATAACTAATTCATGTATTTATGTTCATGTATTGTATTGAATTTTAATAATTCCTTTAAGTTATAAATGGGAATAAACTTAAACATTATTCTGTTTTGAAAACAGTTATATTTAATTAGCAATTCAGGTTTTGTTTTAATTACCACTTAAGTTTTGTAGGTTTTATTCAGTGTTTTTTGGAACTATCATAAAATACTCAAAAATAAATATTAAGATAGAGGAAATAGTCCTAAAGCCCGCTTTCATTTTGGTACCTACTAATTTACCTGCAACTACAGGTTGTCAACTCTCATTTGAAACATTTTCTTAGATTAATATTGACATGGCAGTTTCCCAACATAAAGCAGTTGGTAAATAAAAACAATTATAAGCTCCACAGTAAGCTGTAGTTAAGTATGATTTGATTAAAAATCTTTAGTTTGTTGGCATTTATGCTACTCTGGTTTTTTTAGGTTCTATGTCTCATGATAAATGCCTTGAAAATTAAGTTGTTATCATGTTTTCTGATTTTTATAAAATAAATAGGCACCTATCTAACATTCTGGTTCTTGAATTGATATAACTAATCTTGTATGAATATGCATAGAAATATAAGTTGTTCAATGTTTTGTAAAAATTGCTTTTTTTTAAATGTGTAGCTCTGTGTGTGTGGGGGGGGGGGACGTGATGCTTTGCCTCAAACAATGCAACACCATTGGCCCTACCGAGTTAGTGGAACCACGATTGTGGCCCACAACCGGATAAAGTTGGCCGCCCCTGTTATAAGCTGCCATCCTCTGGTGCTATAACATGAGAGCAACAGATAGCTACAAATAAATCACAATTATTTTTACCCAGAGTAAAATATTTTAATGCCATTTACAATTAAAATAGGTTATATAAAATCAAAACATGTATTAAAAGGTAAACAATTAGAAATGGTTGAAATCATGCCACTGTTTGTTGAATTATTTATTATATTTACATGATACGATAATTCTTTTCATGTTATTGTGTATGAATATGACATAACCATATATTTACCAAATTTTCAATTGGTAGGAAGAATAAATAAAAATGTACCCAATCAAAAAAAAACCTAAAATCTTTACTTATTTACAGATTAAATAAAAAAGGTTTACAAATTAAATGAAAGTTTTACAGATTAAAATAGAAATAATCTTGAAGCTCATTAAGACTGTTATTTACCCATGTATATATTTTTAGGATACCCTCTCACAATCAGCAGTTTTTTGTATTTCTACTCAAATAAAAATAGAAAATTTTTAATTAAGCTACAGATATTTAATTCTTTTGTGAGTGTATCGTTTGAGAGAATTTTATCTGTAATTACCAATCTTCTGTATTAATGGATTTTAAGAAGATATTGTTTTGTTAAAATAGGATTCATTTTGAGAAAGGACAAATTCGTGAATTGTGGGGAGTTGTAAGTCGTTGAGCATGGTGGTTATTTTTGTGTCTTGAATCCTTATCCTAGTCCTTGAATATGGCAACATTTTGTAGATGATTTTTTTTTTTCCTGTTGATATGTTCTTGAAGGTTGAGGATGTATGCAAATGTATTTTATTATTGACTATAAAGTTTAAAATGGGTTTGGCTATGTTTTGCATTGTAAACATAAAATGTGGTTTTACTGCCATTGTAGTTTATGTTCATTTTCTTCAATTTGGGTTTCATTTTAATAATTATTTCTCTAAAGTTTATGTATGGGCTAGTTACTATTATAGGGGGAAATTGATAAGTTGATTTTCTCCTGAGAATATCATTACAGCAACTTTCGACATTTTCTTCTTCCAGCTCTGAGAAGACCTTGTAACTGTTCCCCTTTCCTCAATATGCTCTCTTCTTCCTTTTCAATGCTTCATCTAGCTTCTCAGTGTTCCTAGACTTAAAATAAGAAATTCTAGCCAATTTTTCTAAGATATTTTCTGAGTAAGAGACTCACAGTTGTCATCTTAAAATACAGGCAGTTAGGTACCTTTTCATTTTATAAAATTTAAACAATCAGAAAACATGATGAGAACATCTTAATATTCAAGGAATTTTTCGCAAGTTATAGCACCTGAAAAACGTTATTAAAACTGAAAAAAAAAAAAAAGTTTTTTTTTTTTAATGAAATCATACCTATCTACAGCTTAGCATGGAAGGGAATTTGTAATTGTTTTTTTATGTACCAACTGCTCAATGTTTAGGAGTCTCTGTTGTTGATGCTAATCTAAATAAATTTTTCAAATGAGATTCGGTTAATGACACCATGTTGTCATCTTTTAAAGCTCATCTTGGAGAATGATTGCTTGCATCGATCGATATGTGTAACCAAAAGGACAAGCGTAACAAAGAGCTAGATCCTTTAACAAAGAAAATGTTTTTTATCTCAAAGTCAGCAAATCTGACCTTGATCAAAACCTTTCCCAAAATTTCCTGTGATTAAGGGCATTATCCCGTATTTTGTTGATACAATGGACTTTTGTACAGAAGATTCTTCTAGTTCCTTAGCACAAGCGCTTCCTGGTAAATGATGCAGTGATATGTTCGAAGAGATTTTTTCATATAGTTTTCCAATAGTGCAATACAGCTTTTGTTTTTACCAACCATGGCAGGAGCCCCATCAGAGCAAACACTGTTTAACTTTTGCCATTCCAAGTTTTTTTTCCTTTAACAGTAATTTTTAGCTCTTCAAACACATTTTCTCCTGTAACTGTTATTTGTAGTTGATGGAGGTCAAAGAGTTAATCAAATAATTCAAGATTCTCGTTGACCATACAAACGTAAACACACAGGTGAGCAGATGATTTGCTGTGGCAACATTCGTCCAATGTTTAAGAAAAAATATTGCAACTCAAAAGCTTAGAAATTACCTCCAAACCTTTGCCATCTCGTCATTCCGTTGCATTTCCATATCTCAAGAGAAATCCATGTTAAGAACATTTCGGATCATCTGACTCTTTTAATGCTTGTGATTATGTTGTCTGTTATAGTTTTAATTCAGGTCTAATTAATATTTTTAGCCCTCATTGTGCCAGCTTCTTTATTTAATTTTATTATTGGTGTAAGTGATAATAAAATCTTTTAGTCATTTGATTGAGGCTATATAAAAATTGTTCTTACTCAAAAATATGTTTAATTACGAAGTAGCTATGCTATATTATAGATGTACAATGTTTACATTTTCAGTTGTACATCCTTGCAAAAACTCCAATGGAGGCTGTCAACACATCTGCATTCCAGCCTGGAAAAATGATGTTCCCATTTCCAACTGCCTTTGTCAGGCAGGATACAGGCTTGTTGGCAAGTCAATATGCACACGTGAGTATCAAACTCAACCCCTGCTGGGTCTATTCTAATTCTCTGACCACATTTCAGGAATTGATTGTACATTTTATTTCCATCAAAAGTTCACATATTTTTTTACCTAATTCTCTATCTCATGAGCTTATGACATGTTACTATTATTTTTTAAGTATAAAAGAATGTTCTTTTATTTTAAAAAGTAATTATCCTTCATAATACAAAAATAATTAACCAAAACTACTACGTTGGTCATTGTTCCACTGTAGGAGTTGATAGTATAGTTTAACTGAAAATTATATATTCACCTAATGAGTAATTTATCCTGAACATGACCTTCTTACTCAAAGGAATTGTTGAGTTTTGGAACTGACCATAATTGCAATACTGCAGAAATGCTCACCTCCCTCCTCAGTTCATTGCCCTGTTGCTATATATAGGCTAAAAGTGGCAACACTGATTATTGTCAACAAGTTAGAGAAAAAAACTCAACCCAATGAGAAAAATAAAAAGTAAGTGAACAGTTGTTTCAACCAGGGGCCTACATCTTCCACCAGAAGTTGTCACAGGTTTTTCCCGTTTTGCTCACTTTTCCATAATGAGTGAGCAGAGACAATATAACTGGAAGGGGAGGCACCGGGGATAGGACAGGATGATAGCAGAACAAGGAGAGCATACAACAATAAAAGGCTGGCAAGCAATCGACATCCATATCACCAAGCTAAGATTAAATTTTTTTTTTTTTTTTTTTTGTAAATTTTATTTGGTATCAAGCATATGCATTTTATTTTATTAATCTAAAGCTTAGCTAACTACTGATCTTCATTCAGTTATTCATCCAGCATTCAGTCTAATACACTGCCCACTTACCAGTTCTGATTACCAGTATATATAAGTATGTGTTCTGACTCCTTGCTAACTTACAACTATAAGGCTGAAACTGTACACAAATCCTTCACCAACTCCTGCATGAAGCCATAGTTTTCTTCACACATCCCTTCCATTGCAGTCTTTGAACCACGCTCATTCCTCTTCTTTTGTAGTTTTCTATTTCATTGCTATCTCACAAGCCTGGCAAACAAGCAATTGCCCTTCATCCTTCCCAATCCGTGAGCTCCAGGATTTTCAGAAAATGCCTATTAAACGCTTATGCTCATGTTTCACATTATATTTGTCTTGCATATTACAATGAAAAAAATGCACGCCATAGGAGTTGTATGTGTGAATACCATGTTATTCTTATATGGTCGTAGGGTTACCAATTTCAATGAAACTTTTTTGGTGATACAAGGTAGAAAAATAGTTCAAGAGTTCTTGCTAGTGTGCCCTAGCAGCTGAAAAAAAATAGAAAAATTTAAAAGTCCCATTTTTTTTAAACATTGTTTCTGTCTTCGTTCTGTGTTTAAAATAAAGTTATCGTAGATCATCTGATTTGGTTTTTTTTGCGGTAATTTCTCCCTCAGTCAGTATGTGTAGTTAATAGGTCTGTAAAGTTGGGTATGAATTTGTGAAGCCATTCTGGATATGTTGCCATTTTTTTGGTTAAAAAAAATAATTTTGGGCTGAAAAATTTAATTTTTGGATTGTCTCCAAAACTTTTATTCAGAGGTGCTAAAAACGAATGTCGACTATTTTTCTTCCTTGAAAAATATTACCAGGTACCCTTGTCATAAACCCAGGTATGGTTGGGAATGCCTGAGAAGTAAAGGCAAGGTAAAGAGGGACTGCCCATGACAGATCGGAAAATTTTTTTTTGTATTGGAGAATTTTGTCTTCCCCTTCGCATGCAAGCAGTTAGCCTGTAGCCATATGGTTGGGACTTGCCAGGCACGAGATGTCACTACAGATTAAGATCCCAGTATACAACAAGAAATAAGAAGATCATACACCAACCAACATCATAGAATATTTTTGTTTTTTATTACTTTTATATTCAACTGTAATTGTGAAATATTTAAAGAGTACCTTATATATGTACTAAGAATCACCCTGAGATATTTTAACTTACAATAAATTGATATTCTTTCTGAAGTTTTCTTCTTTTTTATCTCTTAATAAAAAAAAAATTAAAATTAACAATATTTTAAAATTGTAGGAATGGCTATTGTTCGGCAACAGTTGAAACAATTCCATCACATTGCACACCATATTGCCAACCTTGTGATGTATATTTCCATCGAACAATTAAAAAAATGTATTTTAAAAAACAAAATCATCTTGCAATTTTAAGAGAAAGTATAGAAGTCAATTCAAGGGAAGATAAACTGTGCTAAAAATTCATTAACTTTATGTTTTTATGATAAATATCATCATGAGTGAATACAACCAGAAACTTATAAAATTTGCATCAGATATGTTTATTACTCGTTTACTTTATTTATTAGTGAATGGTCACATTATTCTTCTTTTTGGATTGAATCAGGAAAACGCATCTGATTTAATGCTCCTATTCTTCTTTAAGATTCCTTGCTTGTTTAGAAAAAGTGTCGATTTTCATGCTAGCCATAGGATGGTCATCACATACTTATAATAATTTGGGAATAAATTACTGACCGACAAAGCAATTTATTTTAAAAATTTTGGCTTTAAATTTTTTAATCTTATTTACTTTGTTTTTTGTTTAAAAACCAACAATAGTGATAACACTAGAGATATTACACCGATCCACACCTAACAAATATAGAGGATTATTAACCACATGTGTAACACCACCTCGATCTCCATAAATAAATTATATACCGTGATAATATAAAGATAAATAAAACCTTTTTTCAGTTTTTCCTAACAAATTCATATGGAATTACTTGTATTTACATGAATCTGTAATTCTTTATCTTGTAAAGCTATATCATAATAATACAGATTGATATTCACAAAATTTTCTAATAGTAGAAAACGTTAATTAAAACCTACTCATTCCTAAAATAACCAATTATAGTTTGTTCCCCCTCAATTAATCCCTTGATGACCTGTTTTCACGTAAGGTCCAAAACTATTTCTATATACATTTAAAATTTAATTAAAATATCTCAGGGTTCGTGGGAATTCTTAGTGTGTTCATAAATTTCCTCTTTAAATGTTTCACAATTACAGTTGAATATAGAAATAATAAATAAATATTCTTAAAGTATAATCTTACTTCTTGTTGTGTCCTGGGATCTTGGGCCTGGCAATACCCTACCTCACAACCACTGGCTCACTCCACTGCTTGCATGAAAAGGGGAAAACAAAAGACAACAGAGATCCTTCCTTATGTCATAGGTAAGCCCTGAGGTGTTTCTATGGACATTTTCAGTGTTTTTTTTTCACTAGTAGGGCACTCACTTCCTAATATCTGTACCTCTATTAATTAGGGTCTCAATCAAGGGCCAGGCCCTTCCACTACATCATGAGTATTTTCAGAGCATACCTGGATTTATGGCAGTAGTCCCTGACCTTTGGTAAATTCAGAACACTACCTATACAAAATGTCTTTAAAAATATTCTTATTTTAAATTCAGTACAACTGTTATTCTATCTAATAAATAATTGATTTGCTAATTATATATATATGGAATATCAAGGTTTCTCCCCCCCCCCCTTAATGCCTCCAACTCTTAGCCATACTTCTTCTCATTGCGTCTGGGCCTCCTTTCTCTTCAGCTACCCTTACTAGAATAGACCGTATCTATTTTGCTGCTCTCTTATATCCTATTTCCCACTTCCAGTCTAAGGCTTATTAGGAATAGTCCATGATAAGCATTTAGACTGGAAGTGGGAAATAGGATATAAAAGAGCAGCAAAATAGATACGGTATATTCAAGTAAGGGCAGCTGAAGAAAAAATGCTTAGTGCTTATCATGGACTGTTCCTAATAAGCCAATTATTGGTCCATGTTCTTATCTCCACTATCCCTTATCTTCACAACCTTATCTAAACCCTCTATCAGAATCTAACCCCTATATCTATCTTTAAGATTTCTTAATATTAAAGATAAATAGTTTGTCTGAACCCAACCTGAGAGTTTTTAATATATACAATAGTGAATTCATAAATAAATTGGTATTAATAAAATTATTTTGATTATTAATATCCTGACTAATAAATTCACTTATGTGTGTGCTTATTTTTGAAAAACTGAGATAACTTTTAAATAAATTATAAATAGTAGAGTATGATAGCAAGAAGGCGGGCTCCTCAACACTTCAGTCTGTACACTACCGGTGACCACAACAAAATAAGTTGGCTGGTCCTTCTGACAGACAGTCTTGTTTCAGGCATATCCTTGCATTTCTGGATCTGCTTATTGGTACAGTCTCCCATGCCGACGTGGCCTTCCTGACAAATTGTGTCCTTATGACTGAAAAAGGGACCGTGGGTGGTATCAGTTCTTAATGTAAAAAAAAATATCACCAATCTATAGGGTTTTGTGTTATTCATTGCTAGTTATGAAATGCAGTTCATAAATAATTCAGATTCAATAAAAAGAAACTTTACTTGATTGTTTACTTTATATAATTTCTTTACATCAAAATGCTCAAGTAAATGAACAATAATGACACTGATGTAATGAACATAATAATAGAAACCAATATCACAAGGGAGTAAAATATAGAAATGATAATAAAGTAACATGAAAAAAAAGATACCTGCAAAAGGTCCAAGACGTCAGAATAGTTTAAAAATCAAGTTCTCATTAACTAATAACAGTAATGGTAGTTCTTAGATATCACAGATAAAGTAAAGAGTGGCAAGATCACAATTTACAAATGTATCATACATTATACAATTCAGGTGACACACACATGTAATATACCATTACACTAGGTACCTTCCATACCAGGAAAAGCTACTAAACTCATTATAGTAATGAACATAGAGTTATAAACTTTCAAAATGTAAGGTCAAGTGATTGATCAATGAGTTGCTATAACCTTGGTTGGCCTTGACCTATACTGTCACATCGAAACACGCTGTTTTACTATATCTAGAGATCCCATCAGTTAGCCCGAAAAGGGACTGCGAATATAGTATACCATACCTTGGCAAATCACATTGGTTGCCAGAAAGCAACTGCCTACAACTACCATCATACGCAGCAAACACTATGAATCAATCGCTATTCCCAAACATTGAAAATAAATAAACAAAATGAGAGAGAGAGAGAGAGAGATTTTATATTCATGAAAATATATGTATAAATATAGTTTCATAGACAAATTTAACTAAGCAGTTCTTGCCTTCAGCCTGTCCCCCAGTCTAAATTTTTCCTAACCCTCCCTTTAGTTGTGACATTTATTTTTGGTTTTTTTTTTATTATTTTTTTTATAGCAGGAAAACAAAACTTGTTAATCATTTGTATCCTCTCCATTACAGCTTAAGTGTTAGTGAAATGTTAGTTGTTACAGTTTTCTTAGTTAATTTTTTTTTATTATTTGTTATAGCCAACGATGCTGGGGAATTCTTATTGTATGCTAAGAGTCAGTCTGGCATGATAAAGGGAATTCCTCTTAGTCCAAGGTCTCGTCGAGAGGAAGTCATCCCACCTATCATGGATCTCATCCGACCATCTTCCATCAGTTATGATGTACAAACCCAAAGCATTTATTTTGCAGACCATGTTAAGTAAGATATGTTTTTTTTTAAATATTCTGCTTTTGTTTACAATTTCCATTTATTTATTTTACTATTCCCATAATTTACTTTCAGATTATTTATTGCATTACATTCTCTATTCCAAATTGTAATTATAGATACTTCTGAAAAACCAGTTCGCTGCTGTTTGCCTTAGTTTAAGCCTCCTATTCATTGTGAGCTTTCACAAACCTAGAGTAATTAATTAAAGGCTTAAATGTCATACTTCAAATGAAAGATATCTTTATTGTGGTAAAAAAGTAGGGAAAACAGGTAAATATATACATATATCAGATTGGCCAAAAAGTCCGTTCGGTTTTAGTTGTCACAAAACTTCAAGCAGTCTAATATGTATTTAAATTCAGTCCATCCCATGCGAGTGCGCTCTCGTCAGATACTAGACACTTCACGTTTGACGCAAAATTCCAACGAGACTGATTGCATTTTGTGTGTTTAGGGTCATCCTGAAAATGGAAAACCAAAACAAACATTATCGACATCATGCTTTTTTATTTTAAAAAAGGCAAGAAAGCAGTGGAAAATTGCAGGAATATATGCACTGTATATGGAGAGGATGCTGTTACAGAACGTGTGTGCCAGAAGTGGTTTTCAAGATTTTGATCGGGAAATTTTTCTGTTCAAGACGCACCTCGCTTTGGCCGGCCAAGTGAGATTAACAGCGACAAAGTGAAGGAATTAGTCAACACCAATCCCCGTTATACAACTAGAGAGATCGCAGTTATCCTCAAAATATCCAAATCGAGTGTTGAAAACCATCTGCATCAACTTGGCTATGTGAGCAGGCTCAATGTTAGGGTTCCCCATCAACTTAGTGAGGCTAACCTCGCCCAAAGGATTTCCATCTGCGATTCGTTGCGGAAACGTGAAGAAAATGATCCTTTTTTTGAAGAGAATGATGACAGGGGACGAAAAGTGGATCGTCTATAACAATGTAGAGCGCAAACGCTCATGGGGGAAGCGCGGCGAATCACCACAAACAGCCCCCAAAGCAGGACTTCACCCAAAAAAGCTCTTTCTTTTGAATGCTCTTTATTTAGTGGGATTGGAGGGGTGTTGTCTTTTACGAACTTCTTCCCACGAACAGGACCATCAATTCGGATGTGTACTGTGACCAGCTGGACAAATTCAATGCAGCGATCCACCAAAAGCATCTAGAACTAGCCAACCGTAAGGGGATTGTCTTCCATCACAACAATGCCAGACCGCACACTTCTTTGCAGAAGTTACTGGAGCTTGGCTGGGAAGTTTTGCCGCACCCTCCATATTCGCCCGACCTTGCACCTTCAGATTTCCACCTGTTTCGGTCTCTTCAAAATTCATTGAATGGACAGACCTTCAACTGTGAAGAAGATGTAAAAATCCACTTGGAAAATTTTTTTGCCAGTAAAGACAGGAAATTCTTTGAGCATGGAATTATGAATCTGCCCATGAGATGGCAGAAGATACTGGAACAAAACAGCAATTATATCATTAATTGAATAAATCGCTTTGTGTTTAAAAGTTGTGTCTTATTTTCGCTTAAAAAACCGAACGTACTTTTTGGGCAACCTATTAGTTAAATAACGTGGGAATAATAAATTACTTATTTTGTAATAGTAAGGCCTTAAATATGATGTCCATGTTAGGTATAGTCTTAATTAAGAGAAATGAATCATCTGGAAGAGTAAGATTTAAAGGATGGGAGGGAGTAAAGGAGAGTGTTATGTACAGACTAGAAATGAGTGGTCAAAAGATAATTTTTGATGACTCATCATTTCTTTATGTTTAGGATTTAGTATTATTTTTTATTTCTGTTTTATTTATATATGTGCACAAATTGTGTAAGTGCTTGGAATAGATGTAGAGTGTTCACACCCTCATGGAGAATCCCCTCTCTCATTTACTTCTTCCCCCTCTCCCAAATTCCCTCTCTCTAGCCTGATTTAGTGAGTCCACTCGAGACAGGCCTGTAGAGAGGATCTTAGCATTTATGACTCCCCTTGATCTGTGGACCAATTGATAAGTCAACGTATATCGGGACATCAGAAGTCGGATGGACTAGTTTCTATCTCCCGTAGGAAATAAACCAAGCAACTGGACTCGTATTTCTGGAGGGAGACAAAGTAAGCAGCTGGACTACTATCTCCAAAGTTAGACGAAGTAAGCCACTGGAGGGAGATGAAATTTAACACACACGACGATATCTTTAGACAGATATGTTATATAATATATTATATTCATTTGAATTAGACAATTAGTAAACATTAACATGTAATTATCTTAATGTTATTTTTATTAGTTTTAATAAAACTATCAGTTATTCTCACTAGGTGCCCAATTTTTCTTGTATTGTTATTTATTTCATTCTGGGTTAATGGCAGTATAAGATATTTAATTTATGAACCCCCTTTTATACAGTCCACAATTTTAATTTTAATATTGTTTTGGTTCGATCTGGGCCACTGGTTTACAACCATCTGTAATCTTCGCCATAAACAATAATATTCTATGTGAAATAGGAAGTAGATCAGATAGAAGGGAGTTATCTCTTGTGGTAGGTTAGGTTTTGTGGAGAGTTCAAATTTAAGGAAGTTTTATAAGTAAGATGGTTTTGCTGTAGAAAGTGTTATTTACTGGCAAGTGGGTATAACCCTCATAGGTGTAGTGGCGAGATAAAATAGAATAGAGTAAAAAAAAAATTCAGGGCAAGTCCCCTATGAATAAAAATAGTGTTCAGATGACAGATCGATGTCTGGAAAATAAAAAGAAATTTTATTATAAAAATGAGTTTTCATTATAAAAAATTTTAAATATAAAAAAAAATGTAAAATAAAGTGTGAGCCTCTGTAAGAAAAAATAATAATTATAACATAAATTAGTTAACTAACTGAGTGGTCTATGGTATTATACACTTTAGAGAAATCTAGGAGAGCTAGGACTGTTAGTTTTTGTTGATCAATAGATCACTTAATCCAATTGATCAATAAATGTTACCAGTGATGTTAGCTAGAGTAAATTGTGTGGAATAACAGGGATGAAAACCAGATTGGAAAGGATTGTGAAGTTAGGAGAGTTCAAGGAAATTGAAAAATTTGGGATTAGACTAGTCTTTCAAGTGCTTTGGAGAGGTTAGAAAGAATGTTGATTGGGCAGTAGTAGTTTGGTGAAGTATGTTAACAGTTTCCTGGTTTACATTCTGGCACTCACAACTGTGTCTAGTCCCGATCGTTATCTCAATATTTCTCTTGGCAGCTCCTGTTAATCATTTTATAATTAGTATTGTGATAACGGGATGTGAGTTGTGATGCAAAAAGACGGTTAAAATCAGTTGTGGAGAGAGAGGCTTGAAGGAGTGTTAGTGGGTGTTAAAACATGTCGGACGTGAGGGCCTTCTCATACTTTTATTTCCGCATGCGTCATATCCCACAGTGCATATCTATGAAAATCACAGTTATTATTACATGAAGGATGCACACAACTTCAAAGAAACTGACCAGGCAGCATTTTGAATACATCATTTCAACTGAAACAAGTCCTAATTGAATCATAAAAAGTATGTTAAATAGTATTGTATATTTAATTTGTAAATATAATTGGTTGTCTAGACCCTACCAGAGATTAAGAAAATATTATTTAGTCAGTGTCAATTAAATGCAATTTCTTCATTAGTTTATTTTATTATTTTCATCAATTCAAACCTGTTCATATTTATATTTTTTATTTTCCATTATAAACGATATCATCATATTATATTTGATTTTTTTCTTGATTTCCAACCATTTGATCACATTTTAATTTTGTTTTTATCATCGCAGGACATAATGCATTTTTGTTACTTAATACTCTATTTATAATTATAGAATTGGCAGGCAAAGATTGGACGGGACTAAAACTGAGAATTTAATAGCAGTTAACCATCCAGAAGGGATTGTGATTGATTGGCTTGGCAGGAACATCTATTGGACACAGGAAGGAAGAGTTTCTGTTGCTAGTCTTAGTCAACCCCAGCTAAATAAAACATTAGTGAATCAACCAGACGTGCAATTTAAATCTATCTGCCTTCATGAGCATGAAGCGTAAGTTTTTGTTTTTTTTCCTAAAAAATGTACAGTAAGGTGTCGATTATGCAAACGTTCAAGGTTTGAATCTGTTGGTTTTTTCTTTTTTTTTTAAATAAAATTCAACTAAAAATCAAATTATTTTTTCCATGAACGCCTATGAGGGAAGCTCCCTAATTATTTCTCAGAAACTGTTTTGTTAGCTTCATTTGGTATATTACTGTAAGTGTATGTGTTTTGATGAATTTTGATGCTCAGTATGTATTTGTTTACTAAGAATGATAACCTAATTAGTTCATTGCATTTGTTTCTGTGAGGCAGGCAGTTCAAGTCAAGTCGTAAAACCTTAAAAAAAAACAAATAGCAAATTTTGGCTGAATTCACATGGTTTTTGCAAAAACACCCTTCTGGGCAAGCCATATCTGGGATGAAAGGATTGGAATTAAATAGAAGAACTGGTGACCCGACATTTACCGCAAGTCTTGGTTGGTTGAACAATTTTAAATTAAGACATGGGATTCGGCAAATATGAGATTAATGGTGAAAAATTAAGTGATTCTTTTTCTGAGAAGAAATATGTTGAAGGCAATGAATATGTTATGGATTTTGTCTACAGAGCAGACGAAACGGTTCTCTATTGGAAACCATTGCCATCTAAGTCGTTGGTATCTCAAAAAGAAGCCGCTGCTCCTGGTTACAAAATGAGCAAGGATAATGCTACAGACATAGTGTGTTACATCCAGTGTAACTAGGGCACACAGAGTTCCTTTGCTAATGATAGGTAAATCCAAAAACCCCTATGATGTTTTAAAAATGTGAAAATTCCGTTGATATACATAAGCCAAAAAAACACTTGGATAAACAGTTATTGGTTCATAAAATGGTTTGAAAACAATTTCATTCCAAAAGAGAAAAAAAATACTGGACCTTGCATAAGTCGTGGAATAAACTACTAAAACCATCTAAAGATGAAACAAAATCTGCAAGCCTGATAATGAAGTTTCAACTGAAATGTTGGGCACATTGATTGATTGTGAATTGTGATAAAAATAACACGAATAGGTGGAGTTTTGGCTACTGTGAACGATCCAGGCTGTCAGTTGATGACATATGATAAATTATTACATGATGATATAAATGACGAACCAGGTGGAGGTGGAGACAATCTCAAGCTGAGGCCTTTTAAGCACTGGATTTGGCATTCTGGTGGTTCAAACTCCAAGAAATTTCGGGCCACGCCCAGTTATTATAACTGAAAATAATTTCAAATCTACCTGCCATTAAGGAGGAAGTCAAAATTGAAGTAGACAAGTATTAAAACATTCTTTTAATACAGCATTAATCTTGATCAATCTTTGCACACATAAGTTAAACAATTTATATTTTATAACATTCATTTTTTCACTATGTACTATAGTTATATAAATGAACAAAGATGCTTTTTATACAGAGAGGTTGATTGTTTAGAACTTGCTTTTTTTTTTTGTGAATTACAATTATCCGAATTTTCAATTATACAAACCACCCCTGGCAACATTGGTTTAGATAATCGACACTCTACTATAATTGATTTTGTTTATTTGTAAGTATATATAAATGAAACATATTGCAGTTTATATGAGGGTCTTAAAATTAAATACAGTAAAGGATCTGTGAATTAGATATAAATCAGACATCAACAGGGTCTTGTTCAATATTATTTTGTCAACCATAACTTAAATGTGAGTTCAGTCAATTTCTAATCTCTTTAACTGATCTCTTATATCTATAAATAAGGCATCTATCTATTTATTTTGTTGTCGTTAAAGTTACCAAATTCTATTAGGACTATTTTCTAATGACTATTTACTGAAAATCACCCATAAAACATTTAACATCTTGGATAAACCTTTCTTTTTCTAATATCCACTGCTTGAGAA
This sequence comes from Acanthosoma haemorrhoidale, assembly GCA_930367205.1. Classification (NCBI taxonomy): domain Eukaryota; kingdom Metazoa; phylum Arthropoda; class Insecta; order Hemiptera; family Acanthosomatidae; genus Acanthosoma; species Acanthosoma haemorrhoidale. The sequence continues at coordinate 113,145,636 of OV884009.1, read as the reverse complement.
TTAATAGTCTATTTTAATAATAGTATCATGCCTTAATATAAAATCTATTATTAATAGATAGTAACGAGAAATAAGCTTTGGATGGATGTTATGGCTTTAAGGCATAAAACCCCCTTTTGGTCACCGGCGCCTGATGAAATTTGATAAAAAAGAACAAAATAAATATTGACCTAGATGTAATCCTGAGGGAGACCATAAGAAAGGCAAGACTAAAGCTGAAGCCCCAGCAGGAAGGCCAGACCCCAGGCTGCAGCCCAGTCACATTCATTGACACAAAGAATGATCTGAGGATGTGGACAAGAACCATGCCATGTGCCCACCAAGCATGAGATACTTCAGTATACAGTCCCGCTATGTTTTCACAGTTCAACAACATGGATGCCATTTTCGTTGAAGATAAATCTGTCGACTTCAGTCAAGAGTTTGATATTTTTCTCCTAGAATATTGACAGTTTTTGGTTAAAATATATGTTTTTCTCTTTCAAATATACATAATAATCCTAATACATTAATATTTATCCATTAAATATTCTTATATGGTTAAACGGAATATTCGTTTGACGATGACCCTGTCGCAATCGGAAGGATTCTCAAGCACTCTTGAAGCTATGTTGATAGAATAAGCAATTTTCGGTCTTGTGCAAACTACCAAATACATAATGGAGCCCACTGCTTCTCGATATTGAAAATTCATTATCATGACATTTCTGTTATTGTTTTTGTTGTCAAATCAACCTTCAAAATTGGATTTCCCATGGGTCGACTGTCATCCATCAGAATTACTTGGAGAAGCCTTTTAATATAAGAAGTTTGGCTTATTTTGATACCTTCCTTGATCCTGCGAATCTCTAAACCATGATAAAAATCAGCTGGTTCAGTCTTGATTTTGAACTCCTATTTTGATTTTCCTAAGAGCTCCATTGCTTCTCTTTCATCCAAAGCAGCGATTAATCCATCATTGACATAGCGACATAAAAGACCTTTTTACCATTAACATCTTTGGTAAATACTTAAGGATCTGCTGAGCTAATTTTAAAACCCATACTTAGTAAGTATTGCTTTATTTTCTCATTCCAACAACGTGGAGCCTGTTTCAGCCCATATAGGACTTTTTGTAATCTGTAGAGCTTTTTGGAGTTGTCATTGAAACCTACTGGTTGGCAAATATAAATCTCCTCCTTAAGTTTTCCATTTAATTTATGGATGTATAATCACAAGACATAATTTTGCAACATAGTCACTTTTAGGTAACATATTGCCTTATTAAGTTTAACAAAAATTTGCAGAGTTTTCTAGCATGGTCAATGCTTGGCTGTCACATGTCAACTTTTACTGTAGTTAAGAGATAATCAGTCCGTTTATGAATAATTGTCATCCACATAAATATAGATCACTGACTGTCACTATATTATTTATTTGTTTTCCCCACAGGGGCAGGTAACTCAAAATTCACTACATTAAATTTTTTAAAGTTGAAAGTAGGTCCTTAAATCTTTAAAATCTGAAATTGTTATAACAGTTGTTCTGAACTGTACTACTTCTTGTTGCAGTCTTCTGTTCTGGAGTGTATGGGAATCAGGAAATGGGCATGAAGGAAGAATAGAGTATAGTTACATGGATGGCCAGAATCAACAGGTATTGTTAGACAAGGATATCACTTGGCCTTCTGGCTTGACAGTGGATACACTCAGAGGACGACTTTACTTTTGTGATTCTTTCCGAGATACCATTGAGAGTATAGAAATCAGTGATCAGTCACACACAAGGAAGGTATTATTATTTATTATATTCTTAACTCATTGCTCTTCATGTTATTTATATTGATGTGCATGTATATCTGATACAATTTCTCATCATAAAGATAAATTTTTGCTATAATATAATTAATAATATTAATTCATGTTTGTTAATTATATGTTGAGACTTCTAGTGTAAGTTGGGCAGATGGAAAAAGATAATGGCAAATTGATCTCCAAAATAATCTTATATATTATAATATATTGCAGACCGATGTTTTGCCATGATGTATGGCATTTTCAAGGTCATATGCAGAGTAACTCAAAGTCAAAAGAAAGAACAGATTGGACTCAAAATTCTTGATCTACTCATATGACGATCACTAATTTGTTATAATATTGCCAGCAGCTCAATATAACTTACTTATTTTCTTTTGACTTTTAGTTACTGGATACCTTGTATGACCTTGTAAGTGCCAGATATGATGCCGAAAGGTCAGTCTGCATCATATTATAAAATATAAGATTATTTTAGAGACTTATTGGCCATTATGTTTTTCTTTCTACTCAATAATTTTAATTAATCTTAATTTGTATTAATAATAACATCTGTACACAAGCGAGCGATGGTCCGAGCTTTAGTGATCCCATACCCATAAAGCGAGCTATTTCCCAGGGGGACTCTCTTAGTACCCTTTGGTTCTACCTGGGTATTAACCCACTCAGTAGAATGCTATGTGATACACAATCAACAAGAGAACATTTTAAATACATGGGCTTTACCATTTATTTATTACACCTTTGGAATTCCAAGATAGAAAAATACTGACCTTGAGCGTGATTGCTAGATCATAGTCTAGATGGTACTCTCTAGAAACATCGTTTTAAGTCCTCAATAATGGAATTATATCCACCAAGAAAAATGATGACAGTCTAATCAACTTTTTAAAAGCTTGATGGGAGGAAGAAAGAGAAAGAAAAAGAAATATATAACATTAGATCAACTATCAGAAAATATTAGGGGGACCTGAAAGTTGTGGTTTTTTTTTTACATTAAATTCTAACAGATAAATTTTTAACAAGTTTTTGTTTTCGATCAATGATGTAATCACCCTCATTATCAGCAACCTTTTGCCATGTAGTGTGCAAATTTTCAATGCAATCGATCAAAATCAATTGGTTTTTGAGCAAAATATCTGAAGTATCTGACATCTTTTGGAAATTAATTTCAGCACAATTTCATAAATAAAAGGGTCTTTATGTTGTTCAGATGACACTGAAGTTAATCATTACTAGTTAATCAGTTAATCAACACATTTTTTATTGATAGAAGATTCTTATACTTTCCTTATTCCTACCTGTTTCCGTACTTGTGGCCTAATTTGATGAACACCCGTGGGGATGTCTATACTATTCAGAAAATGAGTCATTACTAGGAATGTTCAGAGGTCTGCACATACCGTTTGTAATCTTATTCCTAAATTCTACAGTATTATCCTGATCTACCATTGCATTCTCAAAGGCATTGCGGCTTAAAAAATCTACATGGTTCATTTTTGAAGATTTACAATATTCGATGGTAAAGTCATAACTTTATAAAAATGCCCATTATCTCTGAACTAGTAGAATAAGATCTTGTTTACTCTGTGTAGCTTTCAATGATAAACAATCCGTAATTATCTTTAAAGATTATCCGTTGAAAAAATTGTTAAAATGTTTAATGGCATTGACTACTGCTATTGTTTCAAGTTCATAAGAGTGTTATTTCGATTCCTGAGGTGTCATGGGTATACTGTAGTATGCAACAACATGAGGTTTACGACATACAATATGCTATACTATGTCGTCATTGTATGGCTTCTTCATCGTTTTGGAAATTAATAATAGATGATCCATTTTTACCACTACATAATTGAGCCCAATGATCCAATCCCAAAAGCAAATGAACCCAATGCTTTTATAACATAGTGTTGAAAAATAGTGGCAGAATTTCGAAGTCCAACAAATGGCATTGCTCATCAGTTTTCTCAATAGACTCCGGGTGTACCGGTATCTGATGAAATCCACTAGCCATGTTAAGTGATGTGAAATATTTCGCACAATGAAGAGGAGTTATTTGGTCCTGAATTAAAGAATATGTTAGGAAGGGATAGGGTCTTACTGTCTGTATTAAAAAGGGGCCTGGCTATTCCGGGAGTCGGTATTCCCTGAACTAAATATGTTTCAAATATAGTGGTTATTATTTGTAGTCTGCCAGTGGAGCTCTGCGTTTATTTTTCTCTATGTGTCTCTTAGAAGGGTGGCTACCATCGGAGTAGCTGTATCCATTGGGGCTCTAGTTCCTGGACGGGTGATTTTAGGACCATGTCATTAGGATTTCCCAGTAAATTAATATTATGTTAATATTTTCCAGTTAACAGTATGACAATTTACCAATAATAGCCCTACTATTATTATCAACATGGAAATTATTAACTAATTGATCATTATAAACTTCAAAACTGCTTGAATCGGTTATAATCTCTTTGTTTTGAGTAAATGAATATTTGGCTAGTATACAATTAGCATCAATAGACTTATTGATCTTTTGATTTCCTGTGCTCTGTAAAATGCAATCATTTTCAGTTATAAGCATCTGAAATTATTTCTCAGCTAATTACAATTGGATAAATTAAAAATCCATCCGGAACTAAATGAAACATGATTTTTAGCTCGTGACCATAAATATTGACTAATGACAACAATTGTTTATCACACTTTTTAAAGATTTACCTTCCCTAGTTACTCTTTTAGTAAAAGATTTCCACTAGATTTTACTTTCAATCCCAAGAGCAAGCATTCCAATCTCGAATCAAATTGAAAACAAATACACTCACCATTTTGAAGAAGTGTCCCCAGAAGTTTAGTTTGGCATATGATTACCATCTTTGTCTTGTCTCCGTTTCGTCCCCTCTCGCCACTGCTAATGTCCTGTCTTCCACTCTCATTTCGAGGAGATTTGTCCATCTGCTCGCAGGTGTAGCATACAACATCCTCAGTCCTATAAGTCATAGGGCAAAACAGTTTCCTTGGGGAGGCCGGCGGTGTCCAGCTTGTAGATGGGTGGTAAGTCAGGGTTGATTGGTGATAGTGGCTTCTCTTTGCTTAGTTCTCTGCATCTGTGTCAGCTGTTCTTTTATAAAAAAAAAACGCAAAGTTCCTTCAAAAGCTTGTCTCCACTGTCAATATCTGCCCGATTGTTTTTGGGTGTGCTCCTTGCACTTTTAAGGTTACACTCTGGGAATTTCAAAACCGGTTTGCACTTACTTGTGTTTGGCAATTGTCTGATTAATGATTCCATTAACTCGTTCTGCCTCTCTATCTGTTGGCGCTGGGTTTCCAAAATCGTCATCCTGGTCTCCAGAATAGACTGCTGTTCTTGAGTAGCATGCTGTTTAATCCTACTTCTGATCTGGGAGAATGGGGTGTCAGAAATAGCCGGGTCAGGATTCCTAATAGAAACACTGTTTGGAATGATTAGATAACTATTTAATGAACTATAAACAGTAGCTTAAGATAGCAAGAACTGTATTAGAATAATCCACAGACCATCAAGTTGAGGTGCGGTCGAAAGGTGATGCTCTTGTCGCGTATTTTTGCATATCCGGCTCTGGCCCAGTTTGCCACGCCCACATGCATTAGGTGATAAGTACACAGAATACCATCATAACTAAACAGAACCTATTCTGACACAGATTAACCTTACCTACCTTAATTAGTCTACATTTAGTTAAGACCAGATCAGGAGGTCTCTGGAAGAGATGATCTCCAGCCAGACTTCATGATGGCCACCCTTATATAGTTCCTCCCCCTATATCATCAGGTACTCTTCCCTGCAAGAGAAGGTTCAAACGACAAGGAAACCACATGCACCAAATCAGCCTACTTATTTATAGATTAGATATGTTATATTTAGCCATTTTACTGATAAATTTATTATTAAGTAATTTTCTCAAGACTCGAGCATCAACCTCCACTAAATGTGTTATGTTATTTATTGATTCATATTCCTATCCTAAATAAGATTTTATTGGTTAACTTAATCCATATCAATGCACATTCTAGAATGGTTCTACAAGTGAGTATTGTTCCGGTTAATTACACAAATATTGAATCCTGCTATTATTATAGTCAGTATTAATGTTCTCCACTGTTTAAGTACATCTTGTGATCATTATTTAAAAAACAGATGATGTTATTAGCTTATCCCCCCACAGTGCATCAAACAGGTAAGGATTGCTACATTATTGTGTATTGACAGAAGCAATTTGGCATATCTACTGCTATAATATTTATACTCGTTTATCTCAATTGGTTTATATGAAGTATGAATGTAACATCCGGTACAATCAAATCTTTCATTGTAGGGTTATTGCAAATTATCTTCAATCACAGAATAATTTACTTGTTTACTTTTACTTTAGGTTTTCCATTTACATCTATTTGATTGTTAGTCTTCTAATATATATTTTTTTCAAATTTATTAAAGGTGATTCTGTCAGGCGAAACTTTAACTCATCCATTTGGCCTGGCCTATTTTAACAACATGCTGTTTTGGTCAGACTTTCAGCTTGGGAAAATTCAATCATATGACTTGTCTAACAAATCCATAAAGCTTCTCAGTATTGAAAACCCTCCACTTTATGAGGTCAGAGTGTACGACAAAAGCAGTCAATTAGGTAAGTCAATTTTCTTTATTTGTAGTCACTAGCAGTGAATGCTTTTTTAATGTAAATTAGTTTCAGAAGGTTGGGTAAAAATTTCTGTTTGCAATTATTTCTCAAAACTGGATGACTGATATGGATTCTTAGCTTTGGTTATCATTTAAATTACCCTAAGGTATGGAAATATTGATACTGGCATTATCAATACTAATTGTAAAATCAGGGAAAAACAAATTTCGATTAGTATCGTTTCAGTGTTAAAAAATAGATATTGATAGTATAGTTAACTCTTGATTTAAACAATTTTTAACCAGTTGCGTTATTAAAAATAACTCCTTGGTTGGGCTCATGCTCAAAAGAGTCACTTTATAAACATCACATGTTATAACTGACTTAACTCCCGGCTAAACGATCGAACTAAAAAGGGGTGGGTAGGTGTGATCAAGAAGCAGAATAGAACTTAACTAACTGTTTATTTCCATCTCCCTCCTATATATACAGTATGAGTTGAGGATTAGCCCCACTCTCTATTATTGTTTACAATAATCCTTTTTCACATGTTAACTACTGCATTAAATTGCATGTCAAATGTTATACTGTTGAGCCTAGACATTTCTGGAGCAGCTGTGGTCGCTAGTTATCTTAAACCACTAAAAAAATGATATCTGTCCCAAAAACTATTTACTCTTGTCTCTAACTTTATTTAGAATTCGCACTAGTAACTATTCAATAACACCCCAAAAGATGAGTCTTTGTCTCTTTTGTTCAATAACACTGTATTCCCAGGTAGACTTGGGCCTCTTCCTTTACAACATCTCTCAAAGCTGAGCAACCCAAGGATTTTGGCCTCTAGTTAGTGACTTTTCACATCATTCAGAGATCTTTCTTGATGTCAACCAATTTTTCCTTGGATCGTCTTGGGCATCCTTATCTCCTCCATCTGTTGCTCATGACCCAACCATGAGCTATTCATTTTGAGTTAATTATATATCTATGACATCCTGATGAATCGTTAGTGCATCCAGTTCTTTTTTTGTTTTTATCCTCTACAATCCTATGAAAATAAGACTAGATTCGTCTCAGAATGTTCCTTTCCAACACTCTCAGGACTTGTTGATTAGCTTCTTAAACACAACACTACTCATTTCAAAATCGTATATCATTTTATTTTAGTGTGTTTTGAGAGCTGTGGAGACTTAAACAATATATCAATTTTTATCCTCCTTTATGGTCATCCTCAAATTGTGTTCGAAATCACACAAATGAACTGAAGGCCAATTATTAAGCGTTGCCTAAAGGATCTTGTTATTTTCACTTTATCTCTTCGTTGTTCCTTTCAGTCCCATTCACACCAAGTCCGATACTTGGCTGGGTCTCTACATAATCGACTCTTCTGCAAATCTTTCTCTCCTCTTCTCAGCTACCTGTTGTGTTCCTGTCCTCTCATGACTGAATCAAAATTTCTTATGATATCCAGACACAATCCTTTCCTCCTAAAACCATAACCTGCCTCAATCTGGATGCCCTTACCTCCGAAAACATTTTACCGGATCTCGTAATCCTTGATTGGAATACTATTTTGTATTTAAACTTTTGTTTTTCATTGTATGTATACAAAAATATTAAATAAATGAAAATTTGTAACAATGTGTCATTGTTATAATTAGTGTGACTATACAAGCTCTGATATTCAGATTCTTACTGTATTTTCAGATAATATAAAAAATGCAATTTATTTTGGTTTTAGTGGGTTGGTTTTCTATCGCATCTTGCCTCTATTCTCGAACTGAATGAATTCTTTCATCTTTATTAACAACGAATTAGGAGTTCTCGTAACCAACAGTTTCTCAATCTTTGCTGCAGGAGTACCCAAAAAAACACTACATAACCCGACGCTTGGGTCCGGTTTGTTATCCACTGCACAAACGATGTTATTATTATTTTAATTGAATTTCTGTTTAAGCGTTAGGTTCATTTTTAACTTACTCGTGTGTTTACTACGTTTTTTGTGTGTGGTACTGATAGTTGAATAAAAAGTGACATCTGAAATTTATGCAAGTGAGTACATATAAAAAATATATTATTACTAATGCGGGTAAAATTAAAAATTAATAAGAATTTAATAAAATGTAAAATTGATAAAAGTTAATATAAATGTTGAAGTGTCAAGTGATCACTACTTGCATTAAATTTTAAAAAGTTATTAAATATTGGTATTTTTACATAATTATAATACGTTATTAGAAAATAAGAATATGAAATTTATTGAAAAAAGTAAATTTTTCTGCTCTGTGTAATATAGCAATATTCTCCAACTAAAATTTATTTGCATTTTTTTTTTTAAACATTTCAGGATGAATTCAATGAAAAGAAAGGGATATTCTAGGTTATGATATTTTGCATGAGTTGTAAGTGCTTTTGGATCCATATATGTTAGTGAAACATTTTTTTCAAAGATGAAATTTACTAAGAGTTCATCACGTGCTTCATTAACAGATGCAAATTTAGAAAATCAGCTAAGATGTGCAACGTCGAACATAAATATATTGATTTACAAAAATGAAGTGAAAGAAAAGATAAAAAATATCCCATTAATTAAGACTAAGGAGTTAATTATATTGAATTATAGTATAACGCTAAAGTTTTATCCATTTTGTATTAGTATTACATTTAAAAGCATGTTTACCAAAAGTGCGGTCCGCTCTAACGTTACGTGTAAACAAAGTGAGCTGTGAAACCATTTGGGTTGGCCAAGCCTGAACTAAACTATCATTTTGCATCTGCCTCCTCAACCACAAATAAAATATTATATTTGTAGGTTAATAGTAGACCACTATTTTGCCAAATTATACAGAAACTGTTTCAAATAAAAAAATATATTCTATAAATCGAAATTCCATAATTTACCTAACTATGCCTATGAATCACTTATGTTCTGTCAACTAGAATGATTAACTGATTACTAAATATTATTATTGCATGGAATAAACTGTATTGATTATTTATTAATAATCCTATGTAGCTAACAATTAGTATATTGAATATATTTTTTAATACAGGTATATCTGGTTGCACCAACCTTAATTGCTCACAACTTTGCCTTCTCACTCCAAATTCTAAGGGTAACTGCTATTGTGCTGATGGATTCTCAAGTAATGGAGAATGGGAATGCACTCCAGATGCTAGCTACTCTCCACCACCTATATGTGGTCAAAACCAATGGAAGTGTGCCACTGGCTCTGTCAAGTGCATCAGCAAGGCCTATCTCTGTGATGGCGAGGCCGATTGTCCTGATCGTAGTGATGAAATTGGATCTGAATCTGGACCTTGTTGTAAGAATATTTTTAAAATGTTCCTGGATTTACTCTATTTTTATTACTTAAAAATCATTATATTTCTTGTCAAATGTTCTAAAAAAATTGTGAAGTATCCACATAAAAATGGTCAAAAAGTTTTGCTTTAAAATAAAGATAATTATTCTTAAAAAATGATTTACTTTAAATATTTAATGATTAGACAAGAAACAGTCAATATGTTGGCTGAGGTGTCATACATATATTGTAATGATATTTTATATAGTAATTTTTAATTGAAAATAGGTTCAATTTTATTTCAATTTGAATATGGGGTGGAAAGTATGTTTGTGTCGTTTTTAAAATTCAGAGAAACACGATATGAGCCTCTGGTGGACACCTTGAGGGTAGGGGATAGGTTGTAGGCATTTAAGAAGTAGCCTATTAAAACGTGAGTAATAAATAAATAAATTAAAATATACCTTATGTGCTTAAGATTATATACTTGAGGTTAAGAATATGTGAAAATATATGCCTCTTAACATCATTGGGGTGCCTGTCTGTCTTGCAGAATTGATGCCTTTGCCTATCACTTGAGTAACAAGAGCTGGAATGTTATCTGAAGGGACATACTTCTATGAATTAAGCCTCTGTGTCACTTAATTTGTATTGCAATAGAGCTGTTGTGACACCTTTCTTACTGAGGCATGGTAATCCCATTGCTCTTAAGTCCTTCAAACACCTTGGAGTTTCTCCTGTTTTCAGGAAGCAAATCACTTTGCTAAACCCCCCTATCCTATTCCTGAAAACATAGAGTCCCTGGATTAATGTAAAGGATTTCTTCTTTCTCACTAGAAATGTTTCTAGATTGGCTGTAGCTAATTTAGTATGATGTAAATTAATCATGTTGTCATGGATAAGAGGGGGGGGGACTGGAAAGGAGGACACTCCTGTCCTTTCTGCTCTTTGTACAGCTTTGTTTGCTGGAAGGTAGTTCCCCTCTTCACTTTGAACACTTCCATGTGAAACAGCTTATACCATATCCTTCAATTCTTCCTGGACTACTTTCATCATATAATAGCAGTCTCCAACTCCTGGCTTAATCCCAATATCCCCTTATTTTCTGTTTCTATCCCCAACTATTCCCTTCTGCCCCACAATAAGTCTGGCTGGATTGGTGGTGGTGTCTGCTTCTATATTTATGATAGCCTTGATCTCTCCTATCCTCTCCCCCCTCCCAGAGCCCTCATATATGTAGAATACCTCTTCACTGAAGTTTCCTACCGCTCTAAATGGATCCTCTGCGTTGTAATTTATTGTGCTCCTCATGCTTCAATCCTGTATTTGAATCAACGTTGTTTTTTCATTTAACCATATCATTTTATCAGGTGATCTAAATAACAATTTCCTTGTCAATTCTTCAGACAAACAGTTGTTTTAGATTCCTGGATAGATCATTTTATCACACACTCCTCCATGAATCTAATTTCTTCCTTTCAACATCCAGTACCTTTCCTTTTGGCCCATTATCTTATTGCCCTGACATACAATCTGGATGTCACTCTTCCTTTCCCCAGGAATATCAGCTACCGTTACCTCAATTATCTAACATTCAAGAACATCTAGTCTAATCTGGAGAAAACTTAATGGGATCTTTTAAATTCCTTTACCTCTATCGATCCTATGCTTGGTTTCTTTTTTTCTCTCAAATTAAACCAAACACATGTCCTGCTTGCCATATTTCTCATAAAGAACTTAATTCTCACTTTAACTCCATCCCAACAACTTCATTGCAACTACGTCTCTCCAGTCCAATCAACAACACCTGTAATTTCCATTCACTTATTTTTCTCTTACATTTCTCCTTCTAACCTTATTTCCTCAATTATAAAATCAATACCTAATTCTGTTGGTCCATATGGCATTCCCATAAAATTTCTTAAGCTCTGTTTCTTCCTCTACTGCTTCACATTTATAATTTTTCTCTCCAAAATGCTACATTTCTCTCTTCCTGGAAAAGATGACACACAAAAGCCTATCCTTCCCTCCAGGTCAGCTCCAACCCACCACCCTATTTGATTTATTTATTCAGGAAGACTTGGGCCGTGTGTTTGAGGCCTAGGCCTCTCTTCATAATCTTTGATTGAATGTGGATAAATCCAAGGCAATCGTCATTGGTTCATGTCCCCTCCTCAAAACCAACTGATATTCCCAACTTTGCCCAGGCTTGACCTGGGAGGAAGGTGTGGGAAAGACCTTGAGATCAAGATGAATGAATTGGGGGAAGTAATAGATCCTTCACATGGAAGGCAAGAGGTTGAATGGAGAAGATCTAGAGGTTTCTCACCTGAGCTGGAGATGTGGTATAAGCCTTGAGAACTTGAACAGTGGGCTAGAAGAAGTGGTGAGTCATCTTTACCAAACATTAGAAGAAAGGAGGCCGAAGGGAGAAGATCAAGAGAAATACCTAGTATGAGCTGGAAGTTGTGGGAGAAACCTTAAGGACAAGAGGAGTAATCTCCTTTAATTTTCTAAGGTTGAAGATATTTTGAGTATCATGTTGAGCTATGTATTTCTTACATAGTAATCTCATTTTCAAAAGTTCTTCTAAAAGTTTAATCACAGCTGGTATTAGACAGAGGCAAGGATTCAGATATTTGTCACTCTGGTTAAAAAGGGAAAATATCATTGATCAGGTCTTTGAAACGTCACTGTAGTTTAGTCAGGCTATGTGATGAGCCATCTAATTTTACTACAAAAACATTGTTTGTCATAATAATATGTTAGGTACCATCCTTTTCTTTTCTAGGCTGTAAAAACAGATTATCTGCTGAAAAAAACAAAACAATGTTAAGACAGTTCAAGAAAATCTTCCTTTTATGCAGAAAATTATGTAATAAAAATTTCCCGGTATCAAAACAAAAACCGTGTATAATCGAAATTGCATTATAGAAGGGAGCAGTATATTACATTGTTTTGTATTGGTTACATACTATTATAACTTTTTAAATGGAGTGTTCAAAAGGCCACGTTTATGATTGTTGCTACAGGTTTATTACTTATGACCAAACTTAAATATTGCAAATATAATATGTCAGATTGTGTTTATAGACAGGAAGGAATGTACTGATGAAAATTTTCAATGTGACGAATATCGTTGCCTTGAGCAGCGCTGGGTATGTGATGGTGAAACTGATTGCAATGACAAAACAGATGAAAAAAATTGCTCACATGGGTGTGACCCACCCCTGTTCACCTGTGCTACTACAAAGAGGTAATAATAAAAATCTTTATTTATTCTTGATCTCTTGTCCCCATGTAATAACTTTAAAAGAGAGTAGGTTGGCTTTGAACTATATAAACATTAACTTGATAGTTGATCAATTGGAAAATTCTCTACTTCTTACTTCTAGGTCTGATGGATATTTAAATCTTGAGTACTTTTAATTGGGCAGAATATGTATTTCTCTTCATCAAGGCGTTTGCTCTTTGATTCTTTAGGTTTGGTTTAATGATTTTTGAGTATATTTTGCTTGCCACACTTAACAGAAAAATTCTATATTGATTGTAATAACCATTGTTCTCCCCAATAGCTAGCAAGTATCCCCCTAATGTATTTCTACACTCTTCTTCAGCATGTATATTATCTTAACCCCCTGTCACATTAATTCCCAATCCTTGCATATCATTTATTTGTTTATTACTGTGTGCGTCACGGAAAACTTTCACCGTATTTATTGCTGTATCTGGTCTCTGAAACCTGGATTAAACCTTACATTCTTTCTTCATTGGTCTCTCTCCCTGATCGCACCCTCCTCTGTCCTGGCTGACTTGGCCAGGCTGGCAGTGGTGTGGGTCTGTATATGTACGATAGCATGAAGAACTGAATCCTCTACATCCTGCTTCCATTTAATGATACAAACATCAAGTTTGTTATTGTTATCCGTTTCTGGTCTTGGTACACTTTTCTTACCTTTATCCTCGTGCCTCATGCCTCATGCTAATTCTTTAATAGATTCATAATCCTTCATCAATTTTTTTTCATCTTATTGCTGGATGGGTAATTTTTTTATTTCTATTGTATATATTTTTGGAGCGATAGCTGTGGTTATATAATTTATTGTGGATATCGTTATTATAATAAGTCTGATTAATTTGCATTTAATGATTGTTGTTTTTGTTTTTTTTAGTTTCATATTAAGTGTCAATTGTTATCTTTTATTACGAACATTATGTCTGAACTATGTTTTGTAGTACCATTTACCTTTGTATCTTCAGTGGCCCCCCAGTGCAAGAAATGAAAATTCAGTAAAAGTTTCTGCAAGCTTCAGAAAATTTACATGAGCTGTACGTCATGGAACGAGACACCACTGCTGACAAATTTCAGAATCATAATTTTCATTCAAACCACTGCACTTCCAGTTCGATATAAACCCTGTGAGGTCATCATTGATTGGCAATCTTCAACCAATCAGAGAGTATCGAGCCAAAAATAAAAAAAAGACTTTTTGCGTGATGTTGGGCGTCTTTCTGATTTTTTCTTCTCTCACTGTGACCTTGCTAACTTATCTTCAAGTAAGGAATGTAGGTTATGGCAGAGGCACCAATGGGATCCATAACAAGGATGGACAACAAGACACGATGTAAGCAATCACATCAGCCAATTAAGTGGCGACACCAAAACAATTCTGAGGCCCATTTCTGAAACCACCTACAATTATGGGCCTCAACAAGTCTTCAGCTTTTACTACTATTACCAAGGTACCCAACGATATGCTATGGCCATTTACATTTATCATTTTGGACAAGAGCCCTTAATATCACTAACACTCTTAATATAACAACTTATTTTCTTGTTTAGAGCTTACCCCCTTTATACTTGGTAATTTTACTTTCAATATAAGTTTATTTTTAGTTAATCTAGGTCATCTATATAATTTTCGTATTATTATTTTCAGTTTTCATATATATGTATATAGTCCACTTATCACATTATATTCATTAAGTTTGATTTCTACTCCCTTCACCATCATTTTACTGGTAAGGTTGGAGATCATACACATACCATCTTTCCACCTTTCTGCCTACTTCGCAGCTTAGTAGATCCTTGCTTTTATTAGGTATTACTTAGCTATCACCCAGCTCTCTTTGGATTACCTTTTTCTGCAGCAGATGTGTTTGGTCGGTCTGAAGGGAAAGTTCATTGTGTATTGCTTATTATCTTCAGTGATTTTTACTATCAAAACCCTCTCACTTATTGCATTCTATTCTTGGATAAATTTTTGTAGAGTTTGTACAAGATGCATACAAATGCATTGTTTTTAATTGTCCTGGGGGGAGCCTCACTCCAGATTAGAAAAATATATGTATGTGTTTATTATTATTTTTATTCAAAAAATTGTATCGTTCAAGTTTGACTAAAAACCAATTCATTTGAATGATTTTAAGGTGCATTCCTCAATCTTATGTTTGTGATTCGGATTTGGACTGTGGTCCGGGTGATTCCTCTGATGAGCCACAAAACTGCAGTGAGTATTTTATGGTTAGATCATATTCTATTTTGAAATGTGATAATTTACATTGATTGAAACTTTATTTCTTTGTTGTTTTACAGCTATCTCTGACTGCAGCCCCACTGAATTTGTCTGCGCGAATTCTCATTGTACTTCAATAAATTATGTCTGTGATGGAGATGATGATTGCAGGGATGGATCAGATGAGAAAGGCTGTTCAAAGTGTGATAAAAATTCAGATGTAAGCAATGTTTTTATATGAACCCGTAGATATTCACTAGTTTGGAGAGGTTGGATTAAGAACTTTAGTTTAGGCTAGAACACAAATTTGTTTCCATGAAGATGGGAATACAGAGTTATGAAGAGAAAACTTTCAGATAATTAACAAACAATAATATTGAAAAGGCAAAGTTTAAAGAATACCATTGGGTCAATGGATCTTGTGCTGGATTTCATGACTGAGGATATGAGATCGGTAGAAGATATGTGGGGAGAATAAAGTTGTCCTTGTCAAAATCATAGTTATAAGGGCTAAAAGAGTAGTTTGGTGATAAAGCAGTGAAAACTGATAGAAAATAATAAGTAAGGTTATTTTGTGAGATATGACAGACTAGTAAGGCATTAGGATTTGTATTTGATGACTAGGTTGTAAGATTATGAAGAGTTTTGAAGAGTGGTCAATCTTTGGTGTGTTTACTAGAGATAAGCTTTTCTTGGCTGTGTCCTGGTGGCGGTTCAGGTCTTTAGATTTCCTAGGTCATTTTAAAGCAGAGGGATGGCATGATAGAATGGTTTTGAGTTAAAGTGTTTATCTTAAATGATTTTCGGACATTGGTAGTGAAGAAACATAAGATAATTGGAGGTGGATGAGTAGATGGAATCACATTGTACCACTCCCAGGCCATGTTAGATTTTTTCATAAGTTAAATAATTGAAGTTGCGGTATGAGATGGTGCCTAGGGGTAGGAAGTGGGGCATCTAGGCTATAGGATATTGATATCCGCAGGATCAAGGGATGATAACAAAGGTATAGGGAATGGATAATATTACTTAGGGAGTTTATAATTTGAATGTATATCTAGGTACTTGTAGTATTAGTGTGATAATTTGATAGAATAAGAAATAAGCAACAGATTTAGGGAAGTGAAAAAGTAATCATGGATACTGGTCTGGGGAGTCAGAAAGTAAATATGTAGTAAGATGACAAGGCAATATTATAAAATTGCAGGTGGGGGACTAGGTTAAAGAAAGTGGATTCGAAGATGTGAGCTAAGAGACAGGGGGTTGTTGCCATAAATGATTCGTTGTAAGCAATTGAAGATCCATGTCAGGATCATTCGAGGAAACAGAAATTAGAAGTAAACGCAATTAAAAACTATCATGCATGAAGAGGCATATCCCACCATTACTCAGAATGGTTGTGGCAGAAAAAGAGCATATTGTAATGATACTTTTGTGGTTAAATTAATTTTTGTTTTAAAGCAAGTATTTGTTGAATTGAGTGCCTGTGGTTGGATAATGTAATGAAATGACCTGCTTTGGTAGTGGGCAAGGCTGGCTATAAATATGAAGTGGACAAAACCGCCTCTCTCTCTTTTCAGCCCTTATGTCTTAGTTCTGTGTTATCAGTTACACTTAGTCAGTGGCCATGAGACCGTGCATTGAAGAAAACCTCACAGTTAGAGATATTATAGGCCAAGAAGCCAGGAGAAAAATGATACACCAACCAACAACGTAGAATATTCATGTTTTTGTATTAGGTATTTATAATTTTTAACTCAATAGCCAATTGTAAATATGAAACATTTAAAATAATAACTTGATGTATGAGAACCCCACATTTAACCCTGAGATGTTTTTAACTTAGAATAAACTGTTATTCGTTATGAAGTTTTCTTCTTTTTACTTTACCACTTAATAAATAAAAGTAGAATATTAAAAATATATTTTAAAATCGTAAGAGTCACTACAATAAATACTTGGAAAGGGATTTTGCAAAATAGGTGATATATAGCTTGAGCCAGAATTCAGAGGCAGAAATGTCTATTTCTACGTTTTGTACTTATAAACTATTAATGACACAATATTATTTAAGATTTCTTGAAATAAGGAGTATGAAAATACAAAAAAAAAAAAGTTCGACTTGCTTTTTGTGCTTTAGTGTAGAAATGTCATATTTGTGCTGGATTTTTCTATAGTATTGTAATATATTTGACTTGCTGCAGGTAACGAACAGTTTAGAAGTTCTCTGTGCATTATTCCATTGAAAAAATAATTGTTGCTTCTAAGTCAACTGGGGATTCTAAGAAAATTATAAACTCATTGCTTTTAAGTGTATTGTTAGTTATAGTTTGTATATAATTCTACTAATGAAAATGGTATTTTGTTTGAAAAATCAGCTATACTGCAGTATAACAGATACTTGTTTAGAAGCGAATAAAATATGTGATAGTCATAAAGATTGCCCTGATGGGCGTGATGAGACAAACTGTACAGGTAGTTCTGCTGACCCTCAATGTTGGAAAGGCTTTCTTTGTACAAATAAAACTTGTCTGTCAATGGAAATGAGGTGCAACAATGTAAAAGATTGCTTAGATGGTGGTGATGAATTAGGATGTAGTAAGTATAAACAATTTACTTACTCTAAACCTAATTAATTGAACTATCCACTAAATTACTCCTTTTTAATTGTTTACTTTTAATATTTACAGATAAAATGTATTGGACAGTTGACTGTCCTGAACCATGGCGAACATGTGATAATGGATCTGTTTGTCTTGAACTTCTTCATCTTTGTGATGGTAGATACGACTGCCAAGATGGCTATGATGAAAGTCTTCTCTGTGGTAACTTAATGAGTTTCAAATAATTTAAAATATATTAATCGTATGTCCACTTAAAATTATTTCACATCATAGGTCATCCTTAAAATAATTACATGAAGATTTACACAATCCCTGCCATATAATCATGGAAGATCGTATTTATCAACCCAAATGAATTCAAGATTCAAGCACGAATCCAGTTAATTTTATCATGGCATTCATCTTTTCTTATATTATTTATCCTCCTTTTTATTCTCTTAATTATTAATTCATTAACCTTTTTCATGTCATGCATTGTTCTACTAAAATTATTTTTAACTATTTCAGTTTTTCTATTCAGCGCTATCCCCTCTCATCAAATCCATTATTACAGTCTGCTACTTCCAGTGTCAATTTGTGGATTATCAGACCTTTAATTTACCTCTTAGTACATAAATGAAACAGTGGGTTTATCTTGTCCTCTCAGTATGTGTTTTGCTAGAAAAGAGACTTAAAACATGACTGTCTTTATAATGTGTTGCACTAGAAAAATGGCATACAAACAACGCTTATACTATCCTCAGAATGTATTTAATGGAAGAGAGACTTATATGTAGGGCTATTTTTACTGTTCTCTGTAATGAGGGAGCTGCAAGAACTACAGGCACCAGTGGCCTAAGTGGCCGACCTAAGCATTGGTCATCAGAAGAGCATGCACCTATGCTATCTTCCTTATGAAAATGTGGTACTCATGTGGCGTGATTCTCAGATTCTTTGTCTCGAGTACCCTCTCTCAAGCCATGTTCATAAGGCTCATTATTTATGCCTCTCTGTCTTGTTTGGGACCCTTGAATAACAGACAGATGCACCGACTAATGCAGTCAAAGAGGACTGCACTACTGCAGGCCATGAGGGCCTGTCTCCAATGAAGCAGTGCAGATACTGCCAGCAGTAGCTTCAATGGATTTCATCCTTCTGGAACAGCACCTCATAGCAAAAGTAACAAGAGAGCAAATAGAAGAGCTTTCAATTCCCCTCCGCAAAAGAATGGAGGAGCGAAGTGGAAAATGAAATGTAGATTCCAGGTAGACCAATTCTACAAAGTGAAGTGCATTAAGAAAGTAATTTCCCTTGGTCAGGGCAGGCTGTGGGCGAAGTGGGTTTCCCTTGACTACTGGAGTACCCAGGTGCTATTGGTACATGGTAGAATTTGGCTTAAGGTACAGGTTTAGGATAGCAGATGACTTTAACTTCCTGGTTTGTGGGTTGAGAGATACCTTAGAGCATATCCTGCTTACATGTTGTGCCTTTGAACAGATTAGAGCCAGACTGTCCAACAGTTGGGCTGTTTTTGTTCGGTCCATGATGGCTTTAATGAAAACTATTCTGAGACAAGCTCTTGGAAAAACGTCAGTTGGATATGAGCAAATGACCACAATTAATTGTGATGCTGTAATAAAATCGAGACCACTTACTTGTCTATGGAATGATCTAAAGGACTCAAATCCCTTGGCTCCAAGCATGTTTCTATAAGTTGCGGATGAGGTAGACACACCAGACATCGAGAAGATAGAATCGACCTATCTGTGTAAAAGATAGGAAAATCAACAAAAGATTAAAAGACAACTGCAATCAAGATTTCACTCAGAATACCTTGGACAGTTTTAGCTTCAAGCTAAAGCCAGGAAAACAAGATACGTTCCTGTCAGGGAAATCGTTCTAGTGGGGAGTGAAGAGAAGAAGAGATTGGATTGGCCTTATGTTAAGATAATGAAAGTCATATCTGGGAAGGACAGAAAGGTGAGGGAGGTTTGTTTAAGGACAAGTAGGGGTGAAATAATTGGTCCAGTAAAAAGTTTAACCACTGGAGTTGGCTATTGAGGAACCAAAGGTTTTATGTGATAGTCTATAGCAGGCCCGCCGAGAAGAGTCATCAAGAAGCCTGAAAAGTTATTATTAATTTTGTTTATATATCTTCAATTTTACATTGTATTATTTTGTAAATTAACTTCCCCCTGCGTTTTCAGTTAATTTAGGTGGTGGTATGTTGTGTCAAATTCAGCTGATTCCTGGTTCCTAAATAATACTCTAATGATTTGTATACTATTGAGCACTTGTTAATAAGTTCTGGTTTAGCAGTTGTGCACATGTTATTTATATATCCTTTTGTAGTCTTGTTTAAAAACATTTATAGAAAATTATAGTGAGTGCTGTTTTGTTTAATTTTCTATCAACTTGAATTCGCTTGATTATTCCCAGGGATAATTTAATTAAATAATTGGTCCTTTGGGTTCGAGAACTGTCCAAAAGTAAGATTACATTCATTTCCTGTGATTTGCATGGGCTTGACACCCCCATGATAATTTTAGCCAAACTCATTTCCCTAGGGCCTTCTGCTTGGCGACAGTCTTATTGCTTTCTTAGGCTATTTGAACTTTTTATTGCTAGAAGTCATCCTAGCTTAAACCACATACCTTATCAAGAGGGAGTTTTTGTACATTTTAAATTTTATATGTTTATTTTTGAATATAACTGGTTCTAAGTATTTTATAATGATAACTGTAATACTCTATCCATAACTAACCTTTCAACTATCATCATTATGATGTTTATCTTGCACTCTGTACTCTATCCAGTCAAATTTTGATGTTTATAACTTTTGACACTTTTGACTAATTAATCACACAAAGCCTCATAGTACCATCTCTTGGTCTGTGTCTGAAGGCTTCTGTCGTTTTTTGATGGACACAATGAAGAAATGCCGAAAGAAACATATAAGTCGACCATTTGGTCCCCGACCTCATTGTAGGAGTCAAATCGCGGACGGCTTCAGTTTCCTTAAACAACAGTTGTGAAATATTATTAGCGTTGAGCTGTTCTTGTTTTACAATCGCTTTGATCTCTGTGGGAGCATTCTTAAGTTTTGTTTTAAGGGAACTAAAGAGATTAGTCAGCTCAACATTTAATTTTTCCATGTTGGGAAATTATAGGGAAAAAAGAAGCGAACAACAACAAAGTGGAAATAAAAAAAAATATAATAAAGGAGATTAGCCCAAGAAAAGTGGTGGGCAGAATGTATCACAGTGACAAGCAGCTGAAAACATTAGAAAATAAAAACATGCAAAATATACCCTGCGTACATAAATAATTATTATTACTACATAATATTATTAATAGTAACTATTCAGGCAAAACACTCAGTTGCAATCTGCTGCCCATAGGTCCAAATGTGATGGCAACGAGGGCTTTCAAAATTGAAAGCTGAATTCACTGCGCTATCTGTTAAAAAGTTAGTTACAACATGGTCTGAAAAAATAACAATATTGTGATATGATAATTATTAAATTTAATTACTAAGAAAACATTTTAAACGTTAACAATATTATTCTTAACATTTAACAAAGAAATAAAGAAAAAAATATATCAATGAAGTAGTTATTGTAAATATGAAATGAAATAGAAGTAATTTTACTCACAATAAGGAGTTCAAGCATAGTATCATTGCATAAGAGGTTTCTTGATTAGAGACTTTAGCACCTGATGATACAAGGTGATGAATTTGCATGAGCCAATAAGTGAGAGCAGCGATAAGCTGATGAGTGAGACTTGAAGAAATTCGTAGCTGGCCAAAAGCGTTACATTTTCACTCCTAGTCTGATACTATAAGCTGGCTAGGCCTTAAGTTGATCATACACAGTAAGTGCACACACTGAGACTGCCTCCTACAAAAAAATAATGAAAGTCCATGTATTATGAATGTTATGAATGAAGGGTAATATAGTAAGTAGACATTGTTACCTAAAAGTGAAGCTGAATTAGCAAACAGCAAAAATTGGGGTGTAAGCAAATACATCAGATGACCATTTGGTAGTACTGCTGGAGTCCTTGACAATGACAGCTTCCTTTGGTTTTGGCCAACAATGTGTTACAAATTGTGCTTTCCTCTTTTTTTGGAACTCCGTTCTCTCAACACCATGCTAGTCAACACGCCAACACATTTCAACCAGAATATGGCATCATGTGTGGTAATAACATCTATCTGAATCGCATTCCAATACATAAACTCCCAAAATAGTTGTTGACATCATCCTTGTCACAGCAGCAAAAGGCCTGTTAGTTTTGTTGAAGCACTTACACCATACATGAGGTGATAAAAATATATCCCTGTCAGCGTCACAAGGATCAAAGATGGTTTAATGCATCATTCATTCTAGTACTGTTAAAGTGAGAGTAAGTGCCGAGGTGATGAAACATCCAAAATAGCAGTTTCTCCTATTATAACCAGTCAGATTAGACTCTATGAGAAAGTAAGTCGTTCTTTTGAAATTTACTTTTTCTGCAAGTCTCTCCATTGAAGCATAGAGTTCTGTCCGTAAGGTGAAAACAATCCGGTCTCATCACCATTATGAATGTTAAACATGTGCATACTTTTCACAAAAACTAGGCCAAACATGCTCTAGCCAACTTTTGGAAGCTCCATTAATTTTTCCGAAAACGATGTGTCTCTGGTGTAAAAGGGCGATTTAAGAAGAAGAAAATTGAATATCAGGTTTATTAAAACGTTTGCCAAATTCAGTCTCTTTTTCTTGAAGTATGGGACCATTTATTGGAATGATTTATTACCTTTGAATTTTGAACTATTTCAGAAGTACCTTGATTTTATCCTCTTGCTTGATGTGACAGCCTTTTCAAAAATGTTTTTTATGTGGTCCTTTGGTTTCCATATTATTGACAGTGTTGATTGGCTAATTTCCAACTTCCGACAAAGAGCCATATTAGAAACCCCACTTTCTAAATTTTCTATTATTTCTCTTTTTCAGCAATAAAATAAGAAGGCGCTTTTTGAACATTAACACACAGAAACTTGTCTCCATGAAATGAAACCAAAATGGTAACTGTGATTGAGGTAAAAAGAAAACTACATTTAGTATTAATGGGCTCGTAAGGGAGGAAGAAGATTCCATGAATTTAATAGAAAGAAAATGAAGTAAAGACACATGCTCTTTAGTCATGATAGTTCATATTGAATACTTGGACAATTTAAAGGCAGAGGGAATCTAAGAATATCGTTATAGGCAAAGGATACATAAAAATCTTGAGGCTGGACCATATATTCATGGCCACAATCATGACTGGTCCCAACAGATAGAAAACCAACCTAAGTCATTGTTAGGAATTATTATACTCAGAATATTGTTGTATCTGGCATCGTTATAAACAAATTGATATACTAAAGTTGCGAGATAATACTGGCGTTGATTAAAATAATAGAGCCACTCTTCAC
This sequence comes from Acanthosoma haemorrhoidale, assembly GCA_930367205.1. Taxonomy (NCBI): domain Eukaryota; kingdom Metazoa; phylum Arthropoda; class Insecta; order Hemiptera; family Acanthosomatidae; genus Acanthosoma; species Acanthosoma haemorrhoidale. Next base: position 113,122,303 of record OV884009.1, on the reverse strand, counting down.
TTTAGAAGCAAAAAATAGCATCAACCCTTAGAATCCTGAAGATAAATTGTAAAAACAGATCATAGATTCTTCGAGATCATAACAGACAGCACCTTAGACTGCACAACTATTATCAAAGTTGAGGAAAATTAAAGAAGTAACTAGTAGTCAGCCAGTGTCACAGAAGAATGTTTATTGCGGAGAATGTCAACATAAAATTTGAGGCATATGGTCTTTCCAACATAAGGTTTAGTCAAAAATAATCTCAAGGTTTTTTTTCTTTAAAATGATATATTATGGAATTATGGCTTAAGAAGAAGATATGCTTTTTAATATGATATTTGAGCTTATTACTATACCCATAGTTTTCTGTGGATTTAACTTGCAACTTGTTCCCAATTGCCCAAGCACAAATTTTGTTGAAATTTTCCTGGAGTTTTCTGTGGCTCATACATAAAGATAAACTTGTAAACTTGACTTATGCTACTTTCAGTACTGTCTATACTTAAAAGATGGCATATTGTTTAGGAAGAGGAGCCTTACATACATAAGATAAAAATAAATAGGAACGTAGAAATTAAAACGAGATTCGCTGTTAACACTATAAAAATCATAAAATTACAAACATCATATTAGTTACTAAGTTAGTTTATTTTTATTCTTTTAATAGTTTGCATTTTCTAGGTGAAGATCAATGTGCTACTAACACACAATGTGCACACTGCCAGAACACCCCTGAAGGTCATATATGTTATTGTCCTGAAGGGCAATACCTTCATGAGGTTAGTGTTATAAACTCTATAACACTATGGCACATTTATGTCTTGCTTTACAGCTGAAAATTACCACCATATTAATACAATAATTTGCTTAAATAAATTAGTGAACAATCTGCATTATTAAAAAAAAAATCTCAATCTACAGACAAAGTTATAATAATAATGCAATAATGTTGTAGGATACTAAAATATGCAGCAAAAACCATCCTTGCACTGAATGGGGAGTTTGTTCCCAAAGGTGTTCAGAAGTGCAGAAAAAACCAAAATGCTTTTGTTTTGAGGGATATATTCTTGAACCAGATGGCTTTTCATGTAAATCAAATGGTATGGATTTATGTGTTTTTTTTCTCATGTGATATATATGATTAAATATGACAAGACTTCTTAAATGCAAGGTTGCAAGGGCTTCCTATTATTTGGTCATTTCAAGGTATTAGTGACAAGTTGAAGGTGAGCCTCATCACCTAGTGTTGAATATGAAACTATGACATTTTAACCACAACAAAATTATTATTTATTCATGCACTCCTCCAAATGCATGTAGAGGAGAAAATTGTATCTCAATTATTTTATTATTTATTTTGTACATTATATATTTTTACACATAAAAAAAAAAAAATGTATTAGTTATCAATCAAGTGTTTAGTAATAATACTATTAACTAAAACACAGCAAAGTTGGGAAAGAGAGGTGCAAAGGTAGTTAATTAAGAAAGCCATGGTTCGAGCAGAAACAAGCGCCAGGAGGAGGGGGAGAGAGAGAGAGAGAGAGAGAGAGAGAGAGAGAGAGAGAGAGAGAGAGAGAGAGAGAGAGAGAGAGAGAGAGAGAGAGAGAGAGAGAGAGAGAGAGAGAGAGAGAGAGAGAGAGAGAGAGAGAGGTCCACTTCAAGTGATTGGTTCCAACTGACTAAAAAGCTCAGAATTTCTGCCTTTTAGGCAGGTCAGAGGCCAGGCTTTGCCCACACCCGTAGTGTCAGGATCGTGAACTAGTCCCCTCTTTGTATATAGACAACGAAGATTTATTCATAAAATATGGGAACTTAGTTAGGCATGTGTTTTCTGGTCCAAGAAGAGGTAAATTCTATTTATTGGTGGTGAAGAAGTTGACTCAACAACATTTATTACTTATTATTGGTAGATGCTAGACCAAAATATGCCTTAATAAAGGAGAGATGTTTTCTTGTTTGGGATATGTAGTCTTGATTTCACTTTTTTTTTTTTTTAATGTTTGAGTTAAAAAGAGACTTGTTAATGAAAATTTAAGAAAGGTAAAATTATTTACTTTTGACAAAAAAGTATTTAATATTTTTTATTGACCACTACAGGTTGGTTCTTTACTCTAATTGTGTCTAATACTACAAATTGTGCCACTAATCCCAATTCAGTGAAACAAGGACATCAAGTTGGAGGAACTGTCTCTTGCTATACAGCTCCTGTTGCTCCACCACCAGCTGAGATGTCCAATGGACCGACTTTACCTTTTGAATCACTTGCTTCGGTCAAGGATATCTGGAATTTCTTCAGGGTGGGTGGGTAGCTGTCTAGAAGCTGCACTACAGTGCCAAGCATCCCTTCATCCATTGGATCCTATCACTTTGCCCAGGTGAGAGGCATCGAATTGTCCAAGGCAATCGAACTGACTTTCATTCCCATTCATTTCTTGGAGGCAGTGTCTCAGGGTGGGCTGTCATTGGCCTAATTGTTCTTTATTGTCAATCCTCAGTCCTGGAAGTTTTTATTTAAAATTTGGCTCCTAAAAATTTTGGTGGGTGGTATGTTGCGGCCCCGTTTCATTAGTTATAGAATTTAGTGAAGTAGTAACCCGTGGTCAGAGGTATGTAACCTAGTAACATGCAGTCTTTTGTCTGAGTAAGCTGGCAACCATCAGTATTTGCCTAGAACAGCCAGATGTGAACCAATTCTTGAATGAGACAAGTCTAGTTGGCCAGCTTCAACCTTCAACATCTCCTTCAGATAACATTCATTGGAACATTGCCTCAGTGGCAGATGTTGAGTTCGCACCAGGTGTTAGGTGCTTTTTGCCTCATAACCTTCATTTGTTAGCTTTAAGACTATGTATATTTATTTTGTTTCTTGTCTCTTTTAATAATACTTTGAAGATTCTTTTATTTATTATTAGAATGAAGATTACTTTATTTTGTACTTTAAAATTTTAGTGATAACATTATTTTAGAATCAGAATATTTTCAATCAATTAAAGTAATGTCAACATAAAACAGGCATTCATTTACACCCTGTTGCAACTAGTGAATATTTTACAGCCGCATGGTGAATTAAGCTTTTAGCCTCGAAAGCCCTTTTAACTCTCAATTAAAAACTTGAAATTATTTTAAATGAAATAGATTAAATATATTTAAACTTTTTCTTTGGGTTAATATTGGTGTATACTGCATTCACCAGATCACTAATGGTCTTTTAGATAATATTTTATATGTAAGAATTTTTACTGACTTGTATATTGGACGTTTATTATGCCTGTAGTACTCGGCTGTATGTCCAATTACTGCGGAACTATATTTATCTGATCAGCTTTAATTCTGATTTATTCATGAATTCAGGACAATTGCATTCATCTCTCCTTATTTAATAACTCCATTCTCTTGAGTCTAAAAGATAACTGTACTTCTTTCCTCTTACTATTGACTCTCTCTCTTCAGAAAACAGTTCACTTCCCTATGCCTCCTCAATTCCTTTACTATTTATCACTTTTGATATAAGGAACTTCTTTTTTTTATTAATAATGTTACAAGATTAAATATCCCTTACTTATTAATTATTGCTTTGAAATCAATTATCACAACAATCAATTAGAAATATACATGTTAGAGAAACTTGAAGTATTTTAATCGAAATATTCTTCATTACTACCCTATAATCTAGGGTTCTCCCTTTTTTGAGTATTACTCCCAGAATTTCTCTTAGTGAGGAAATGACAATTCTTATTATGTACTAAATCTCTTTTAAAACATTATTTTGATTGAGTGTAATTTACTTGGTGTTTGATATCTAGATTCGGCTACTCCTTATGTAATATTCAGCAATCGCCATGAGCTGCGCAGTGTTGATTTACACACATTCAGTGTTCGCCCCTTGATATCCAGTCTCAAGAACACAATAGCTCTGGATTTCCTGCATACTTCCAAAGGAGATATTATTTTCTGGACTGATATTATTGATAACAAAATCTACAAAGGGTCTCTTATCTCTGGAAGTGAGTATATTTTGTTCATATTCAATAAACTTTAAACATTTCAAATGCACTTAGAGTAAGTAGGAACAATTATCCTTCCCTCTGTAGACATTAAAAGGTGCATTAGTTTGGCAATAATTTATTGGGTAAAATGAAAGAGAAGAGGGGATACTGTTTTTTCTTTCATTTTACTCGAGGTAACATTAGATTATATTTCCCCCCCCCCCCCCCAGTCTTCCTACACTATCCTAGTACACATGTAGACTTATGTTAAAACTAATGGGTCCTTAATCCCTGACAACTCGCACTTCGTAAACGAGTGATGTAAATGTAAATAGATATGTTGACGTTACAGTTATAAATCCATTAATATGCAAATTAAATAGTCTGACATAGTAATAATCTTCAGACAGTTAAAGTTAAAATGAAATGAAATTAAATTTATTTTGGGACTGTCTCCTAAGAATATCAAAAATTTTAACTAATATAGGTCCAGAGTCTGGCCAAGGTAGCTTATAATTTGTTAAATATCTTTATTGAAATGATTACATGAAATCAATACATAGTATTTTAAGCACTGCTTAGGACTTCAGTTTTTAACATCTTGTTACTTTTTTTGGGGGAAAAAAAGGCTTGTTATCTGAAACCACTTATTTTGTCACTGTAATAATCACCTTTCTGTGAAGCTAACTTTAACAAAATCCTAGTTGGTTTGTAGGAGGTTGCGAGGCCACATCTGCCTTAGGCATCACTCAGAGTTTCCAGGGATGAAATGGGAGTATAGAACATTATCATACGGGTTAAGATGACCAGGGAGGCAAGAGCTGATATTTATGTTTAAGTGAATAAATATAAAACAATACATGCTATGAAATTCCAACTTAATTTTTTTTGTGATTACAAACAACCTAATAAACACAACCATCATAAAATAAATAAGACCAGTGAACATTGTGATATCAGTTGCGAATGGTTTGTACACATTTTTATCTTATTGTGTGGGCCAAATGCAAACTAAACAAGTGTGTCCTACAGAGAAGGTAACCTCCAGTATTATTTTATTTACCTTCTCATGATCATATAGCCTCAATATTACCAATTTATCAATTAGGGAATTTGTCAGTGTATATTGATTATTGATGGGTCGTTCCAAAGGTTTCATAGAACGATTCCTATCGTTTCGTTCCATGATAGGAATGGGTATTTTATTTGTTCCGGTCCTTTTTAGTTACAAGCAGCATCGACAAGTCTTTAAGCTTTGCTGTTACCTTTCAAGTGTTATCTCTAACACTCATTCTTAATCGTTCCTAGATCCTGCTAAGATCCAACTTCTAACTATTCCGGTCCAATTCTTACCCAATGCAATCACCCATACTTATGACAAAATATAAAATGCCAATCTTTAATATTTAAAAAAAAAGTATTAATGCCAGGTAGTGTAATGGTACAGTAAACTTAGAAAAACAGTATTTTTGTTATAATTTATAACTACAAACTTATACTTATAATCAATTTACAGTTAAATAAAATATAATCATTCGTCCAGTTATTGTTATATACACTGACAGGCAAAAAATTCCACCCACCTGATCGTTTCATGTTTTCATCTCAAAATATTTCTGCTTTGGATTGGTCAATTTTTTTTATGAATAAATATGTATTTTTTTATTTGTTTTCAATTAGAAATGCCAATATAGAGGATAGTAACCCATAATCCTTAATTCAATTAAAAGGCTGTCGTTCCCAATGTTTACTTTCCATTATTATTATTAAAAATGTTTATTCAGTGTCATTTGCGTTCTGGTGCAGCAAATTTCTTAGTTTTTGGCTTTGATATTTTAATTTTCTCAATTTTAAGTTTAAAAATGCCTCTTCGTGCTGAGGATGTTGCACGTGGTGTGGCACTTATTGATGATGGACGTTCCATTAGATATGCAGCTAATGCCATCGGAGTTCCCTGAGAAACTGGGTCTTACCATAGAAGGGCCGGTTCTGGACGGCCTAGGGCAACAGAACCACAGGATGACCGGTTTCTTACTTTAAGAATTTTACCAAACCGGCACCTTACCATTGTTCAAGCGATTCATCAGCTCCAGGAAGTTCGAGGTGTGAAAATTTCTAAACGTACTGCTCGGAGAAGATTAAATGAGTATGGACTAATGGCTTTTCACCCAGTAAGAGGACCAGAATTGACCAGAACTCACAGAGTTGCACGGCTGGCTTTTGCTCGAGAACACAGTCATTGGACTATAAACGAATGGTGTGCTGTACTCTTTACAGATGAATCTAGATTTGCCCCAAGATCTCCAGACGGGCGTGAAAGGGTGTGGAGAAGAAGAAATGAAAGGTATGCAGCCTGTAATTTCACCCAGAGCCAACCTTTTCAACCTGGTTCCTTGATGGTGTGGGCTGGGATTTCAATGGAGTGCCACACAGAATTGGTTGTTGTTCGTGGAGGGTCTTTGACGCCCACTCGCTATGTAGATGAGATTTTTGAACCTCATGTGTTGCCTATCCTCATCGAAATCAGCGAGCATTCATTTCTAATGCACAATAATGTTCGTCCACATGTCGCTCGCATAGTACAGGCGTTCCTTCATCAACACAACATTGAGGTCTTAGCCTAGCCAGCACGTTCTCCAGATTTGAACCCTGTCGAGCATTTATGGGATAACCTCGGAAGACAAATAAGAGTGCGTTCAGCATTTCCTGATATACACTGCAGGACTTTGAAAGGGCTTTTTGTGAAGAATGGGCTGACCTCCAGCAAAGGGACATTTCTCAACTGGTGAAAAGTATGCCGAGGCGTCTTCTAGAAGTAATAAAGGCAAGAGGAGGAAATACGCGCTATTAAATAATCCTGTCATTAATTTCTTTTAGGATAAAAATAATTATTTTTCATGTTTCTTAGCAGTTCACATTTTGATTTTAAGTTTTTAAACAAAGACTCATTTAATAAACGTTAAAAACCTTATTAAAGGTAAAAAATATGTTATAAATTCAATAAATAATAAGTATTATATACAATCACTGTTTACGCAGCTCGAGAGGTTCAGTAGAACCTTTCCTCCTTACTAGCGTAGAAAATATGTGGCTCAAAATTGCAACTGGGTACTTAAGAATTAGTATAAAAGAATAAACATGTAATCGTAACAATTGATATATATATTCAAAACAAACAGCAAAGTTAAACAAAATTTTAACTGGAAACGAATTAATAGTTATGAGCAAGCTTGCCTTGAAATAGTAGAAATAATAAATTAATTCAATAATTTTTAACATAATATTTGTTAACACGAGCGGAATCAACAATTTCACACTCCTTTAAGCAATAATAATAAATAAATAAATTCATAATGAATAAATAAATTTATAATGAATAAATAAATAAATTATACATCCATAATAAACATCCACATCCATAAACAATATGTAAGAATTTAAATTTAGTCGTTAGTTTAATTAAATACAACGACATTGTGCAGCTTTCGAGCTAAGAGACAACCCGGGGTTGAATAAACAAGTTGAATGGCCAATGGAACCGAGCTATTCGGACTTAATGAAGACCAGGGAATGAAAAGAGGGTCGGGGGATTGAGGAATAAGAACAAGTTGAAAGAGCTGTAAGTTCTGTAAACCCTAAGAAAATAAATAGTGGAAGCTAATATATTCCAATGAATTTACTAGTCTGGATATTATTAATATATTTTACCTGAAAATGAAAACCCTAAATTATACTTACTTTAACCTCTCAGGGTTGTAAGTGAATATATGACTATGTGGGGACACCAAATAACCTGTTTGTTACAAATATATAAGAATACCAGGTTTTAATATTTAATAATAAAAGATTTATTAATTATTGATTTATTTTTTAATTTACTATTCTTGTAATAATTTTTTTAAAAAACTCAGGTTGGGTTCAGGCAAACTAACATTCGTACTTCAATCTACTTCACCTTAAATTATTGTAAACATTAATACTCTTATATCTAACACTAATTATGACATTTAAAGTTTGTATTATGAATCTGTCTTTAACAGGGGAGAATTCAATTTATTCTAGTACACACAGTTAGCATGAAATACGTACACATTCTGGGGTTAACACGTTGATAGGTGATGTCTTCCTTCTGCATCGATGTGTTCTTTTATGCACCTTCTTCCATCACATGCCCAACATACTTCAAGAGTGGAATCTGAAGGGATCTCACCTCTTAATGCTTCCAACTCTTAGCCATATCTGCTGGCATACTTCTTCTCATAGCGTCTGGGCCTCCTTATTCTTCAGCTGCCCTTACCAGAATAGACCGTACATCTCGCGGACCTTATATTCCCCATTTCCATGAAGTTCTTATCATGGTCCGTTCTTATCTATCTCATAGGTTGTGGGTGACACAAAATTTAGTTCATCACAAAGTAATACCACAATATTTCACTGAGAAATCACAAAATAATTTGGTCAATCGAAGTCAAGGAATTCAATAATAAAATTATAATTTTGGTCAAAAAATCAATCTATACCTAATAATAACTTCTGAAGTTATATAATATAAAAATAAGAAAAAACATATCTTATTATTTAGGAAGAGGTTAGGGGACAGATTGAGATGAGGAGAGCACCTTTGCTTGAAGCTGCTTTGCATGGACATACTAGGTGGAATCAACTGATCCAACTATATGCTGTATTAAGAATACAAAGTATGTGATGATACTACTGTCAACAATAAAAATAAACATGGCCTAAGATGTAACAATCTAAATAGTATTCTTATATTTTAACCTCACCATAGAACAATGGAATGAAAAGAGGGTTGGGTGGATCGAGAAACGAGAACAAGTTGAAAGACCGATGAAACGGAAAAATCCATTCGTAATTGTTCCCACCTTGGGAACTTTCTCTCATTCTGTTCCACCAGTTACCAGGGCCATCCCTAATATAGATAATGGACATGCAGTTTTTGATTATAGCGGTCTTCTTTTTTTATTAAGCTTTTCTTCATTTTTGTCTTCAAAAATGTAATCTTATTATTATAAGTAAAACTATACTTTTATTGTGAAAAACACTTTTTATTGTCGTCTAATCCACTAAAGAGGTTTAGAGTTCCAAAATTTGTAGGTACGGATGAGGAAAGAATGGTTAAACAAAGTGGATCTGTGAGCAGGGGGTAACGGCCCGATCATATGTTGTGGGAATGGATGGATGATTTGATTAAAAGATGTTATATATATATATTATATTATATATATACACATATATATATTAATATTATATATTATATTGTATTATATATTATTTATATATATATATATATATATATATATATATAATATAACTATATATTTGATTTATTTTAAGGATCCTGTGAGTCTCGTCCATTTTATATCACTATACTGGATCATATTGGCCACTTCCATCCACTAAATGGCAATACTTCTTCTGGACCTTATTCTATCCTTTACCAAACCTAATCCAATGAATGATTAGTTTGTTTTGGGTTGATAGAATAAATTTTCTGAAGTAGAAAATGCCATATCCCACAAACCTCAAATTCCTTGTAACACAAAAGCTTCTGTTTTTTTTTTTTTTATTGGGGTGACCCCGGGTCCAAGTTTTGATCCTGCCTTTTTTTTCATTGGCTAATAATAATTAAAAATAGTGTTATCAATACTACAAATAAAATTAAAGCAACTAACTAAACTTAGCGGAGTGAAAATCATAAACCACAGCTCATAATTTTTCAATTCCTTTGCTAAATATTAATAAAAAAACTTGTGTTCTTTATTGTTTTTTTTATTTCCCATTCCCTTTTAATTATTAGTCAAGAAAAATCAAAGACATGAAAAAATGTTGATTAATATACTTTCATAGCTATCTATATATGCAACATACAAGTATAATGTGAATTATAATTTCTGTATTATGTGAATTACCGAGGTGTAAATTGCTTGTGCTAATTTGGGTGTAAATTCAGAGATATTATCAGATTATGAACTTGTTATTAATTTGGGACGACTAATTTTTGTTTTATTAATTGTTAAATAAGCCATTATTAATGAATGAGTTATAAACTGTATGCGGTGCTGCTTTATACAGTGTTTTTTGTGCCATGACTTCTCATCAATAATACTTCGACTTAAAATGGGTTTTGGTCTTGCTACTGTAAGATGAATAAATTTTTCTTGATTATCTTCTATGGAAACTGCCATTGTGGAAATCTCTTTTTGAGTGCTTCTACTTTTTTTTTGCGTTTAGTGGATCTGCTTCTTTCATTTTTTATTATATTTATATACTTCCTTCACTTTTTTCTTCTTTTATTGTTTGCCTCTTTGCTGTTTAGTTCAGTTGAAACAGGCCATCTCCATTCATCAGAACAGGTCCTGTCATAGTCAGATTCATGAAATGGAGGACCTAGATCCTTGAATACATGTAAAAAGTATCAAGCACCCCCTTTTGGGCATTTCTGTTAAACACATAAACCACAAATTGTGCTTTTCCACTATGCAATGTTTACAAACTGACAAGTATCAATCTGCCATGGCCTCATTTCCTTAAGCATAAGAGGGATATACATTCCCTTTAAAGTAAGACTCTCGATTAATGGATACAAACTAGGTATGACGATCACAATAGTCGAATTCACTTCTTATACACTTAAAACTCAAAAAAGTGTGAATATGATCCTTTTTCATCATAGATATATGTAATTCATAGCATAGAACAGAATAGAATAGAAAAAAAACCTTGTACTATAACTTCATTTATTTTGAAAGTGAACTCATTTTCTTTAATCCACTTTTATCACATCTTCTTCACTCACGGAACAGCAGGATTTATTTCTTTTATCAAGTGAGAAATCATTTTTCGATTTCTCAACAAAAGGTTCTTCAGAAACACATTCCTTGCCCAAAAAGTGGTTATGTGTTTTTTTTTTTTATTGACTCCCAAGCTGGGGCAAGGAAAAACATCACTACCTTTAGATTTAAAGCTTTTAATAAAGTGGAAGTTATGTATCCATCTTATGATACTACGTGCAAAAGCAGGTCTTTGTTGTGATTTGGTACTGTAAATAAAAGTGTTTATCCAAAGTTGCTTTATAAATCCACTTTCTATCAGACTAACGAATTCATACTAAAATTACTAACCAAATTGATACAGTTCTGCAGTTTGGATTAGCGAGATTGCACTGTACATCTTTTCTTTGTCGTGTTTCTGTTTGTACAAGTATGCCTTCTGGTAAAGTATCAATTACACAAGCTTTCTCTAATACTCCACTTTTTTTCTTCTGCTATTTTTCTTTCAGCTTCTTTTGTTTTTGTTTTATTTTTTTGCTTTGGTCTTCTATGCCTTTTGGTAGCAATTTGTCCAAGAGTTCTTTCTTCCTTAACACGTTTTTGTTCTTGTTCCCATTTCTGAAGTTGTCTTTTTCATTTCTGCTTCTTCAGCAGAATTTTGGAGAGCTCGTTCTTCCTCTTCATGTTCCAAAGCATCTCTTTTCTGACCAACATTTTCAGATTTTGTATAACCTCTGGATTTAGTTTTTTTCCCCTCATCAATTGCTTCATTGGTTTCCTCCTTGGCATCTGGATTTGTACTTCCCTTGTCTCTGTCTTTATACTTTTTACTCGAAGGACTAATTTGTTCAAACTTGTGACACTTATTTGAATCCACATCGTCAGCTTGTGTCAGTTAATTATCATACTCACCTAATGAAATACAGGGTTCAACATTTTTACTACCATCAGATTGTGTTCATTGATTATCAAACTCATCTAATAAAACACATGGTTCAATATTTTCACCCCCATCAGCTTGTGTCAGTTGATTACACTGGTCAACATGATTTTTATCTCACGAGTACCAATAGGTGTACTTAATGCAGTTTTTTTTATCCTGTTTTCAAATATAAATTCAGAATTTCTCCATCACCGACAGTTTTTCATTATTTTAATTCTTTTAAATATTTTAAAACGTTCTTTCGTCCATTTGTCTATTGTCAAGTAAAAGCTCCTAGAGCATTGTAATTATGATGGAACCAAATAAGCTAACTCAAAGGGTAGCATTGCTACTGTTGTGAAGGTTCAGATGTGTATAGGTATGTACAAATATGATCTAGTGTAGCACATATTCATCAGAACGGACCAGTTTTTGAACAAAGCAGTTCATCTAAGCCTCATTTACTGACTCAAGAAAATATTAACAATCTCATACGAGATTTAAATTTATGCAAAAAACAGTCTGAAATATTTGCTTCCTGGCTATAAGGATGGAATCTTTTTAAAAAGAATACCAATATATGAACGATATACAATTGTTCATTGCACCCTCTCGAAGTTTTCTTATTACCTAACTGCTCTTTGGCCATAATCTCTTTGCTCAAAGGTAGTGGTTAATCTTGCTTATTATTGAGATGAATCTTTTATACAATTATTATTATTTATTTTCCCCCTAATAATCAAAAATATAAATCATCAAATTCCTTGTTTTTGTGCACTAATAATATTTCTCTCGTGATTCGAGTATGTATTAAATTTGTCTAATTTGTTTGACAAACAGCAATAGGGAACATAGAAGTTGTTGTAGAAACTGGTCTTTCAACAGCTGAGGGATTGGCAGTAGACTGGATTGCTAACAACCTATACTGGGTTGAGTCTAGCCTTGATCAAATAGAGGTATTTATATTATTATTTACTTTATTTTAAGTGCAACTTCTCTATATGAGATTCGCTTTCTTAACTAGACTATTTTAGATCTTTTCTGTCATTTTCATTTTTTTCCAACTTCTTTTAAACAGACCAGTCAGAAGAACCAAAATGATTACAATAAACCTTATTTCTGCAAGCTGTAAATGCTTCATTAGGGAGGCAAGAAAAAAAAATTATTTAAAAAACAACTAGTCCAGATTTTGAGAGAATATTACCTAATAAATATTAAATCAAGCTGGGATTAAAAAGAAAAATGCTTTATTGGTTTGTTTAAAATGTATAATAAACTGAATTAACATTCAAAGAATTTTATGTCCCAACTTTTGTCGTATTTTAATGTGCGCTGAATTTTTCTAAGACACTTGTCAATCTTTTTAACTATTTGGTCAGAAAAATATTTAATATAAGTCTGCACCAAGATAATTGTGTCAGTCTATAGATTATTTGTAAAAGACCTCGCTGTCATGTCTCCTTAGTTGAATTGAAAAGTGGAGTTGTCTTTGTGGAGAGGAAACCTGGAGAAGAAGATAATTGACAAGAAATATCACCAATTTCAATTTATTGTTCATCTATAATTGTCGTAAAATAAACCTGATAAAAGATATTTATGCTTAACATATGCTGATTGCCATTGAAAGATAATTAACATCTGATATCCAGTATTTATTTAGGTTGTGTTTGCTTAGGTTATCAAGTCCCATCTATCAACTAATGGTTAGTTAGTAATTATGTCATGCATCAGGTTACATTCTGTTTGGTTGAAATACTTGGAACAGTTGATGTTCTTTCTAATCAGCAAACTACACCAATTAACCTAATCACTTTCATTGTTCAGCAAATGAGTAATTTTTTTATCTTTTTCCTGTTACTTAGGGGAGCTGCCGTGTCAGAAAGATATCTGTCTGAAATGGTTAAAGCCCATTTTCAAATTCTTCAAGTGCTTCTGACTATTATTTGATAACAGAAATTGTCAACTATTAGTCATGTTTTTAGGCCTGGCTTCGAGACTATTTAAATGAAACCAGTGCTAAACAATTTTATTTCTAATTATAGAAAAATGAATTAGATGTAATTAATGAGTACTTTATGATTGATAAGTTTAAATTCATAACTACTCATGTTAACTCAGAATTTACAAATATACTATCTACGAAGGTGGTCTGAAGTTTCCGACCTAACAAAGATACAAGACGTTTTTACAAGACAAAGTCTCCTTGTAACACACACTTCTCCTAGTGATGCTCCCATCTCTGTAACCCGTCCAAATAGTACTCGGCGTTTTTCTCTGCAAAATAATCGTTCACGAAGGTGATTGCCTCTTCATTTGACGAAAGTCTCTGTCCCCCGAGCGCAATTTTTAGATGAGGGAACAAAAAGAAGTCGCTTGGGGCTAGATCTGGTGAGTAAGGCGGATGGTCAAGCAGTTAAAACCGTAATTCATGGATTTTCGCCATGGCAACCGCTGAGGTGTGAGACGGTGTGTTGTCTTGGTGAAACAGGATCAGGATTTTTTTTTCCTGCAAATGTGGCCGTTTTTCCGCAAGTTCTGCCTTCAGCTTGTCAAGTAATGATGCGTAGTATGCTCCTGTAATGGTTTTTCCTTTTTGAAGATAATCGATTAAAATAACTCCATGACTATCCCAAAACAGTCGCCATCACTTTCCCAGTCGAAAAACCAGTTTTTGCTTTTTTTGGAGCCGGTTCCCCCTTTGCAGTCCACTGTTTGGACTGTATTTTTGTTTCGGGCGTATAATGGTGTATCCAAGTTTCATCCTCAGTAATTAATTGGCGCCAAAACTCGGATTTATTGCGCCAACAGAGCGTTGGAAATGTTCATTCGAATACGTTTTTGGTCTAACGTGAGCAAACGCGGCACCCAACGCGCGGACAGCTTTCTCATCTCTTAATTCTGATTTAATATGTGACAAACACGTTTGACATGTTCATAACCTCTGCTATCTCTCTCACTTTAATTCGGTGGTCGTCTAGCACCATTTGGTGAACTTTGGCGATGTTTTCGTCAGTAGTTGCAGTTTTTGGTCGTCCCAAACGTTCATCGTCTCCCAAGCTCTTACAACCACGTTTAAATTCAGCTGCCCAAAATTTCACTGTGGTAAATGATGGTGCAGAGTCCCCATACACAGAATCCAACTCATCTTTGATTTGCGTAGGCGTATTGCCTTTCAAAAACAAATATTTAATGATAGCTCGATATTTGATTTTGTCCATTTTCATAAAAACACTCACATCGACTCACTCAAAACGACTGTTACACAACAACTGCGCGTCCAAAATGGCTAAAACTTTGGTGAGTAACTGTCAACAGATGAACAACGAAATTCACTAGCTTTTATTTACGACTGCTGCTATCTTCAAGTTGAGGTCGGAAACTTTTCAGACCACCCTCCTATATATATGACCATATGGTAGTGTACCATGCACATGACACTGTACACATTTATTAAATGATGTTACAGTCTTTATATCAGCACTTCTGCAACCTCTAACTTTCACTGGCTGAAAAAACAAGTCTGACCATAAGATCAGCAAGCATTGAAGTAGCAAATTTATCATGTAATCGATTGTCATAATAAATTCTATGATGCAGTTATTAGAATTATTGTAGTATCATTTGTACATCCTAACCGCCTCCCAAATAATAATTTTTAGTATGTATGTTAGTGTTATCACTGTGCTACAAGGTATGGTGCTTATTCACTCCATGGTCTAATACAATAACAAATTTCTGTTGAATGTTTTAGATAATAATTAATGTTTAAATGGTAACATTCATGCCTACTTTAATTATTAACTTTATTTCAAGGTTGCAAGACTAGATGGAAAGTATAGAAGAACTTTAATTGCTGGGGATATGGAAAGTCCTCGAGCAATAGCACTAGATCCTAGAAAAGGGTTAGTAATCAACTGTACCTAATTACTGTTTTTATGTAGTTCATAAACATATTTATGCCAGAAACTTCACATAATTGTTAGCACTTTTATTTAATGCTACTATGTTCTTTAAAAGCAAATTTTCTTGAAACTAATTTGCAGTAGGGCAGAATCGCCTTTGTTAGCAATTCATTGTTTTTCCAACATTTTTATCAAATGACATATTAAAGCGATGTTTGAAATGATTTAATTGTAATAGAGTGGGTAAAAATACTGAGTAGATACTTTTCATTCTTGACAATTATCATAGTCTTTCATAATTCATACTGGAGAGCACACTATTTATGGAGACATAGTAAGTTTAAATATCTGCTAAGCAGCCACAGGCAATAATTTATCCACTGTGAGTTCATTGTTAGCCGTGAGTATATAAGAAAGTTGAAGAGTATGTTGGGAGGTAGACTTAATGATTTTTCCATTGTCCACTTATATATTTTATAAATATGAGGGTAGTAGTCAATAAAAAAAAAAGAAAGATAGTTATTGTAGTTTTTAAAAAGATTAATCTTAGATTGATAAGAAAAAAGGATAATTATAATAATTTTGAATGATTCTAGTAATGTTGACGCATTTCTAGACCTAAAAGTATAATTTGTGGTTGTTGTTCTGTCATTTCTCTTCTCTTTTTCTCTCTCTCAACAAAAATATGGATGATCTTAATCCTGAGCCTAATTCACTATTGTGACTTGCTAAGGTACATTGAATCCTAGTTTGATAGTATGATAAAGCAGGACTGGGAAAGTTGTCTGGTGAGGCTGTTCTAAGACAGAAGTCGGCAAACTTTTCTGACTTGCGAGTGACATTCAGCTTTTACTTTTGTTGATCCAGCAGCAAGTGATTTTAATGTTGAATTTAAACCCCTAATATGTGTATCTGACCCCCTCCTCCTATTTTATTAGTTGTTTATTAATATTACATTATTAAGTGAATCTTTTTTATGCTAAAGAAATCTGCTTTCCAACTAAGAAGACAAGCTAAGTCCATGATTTGAGTCAGCTTGAAATGTTTTTACCATTTCCAAATTGCAGTTAAATCTGGAGGTTCTTCCCCAGTCCATGGCCCAGGCTGAATAATCTCCTCTGAATTAGTAGTGATATGGCCGCCAAGTGCTAGAAGCCCTATTACCTTGGGAGAACTGGCATTCTGAGGTCTTTATTGGGTAGAGTTGATTTTGGGAAAATGATAAAGGTAAAGTTTGAATAGATGAAATTATTGTTGGGACATAATCCCCCTTTAATATAGGAGGTGGGAATATTAAGAGTGGGAAGTGTTATTAGGTCACTAATGTAGGTTTGTCTTTACTAGTACCATGAAAAGTACCTTACATATATACCAGTACCCACACTCACATGTAAATTACAATATTTTGGGTATTAACGAGGCTTTGTAGGGGCACCTCGCAATAGTTGATATTGATTATCACTAATTAATTTCAGATATTCATTATTAATTTATAATATTTACAGCTGTAGTAATTAGTGGTCAGCTGCTAGCATTGAAATTATAGTGATCTAATATGTGTTTCAGACTTCTATTCTGGACTGACTGGGATGCAAATGCACCACGCATAGAAAGTTCTTCGATGGCTGGAAACGGTAGGAGAATTGTTGTCAATATTGATCATGTGGGAAATGGAGCTTGGCCAAATGGCCTAACATTAGATTATGTGCTTGAGCGAATATACTGGATAGATGCGCGGTAATATACCTTGATTAAAAAATGGTTGAAAATATCTTTAATTATCTTGTATTTCCTGGTGTTGATGTACTTTTAAAAGTTGTGAACAAACTTGAATGTTTTAAATAATACTACATATCATCAAAACTTTTCTTCTGTTTATAATTGGTTACTTATTGTAAATGTTGAAGAGGTTCCATTTGGTCAAACCGTCTGGATCCCTATCATATGATACGCATTGTAAGATTATTGGTGAGGTGGAGTGCACAGTATCTTACCACCTTAAAGGTGCATACTCGTTGGGATTATCTTAGCAGTCCTTTAAATACTGGCACGGCAGTGGTATTTAAAAAAAGAAAATACTACTGTATATTTGGCCCTACACTATTGTTTGTGTGGTATCTGTCCAAATCAGGATAGAATCCACAGATGCCCAGTGGTAAAGATTTCTTGAAGATCCTAAATGAATACTTATATTTTATTTCTTTTCTATAAATATTTTCTTTAAAAAAAAACAAAAAAAAAACGGCCATCTTCAAAAACCGCTAAGAAGATACACTTTTTTTAGTTTTTCCTCTTTAAGACATTTTAGGAAGAAATGCATCATTTCCAATTTTAAAGAGCATTAAATTTCTTGCTAATTTTATAATGACATGTTGGAAAATTCTGAACAGATACTGAGATACAGGATCCGGAAAATTTGCATAAATATAAAACATGCTATAAGATAGATAGGTTGTTGACTTCCCCGGAACAACTTTCTACTAAGTTCAGTTTAGTACAAAATGCATAATACTCAGTCTTTAATAGAATTAAATTTCTTACAACAATCTCACCGAAATGCGAAAGAGCAGGTTGACTTGTAATTACTCCCAATAGATGTCGAGAAATGAGGAAATATGCTAGTGAACGTGGGCTGTAAATAGCAATTATCACCCTCTGTCAAAATCTTTAGTAAATGCTTTCCTAAATTTCTAATTCTAATACTCATTTCCTGGCTTTCCACACTGATTCAATATGCCTTTTCCTGTCATTCCTGGAATTTAGGTCTGTAACATCCTGTTGCACTAAGCAAGTTACATGCATTGTATTAACATTACATTGTAATGAATTCAATTTATTAATTAGTAAATTAAGTTATAAAACAAAATGCATCATTTAGCTATATTATACTTTGTTTACTGTTACATTGGCTGATGGTCTGAAAAAAATATTTCAATTTGAACTTCCTCCCTTTCCAATGTCACTTTGCACAGATATTTGCAAACGAACAAAGTGCACCTTTTACTCAGCTTTCACGCCCTTTCCAAGTGGCACAGAAAGGGGAAAGAGCAAGGTTGATGTAGATGGAGGGTATTTCCTGCCCAGAGTTCAATGGAATCAGAGCGAATGTTTTTCTGCTATTTTTACAAAATATGTTACCTACGTACAGCTACATCATGGTCAAAATGCTGCGGTAGCCTTCAATGGTTACCTCCCTGAAGAAAATAAAAAATCCACTGAAAGAGCTCATGGTTCTAGGCTACAATCATGTTCAGACATTCTCTTTAATGGTATAATGTTCCAGCAGATGCCAAAGAAGAAATTGTCAGATGAAAAAAACAAATCTCATTGCTTAAGAGAATTTTAGCAAGCACAATTGGTCACCAAGCAGGCAACAGAAGATGCAGATGTGTTAATTGTGGAAACTGCCATTTTATTGTATTCTAAATACCATTTTGTTGTTGTTATTGGAGAAGACATTGACCTTTTAGTTCTGGTGACGGCTTCAGCACCAGAAAATGTGTTATTTTGAAAATCTGTAAGGGATGCAGACGTTTTATACCACAAAAAATCTTTCTAATATAAAGATATTGTGAAAAACATTTTTTTTTTCATTTTATAAGTGGTAGCAAGTTTGGGCAGGAAAAAATTATGTTTCATACCACACTCCCATGTGGTGCTTCCCAAAGTGTTACCATTTTCAAAGATCCAGGTGTAGAAATAGAAAAGATCATGGAAACCTCTGGAACTTTCCTTGTGGCCCTTTATGGAGGTGACTTGAGATCAGTCTTCACTTTCCTAAAGCTGCTACAAACACAAAGTTCGATTAGGCACGACTACCTGCAATTGGGGGATGCAGTTCAATATCAAGCATATAAAACTTATCTGCAAGTTTAAGCATGGATGGTGTATGAAAAAGATGCCCTTAATTTAGGGCTGGAAAAAGGATATTTGCAGCCTAATTCCAGAGCCAAAAAGACAAGATTTGAAAACTGAGAGTGATGAAGAATGACAGATGGATGAAAGTATAGAATTCCAAAGGGTAGAATTCCAAAGATAAAATAGAGTGCCTTGTGAATAACCGAGAACTGCTGATAAATTGATTTTGAAGTTCATAACTCGAAGGATAAAAAACATTTCGACAATTTTAAAGCAACACATTATGGTTGTTAATATAATTAAATGAGATTTGAAAATATAAATTTTTTTTTCAACCAAAACATATATATATATATATATATATAATTAACTTTCCCAATCAAATTAAGAATTTCATAAATCAAATTAAGAGTTTTCAAATCAAATTAAGAACTTTCATGAAGATCAAATGTTTTAGTGCCATAAGAACTGTGCTGTAAAACAGAGAGATATACACATCAGTTGGAACGGGAGCATGACCCTCACTCAAGACTAGACGTAAACCAACCTTTCCCTCCTAAACGCCACCTGGTTCACTCTCATTGGCCAAAGGAGAAATCACATGTTCGGTATTTTAAATTAATCAAAAACATTAGGTGGTGGATTATGGAAAATCAAAAATCCAGAACATCTTAATATATATACACCTAATAGCATTATATTAAATTATATTTTATAATTTATTAATAAAAAAATAATTTACTTCAGGATTACAAAAGTAATCCTTAAAATTTTTTAAAGTCTAATAAAACTGAAACTGTTGTGTTTTACAGTACAACTGTTATGTCATTAAAGACCTTCTGGCAAAATTCTAAATTTGATTCTGAAATTTCAGAATTTGGTTTGGAAATTTCTGAATTTTACCCAAGATGTTTTCTATATATTATTTAAATATTTATTATTTATATATATTTTAATTATATAATTTATAACTTTATATTTAACTTTTACGTTATCTCAAGGTTCTGTTAACAAAAAAATAGGATAAAGTTCTGGCAAAAGGAATAATTGTTTATTACACGTATGTTCATTAAAGTTAATACACAAATAAGTACGTATGCAACAAAAGAATAATATTAAATCTAAAATTAAAATGGTACCTTATAAACTATCGCTGGCCAGCTGTTCTTGTTTGATTTCTTCGTGGTGCGTCGTTTGTTCTAAGCTGCAGCGCATGGTTCCATACGTCTCGTTATTATTAATTAACATTATACATATTAATGGTAGAGACAATGCAACAAATAGTGTTTAAACATTTAAGAATCGTGATCCACCGTTCATTTTTGCCCGCTAATTTTGAGTTTATATTAAAAACACTATCAATAATCATAACAATATATTATTCAAATATTTATTATTTATATATATTTTAATTATATATTTTTTCATATAATTTATAACTTTATATTTAACTTTTACGCTATCTCAAGGTTCTGTTAATAAAAATTAGGAAACTTCTGGTAAAGGAATAATTGTTTATTACACATTTGTTCATTAAAATTAATATACAAATTAACTACGTACGTAATAAAAGAATACTATTAAATCCAACATTAAAATGGTACCTTATAATTATTTGTAACGTGATACTAATACTGGCCAGTGTTTCTTTGTGTTGCTTTCTTTGATGGTCGTCTTCTATTGCGTGATTCGGATTGTCTTCCTCTAAGCTGCATCGCGTGATCCGGATTGTCTTACTTGAGCGTCCTTTGTTCTCGTGCCAGGTGAAAGTGAAAAGGGCTGACCTCCTCGTGCACTATGAGGCCGTAGCGTGGGTCCCTCCTCGTGCTGCCTCGTCCTCTGCCGGTTCCAAGATGAAGAGTGCCTGTCCTTTCGTCCTCTGCCGGTTCATATATATCTCGCATCTCTCCGCTGCCTTATTGATCTTTCAACTGGTTATTCAATGCCAGTTGTTTTGGATATTTATACTTTGCTTAATTTTGAAGTTTATAAAATTAAATTTTTATACTAAATTATTGTTATTATTTTTATTAAAATTATTAATAGTTAATATAACGACTATAAAAACGTTCATACTTTCATAGGCATGAACCACGGATCGTTCGTAAGTTCTTCAACGCTTGCTTTTTCCGAGTTTATTTAAAAAAACACCATTAAAAATCATAACCTTAAACTACCACAACAATATATTGTTAAATAAAAAGGGCGTTATTCAAATCATATATCAAGAATTATTTATTTATTAGCAGAAACTAAAAACCTCAGATAAGAAAAATTTAAAGATAAAATTAAAAATAAATTTAATTTCTTTTAAAAAACGTAATAATATTGTAAACCCTTATCTTTCTCTCTTCTCTTCTTCTATTAAATTGGTACAGGAATTTGGAAAATATTAATGACAGGAGATGGCATTACCTAAGGAAAAGGGAACCTGAAATAATACATAGAATCGACATAACTAAGGGAAGACAAATGAATTAATTCAGACTAAAATAAATACTTTGAAAGAATTAAATTTATTCGAACATATTTTGTTTGTAACAATTAGTATTAAATCATAAACCAGTAGACCTAGTTTTTTGACCCGAAAAAGGATTTCAAAGTTCACCTAAGTTAACTAAATTTCTTCTAACTAAAACAGATGCTAAAACTTAAAAATAAATTCTTTACTCGTACATGGATATTAATATTAGTTAATAATTATTAACTCTAGATTCTAGTTAACCCAAAAATTAATTACAAAATTAGCCCGACAGCCTGTCCCCTTTTTCCAGAATCATCATGCTCTAATTTTCCTCCATTCTATATTGAGTATGATTAATTTTAAAATTAGTTCCAACAACCTGGGGACCACATCTCGCCTCTCTCTCTCTTTTAGTCCAATATTCACTTAATTCACTGTACTAGCAGCACGGCACTACACTGTTATCTCGTTGCCACCAGTGACTCACCTGAACTCTCGTTCGTGGGAACAAAAGCCTCCCCCCCTTAAGGCGGCAGCCAGTCTTGCATTGTTAGCACATTTCTTTTAACTATTGTTGCATTCATATTAATAATTACCAAACAACTCTTTGAATAACTTATTTCTACAACTTAATTTATATTATCTCTAATCTACATTGGTTATAACTAATTCAGATTAAATGTAAAATTCTATCGGTCACAAATCTCCCCGTTTTCCAAAAGTGTTGACCCCGGGTCAACACTTTTCTTTCTTGTAACACGCACTGACACACTCACTCTTCGTTTCTCATTCGCGTGGGTGCTGTCGATGGACGTCCTCAACGTTCAGTTGGTCGGGGGAATTGAATGGGTGCCTGATGCTCCACGGCCAGACTTGGTTGTACCTCTCTTTCTAGCTGGCGGCATATATACAGTCCATACGCGATACCTATCAGTAACGTAATGAGGAGGATGGCGCCAAAGCCACCCCAATACCAACAATGGAGTATATTTTGTTGTTGCCACAAGGTGTACGCCTGAGAAATAAGACAGTCTAGATGCGCCCCTTCGTCATTCCAGCTTTTGCTTCCTGAGTCTTCCGACGCCCTCAACTCCCGAATAGCGTCGGCAATGTCTGGACTCGCTGGACAGGGTGTAATAATTCCGGAAGAACGACTAAAGGTTTCACTTGGGCGAGAGTCCTGGTCAAATCGATCCTCGAAGTACCCATTGATGAAGGTAGGATCTGGTGGTCGGCAGTCCGGAGAGAACAACCTTCCTCGACAGTCAGCTCTCCGCTGTCCCACAGCATTGTAACCTCGGTGTCCTCGGCACTGGATTACGACTTTAACCGGATGAGGTACATCGTAATACCAACGAGACGCATTGCCATCCCAGACCCGAGTAGGGCTTCGCTTCTTGTTTTGAAGAGTCCACTTACATAGCCGTTGGGCCACATCCTGATCGCCGAAGTGTGCAGCACTAGTACAGGTAGGATGTTGTCGTCAGAAAAGCGGAAACTGTGCCGGCATATCCAAAGGTCAGCCTTCTGACAGAACCTTAGATAGGTGGATTCCAAATGCCCATAAAATTCATGATCACGACGAACAAGGAAATAGTCTGTTTCTCGTTCTACCACCACCACTTCTCCTACAGCTTGACTGGATAATGGTATAGTTGTTACACGGTACAAATGGAAGAGGTTCTCCTGTGATTTCAGATGGAGCTCCATGATGATATGTAAAGTCCCTTCACTCACTACTCCGTGGAATTCCGCAGCCATAAAATACTGATAGGCTTCTTCGGCTCCTGTTCCTGCAATCAAACTCAAGTCGGATGGAAGAGAATTAGCAACAGTGATTAATATTCCGGATAGTACCTTAAGAGGCAAAAGGGTGTGACTGAAATGCCCCCGCGCAATGGTTTCTAAGGAACGCTATAATTCACGTAGCTCAATTTTTGCGTCTAACGCGGCATTCTCGAGTTGTCTTAAATCGGAAGTGAAGGACAGGGAAAAGTTTAGGAGCTGAGAGTGAGATTCCAGGCCATTTACTAACCCCTTCACGTGATTATCGATGGCTTCCAAAGCGCCGTGTACTAGGTCAGTGATTTGCATCAATTGCTTTGTATTAGCTTACATACGTCGTCCGTATGTAGAGTTCGCGTGATGCTCATGTGTTCTTGTAGAAGGTGCACTGTTTGCCCATTTAAAGCGTTTGCTTTCCTCAAGGTTTCCTGAAAATCTTCCAGGTCTTCCAAATCAGAGGTACCGAACATTACCTTCAAAAATTTCCCCCCAATATTCAGTAGCCCACGTTTAGACCTATGCCCCGGCAACAAATCTCTTATAGCAAACGCGAGTTCTACCGTATCCGTCACAATATCCTTGACTCTGGCTATTTCTATTCCATATCCCTGAATCTCGGACCTTCTTCTTACCGTCTGTCTAAAGGTCTGTTCTACTATGTCGGTAGCCTCTAGCAACCTAACCGAATCGGAGTATAGGCTAGAAATGTTCAATTCAATCGCCACCCTCCATTTTCCATTCCAACAGCAGCTCCTGACGGTCCATAAACCGAACACTTCCTCTTCTGGCGTCCCGACGCTTGTCCCCAACCCCTCCTGCTGTTCCTAGCACCAATATCACGAACCAACCTGTGAACAATGTGTTTGTATTAGTCCCCAGTACACTTAAAGTTCCTTCTCCCCTTGCCTTTAAGTATACCTTTGGTAGTAGGAACCAGGATTTTTGGAGGGAACTGATCAAAGATTGGCGGAAATTCTGCGGCCGCATACCTCAGTGTAAGTTACTCAGCGATTATTTATCAATAAGTAGGGACTGGGTGGCAACATCGGTGCCCCTGTACTATCCGCCCTCCCAAGTCAGGTCACGATAGTTGGTACTGTTCTTCCACCGTGGTCTCCCCCGAGACCTCCGAGGGGTTCACCAATGGGGTAACCGGGCGGGAGGGTTCCATTGCGCTTGATGAAACATCTTCCTCCTTACGGATAATACTCGGTCGCCCCTCCGCTTCGCCCTCAGGCCACCAGCTTGGAGCAACTGCATCCCTCCTTGGCGAGCAGGTGGCCAATAGGGAATCGTTTCCAATGGCCCTTTCTCTAGCATGGGGCTCTTCCTCCTCGTCAGAGTCGGCTAAGGGGATCTGCCAGAATTCCTCTTGGTCTCTTCCCTTATCCCTCACTTCGTCATAGGCATCTTCCGATTCAGACTGTTGCTCCTTTGGATACTCAGTTTCGAGACTACTGTTAAAAGCCGGTTTCAAGCGGTTCACGTGTACTACCTGAGTCCCGCCGGTTTCATTTCTGATTGCATAGTTTACCGCACTGCATTTCTTGACTATTATCCATGGTTCCGTCCAAGAGCAATAAAATTTTTTTTTAATTTCCTGGCTTTACCGTGGGTACATGTAAGTATACCGCGTCGCTCTCGTTGAAAGTTTGGGGTCTCCTATCTTGGTTAACCGCCGCGGTTATGCGAGCCCAAGTTTTCCTAATCCTTTCACGGGCTTCTTCGTAGGCCTGTTCTACACAAACCCTAATCCTTGCAGCTTCATCTTGTGTTAAGGCAGTTTCCAGCGCTTCCGCAGGCTCTATCCTTGGGAAAGAAGGGGGCCTCTAGAGGAGCTGTTAACCCAGGGGGGGGTCTTTCTCTGAGCACACGAGTGGCATCCCTTAACGAACTCTTCTATATCTTTCCCCATCGAGGGCCAATAGTACTTATTCTTTATCAATTCATGAGTACGTTCTCTTCCTGGATGTCCTGCCCATGGCCGACTATGGTGTTCCTCCATGGCCCGTTGCCTGGGATCTAGTGGAACAAAAATTTTTCATTGAGTCGGGTCATCACTTATTCCGTAGTATGTTATACCATCTGTCCCCGTCTGTAACCCTCGTGGATTATTTTTGACCCATCTCTGGCATTCTATGTCCCGTTCCTGCCCTCTTTTCCAAAGGACCTGTTTGGCTCCCTCGTCGAAAGTCATTATACCCGCTACGGCCCTACTCAGGGAGTCCGCGTTGGTATGCTTCTTCCCTGGTTTGTGAACGACCTGATACTCGAATTCTTCTAGTCTGTGAGCCCACCTCATCAAGCGCGAGGACGGGACAGCATCCATTTAAGTGTAGCGTGGTCAGTGACCGGTGTAAACTTTTGACCCAGCAGATAGCATCTAAAATGCTTGGTTGCCCCGACTATCGAAAGTAGCTCTCTTTCGGTAGCCGAATAATTTTGTTCCGCAGGGTGTAACTGTTGTCTGGCAAAGGCGATAGGTCTTTCTTGTCCATTTTGGACTTGTGAGAGGACGGCCCTTACTGCCATGCCAGACGCATTGGTCGCCAGTATGAAAGGGTCACGGAAATCAGGATAAATCAGCACTCGGTCAGAACACAATATCCCCTGTAAAGCGGTAAACGCCTCATCTTGTTCCTTCCCCCATTGAAATGACCTTCCAGTCCCCCTCAGCTGGGTGAGGGGCTTGGCAATTTCGGCGAACTGAGGTAATATCCAGTGAGACCCAGGAAGCTTCTCACTTCCCGAGCAGAACCCGGTTTTGGGAATTCTGTTACCGCCGTGATCTTCTCTGGGTCAGGCTTCACCCCTTCACTGGTTACCAAGTGGCCAAGGTATTTTACCTGCCTGACCACAAACTTACATTTTGATCCTTTCAACTTCAGATTAGCACCCCGCAGTCCCTCCAACACCCTTCGTAATTGAGTGTAGTGCTCATCCATATCACCACTGAAGGTGATAATGTCATCTAAATAAACAGCAGTCAGTCCCCTTAACTCCCATCAGTTGAACTCGTTGGTTGAAGGGCACTCGATACGGGCGCTTGATCACCGGGGGAGCTTCCCCTGTTGGTATTCTATGCTTCACCCCAGTAGAGCAGCCTTCCTTTCCTGGTTCTTCGAATAGATCTTGAAACTCTTTTAGCAACGATTCGACTACACCCTTATCCGACTCACCGAGGTGGCCTACATTCCATAGTTGATCCCCCTTTTCCAGAGCATTCTCGCTACCCTCTACTCGGTGTATCCGACCGTCCCTTTCGTTTCTTTCCTCCGTATGCCACTCCGCGCCTATTCCCAATAATTGCCCTTTATTGAGGTAGATATCTACCGGCCCTGAGTTCAGAAGTTGGATCCAAACCTCCCCGTGTTCTACACGCCCAATACTTCACCCTACTCTTAAGCTACTTTGTTTCAATAGTACAGGCTCGACAACCACCACTGCCTTCTCCCTCTGTCCCCTGGATCGTTGCTCTAATGAATTTCTCATGACACGAAGGGATTGCGATTCGAGCAGGCCTGGTAATTTCTAGCCCGTTGGTCTCATCCTGCTTGTCGGGTTGTTCGTGGGATCCCGGGATCTCCATTTCTTTGTTTGCGGCTTGCTGGTTTTCGCATTTGGCCCTCTGCTTTCTCTTCTGTTGGTGCTTTCTTTCTTGGGCATGAATTAGGTCGGACGAGGATCCATCCTTTTGAATTGACTCCTCCTGCATCGTTTCCCTCTTCCTTCTCTATTTCGCTTCTAAGGCATTTATTGCCACTCCTAACTGGTGAAGAGGATTTACGTTGACTTGTTGCTTCTCAAAACTCTGGCCAGCGTCAGGTTGCGTCACTGTCACCTCCCTGTTACGGATATCCAGTTTGGCTCCTAGTTTTTCTAGCAAATCCAAACCTATGATTCCGTCTCCCCCGGCAAGTTCACGCTCATTATAAACACCTGATGTTCCACTTCCAGGCCGTCTACTTGACACATCAAATCTTGCACCCCCAAAATATGCAGAGCCTGTCCTGTGACTCCTCTAGCTCGGACACTGGCGGGCCTTATTTTAACTCCCAGAAGCGCAGTGCGAATTAGCGTCACTTCGGCCCCCGAGTCTACTATCATGTAGTGGAGATATCCCCCAATCAGTATTTCCATTTTTATCAGTTCACCTACTCCGGCTTCTACCCCTGTAAGCCATTTCTCATCCACAGGCTTGGGTTTCTCCGGCCCAGACGGGGGGTGACCGTCGGGCCTTAAGCATTTGGGGGCCCCTTCAATTTCTTTTTGGTGGGCGGCTGCTTGGATCTGCACTCTTTCGCTATATGCCCTTGCCATCCACACCTGTAGCAAGTTACCCTTTCTCTTGGGGCTGGGTTATCGCTTACTCCTTTAGCCGGGGGCGGCATTCGGCATCCCCTTGCGTAATGTCCTAACTCTCCACACCGATAACAACGCTGAGAATCGGATTTCCCTAGTCTCGAGGGAAGCGCTGTTTGAATCGCGCTGATACAAGTGGCTTCAATCTGTTCCTTTAAGCTGAACACCGCTCCAGCTCCAAGTGTCGATGCCTGGTCCTCGTTTCTTGAGATAGGATCCATTGCGTAGGTCGCTGAGCTTCTATGCCTATTTCTCTCGCTCTCTCGTTGCTGCTCATGGCAGGGGCTGGACCTGCCCCCTGCCTCTTCCAAAACATATACGTTCTTTCCCCGATGATGATCCTGCAAGGCTTGTTCTACATCTAATCCCAGTCTCACTGCATTCTTCAGTGTATCTGGTCGTCCGAACAATACCTGTTTTCCCACTTCACCCGAGAGTCCTCTCATGAACGCTTCTAGCACTTTTCTCTCTACTTTCCGCGCACACCACTTTGCTTCATTCCCAGATAGATCGGACCTGGTCATTCTTCCCCCCAAGGAAATACATCTGTCCGAAAATTCTTGGATCCTCTCTTTTGGCTGTTGACTTGTCTCCAAACGTCTGCAGTGCGTCTGCAAACTTCTTAAAGCTGACAATACCTTTTAATTCCTCATTTCCTCTGACAAAGGTGGCTGCCGGGCCCTGCAACTTGAGCCTACAAATCTGAACTCGGTCAATGTCCTCCCAAGCTCCAC
Organism: Acanthosoma haemorrhoidale; assembly: GCA_930367205.1. Taxonomy (NCBI): domain Eukaryota; kingdom Metazoa; phylum Arthropoda; class Insecta; order Hemiptera; family Acanthosomatidae; genus Acanthosoma; species Acanthosoma haemorrhoidale. The sequence continues at coordinate 113,093,514 of OV884009.1, read as the reverse complement.
AAGCTGCTACTTCCTCCACATACTCTAGGAATTCATCAACCGGCCTGGTACTCGCCTCCCCTCCCTACGTCTTGATCAGACCCTGCAAGGACAAATCCTTCCTTTGTGGCTTAGGTGTCCCTCCTTCCTTTATCTCTGTCCGGCTAGCTTCGAGTTAATTTTTCAACTTTTCTTCCGACTGGGCAAACTCCAGGTTAGCCTTCTCTAGTTCTTCTATTCTCTGTCGGAGTTTACTTTCTACTGACATCAAATGGCTAATGGCGCTGCAGCATGCAGCAGGTTACATTGTCTTAGATCCCCTTCATATAGGAAGAATGACACCTTGTCTCTTGCATCCAATTTATATTAAGCATACTTGTGAGAATATGTATTATAAACAATACAGATTTATAGAATAATAAATAGTAAGGGACATTTCACTTGTAATGTATTATTATATTAAGATCAATCAATGGTCCCCAAGCTCATCAAACATCAAATGTTCAGCCTGCAAAAAAACAACAAAAAATAAAATGTCTGGACAGTGATGAAATTTGATCCCAATACCAAAGTTGTTATGAGCTGTAAATTTCTTATAAGCAGTTGATTAAAGAAAAAAAATAATGACAGATCATAATCAAACCCAGAACCATCTGATTACTGTTTAGACACCTTTTAGATTGATTCAATTCACACTACTACTTACACTGGTTCTGATCACCAATGAGTGCTGAAGGGCATGACATGACATCTCATGTTTTGTAATTGGAAAGTTGGAAAGAGCGATCAAACAATTATCGAGCCTTCCATACTACCTTATCCTTACCTTGTAAGGTTTTAATCAGTAGCAAACCATCTCAATATCATTAACAAATATGTTTCTGAAAAATGGAGATACTTTTCTTAAGTATTCCCTGTCACTCTGTATCACCAAATAAATAAAGCTAATTTTTACTGATTCCTGTGAAATGTAGTGTACATGATGCAATTTCAGTTTTACACAAGGCCATAAGATAGAAGTGTTTTATTCTCCCATTCTTCTGGGAGCCTAGATAAAAAAAAAAAAATTCTCTTTCCAAGAGGAATATAAATAAATGATGTATGAAAGGCCAAATCTACAATAAAAATCTGATAATAAAGTAGAGTAGATTAGGAAAGAACTAGTGAAACAATCACTTGAGCCAGCTAGGAAGACATCCCCTCGCTTAGGAAAACGAACAACCACTGGATAATCAGAAGGTTCTGGGTTAAAATCCTGACTATTCTGCTATTTTTTTTTTCTTTACGCAATAACTATTTGAAAGTATTTTTCATTCTTGGTTGTTTTAGGTCTGATTCAATTCACACTACTACATATACTGGTTCTGACCACCATGAAGTGCTGAAGGGGCATGAAATGACATCTCATCCATTTGCCATTGCACTGTTTGAAAACTATGTCTTCTGGACTGACTGGAGATCCAGTTCTGTAATTAGAGCCAACAAATGGACTGGATCTCAGGTGACAGTACTTCAAAGGACTCTCTCTCAGCCATTTGACATTAAGATCCTTCACCCAACCAGGCAGCCTAAGGGTAAGTGGCAATTACTTTTTCCATATCCTTTTTACAGAACTATTATAATATGCTGATGCGGTAAATAAGAATAAAAAATATTATCCAACAAAAATAGCACCCCTTTTAACTCTTAACAACATTTAATTGGTGTATTAGAGTTCACCAAGTATATTTAATGGATTATGGATAATTACTTTATTGAATATTATAGATATATTAAAATGTAACAATTATGCATGTTTAGATAAAAGCAATTTTTGAGGCTCTTATACACCCTCACCCACATTATGTCCTGAGTTTATATATTTATATTATATATATATTGAGATGTCAGTAAATAAATACTAACTAAGATTACCTTCAGTAACCTTAGCTAATCTTGTTTAATTCATATAAGTTTAAATCTGTCAACGAGCTGGTTTGAATTTGCGAGATGAGAATGGCCTGGTGAGCATGGGAAGGATACCGTTTTCTGGTCGGTTGACTGAAGGTTTCTGGCATGGAGGAACTCAGAAGACGCTGGCAGATCAAATCGGCGCGGACCCACTGTTTATTTCACCCATGCCATGCATCAGATGACATCCCCCTGCCAATAAAATCCAGGAGTGGACATGTGATCTTTCTTTTGGCCAATAGAATGGGAATAAGAAGATATACATCAATAAAATAAGAGTAGGAAGAGGAGGCAGTCCCCGGCAGAAGGAGGCTGGCTCCCGTGTCAAGTTAAATGATTATTTCATTTTGTTAAGTATAAAAAAGTTATAAGTTAAAGTCAGCTGGTAATAAGAAGTTATTTGATCATATAAGACATATTAAAGGCATAACAAGGTGTTGTACCAACTTCTTCACCACGAATAAATAGAAGTTCCCCTCTTCTTGTACCAGAAAACACCTAGATACTTTTCCATATTGTAATAATAAAAACCTGAGGCATCAGTTAGAGAGGGGGAAGTAGTTCACGACAGCTCACTAGAGGGTGCGGACATAGCCCATCCTCTAACCTGCTTATATAAGGCCGAGATTTGGAGAATTTCCCATTCATTTGTAACCCAGCACCTGAAGTGAACACTGCTCTCTCTCTCTCTCTCTCTCTCTCTCTCTCTCTCTCTCTCTCTCTCTCTCTCTCTCTCTCTCTCTCTCTCTCTCTCTCTCTCTCTCTCTCTCTCTCTCTCTCTCTCTCTCCCTCTCTCTCTCCCTCTCTCTCTCCCTCTCCCTCTCCCTCTCCCTCTCCCTCTCCCTCTCCCTCTCCCTCTCCCTCTCCCTCTCTCTCTCTCTCTCTCTCTCTCCCTCTCCCTCTCCCTCCTCTCCCCGCTCATCCTCTCCCTCTCCCTCTCTCTCTCTCTCTCTCTCTCTCTCTCCTCTCCCTCTCTCTCTCTCTCTCTCTCTCTCTCTCTCTCTCTCTCTCTCTCTCTCTCTCTCTCTCTCTCTCTCTCTCTCTCTCTCTCTCTCTCTCTCTCTCTCTCTCTGTACTGGCCCTTGCTGCTTCACTCAAACCCTGGCTTTCTTATTCAACTACCTCTGCACCTATCTTTACTAACCTCGCTATGTTTTAGTCCGGCGTTGTCAGACCCAACACTTTTCTAGTGGGATTCTCTGCCTTCGTCTCGCTAAAACTAGCACCTCCTTGAAAGATATATCTTCCATGCGCACGACAGTCTCAGGGGCCCTACAAACTTTATCTAGTAGCATCTCCCCCAGTGATCCAGTTTGCCTCTGTCCAGTTCACACTCGCTTTTGGGATCCGGATGGTTTTCGCCTACCCTTAGATACCAAGTGAATTTGTGGTCATTTTAAGACCACATAAACTACCTATAATACCTACCCTGTTCCTCTTCTCCTGAACATAGTGCACTGTCGGGTCACACCTTCTAAGATCTTATGGAGTTGGATCAATACGAATAAAGCTGCCCGCCGACTAGGCCACCAGCAAAGGTCAAAGACTACAGGTTAACCCATTTTATCTCTTTCTTGATGCCTGCCGGACAGCGGCCGGGTGGAAGAGACCTTAGCCCGCGGCGGGCATCCCCCCTCACAACCTGACACTAGAATTTAGTCAGAAAACTCAACAAAGGAAAATGATTTCTATGGACAGAATAAAGGATACATTAAACGACCCCGCTACTCAAAGAATTCCCAATGAACAATAATTAAGTTACCGAATACTAGCTAAAAGATAAACTGATCAGTATTATTATTTAAATGTTGGATGAATTCGTTCATAATTCAATAGGCAGTAAAGATTAAGGATAATGAGCTCAATTTAATTAATTTGTATAAAAATAGTTTATATAATTATTTGTAGACAATAAGTGCATTTTTTATATTAAAAATTAGATTTTAAATTAATTATGTATAGTAAATTTTATAATGCATTAAGTTTGGATTATATTAACTGTTCCCAATTTCTTTTGTTTTTGAACACCAATCACTGGATTGTTCTATTATCTAGTCAATTATTAACTTAGTACATTATTTCCACTATAAATATAGTTATGGGGGCCACTTCAGTTATTATTAATATTAAAAGTAACCTAGTAGCTGGCTGGACCATTGTACTTATTGATGACATAATCATCAGGACATAAGATACTTAACAATATATATTGTAATAAATTTACTTTTCGTGATATTATTTTTGTATTTTACCTACTGATGGAAACCCCAAATGAAATACTTACTTTAATTTCTTATGGTTTTAAGTCAATATATGACTACATGGGGATACCTAGTAATGTCTTCATTACAAGTATATAAGAATATGTAATAATAAACGATTTCTTAATCATTGGTTTTTTTTTTATTCACTATTTTTCAATACCTAATTAAATACTCACAGGTTGGGTTCAGACAAACTAACATTTGTACTTTTATCTAAAACAACCTTATCAATCCTTAACATAAATAATTATCTCTAACACTTAATATAAACACTTAAACTGTCTCTAAACGGTGGAAAATGGCAGAATGAGTTTGGGTACTTACATGTTCTTCTTTAGTACTGACACTTGCCTAGTGGACTCTTCGATAAGGGATGCATTTCATCCACCTCATTAGTGTTCTTCGCTATCTCTTCATACACTTGTCCGACACACTTCAAGAATATAGTATCAAGGGATCTCACCCCTTAATGCTTCCAACTCTTACCCATGTCTGCCAGCATACTTCTCATAGCGTCTGGGCCTCCTTTTTCTTCAGCTCCCTTACCAGAATAGGCAGTTTCTATTTTGCTGCTCTGTTATATCCTATTTTCCACTTCCACCTAAGTTATTATCATGGACTGTTTCTATTGGTCCATGTTCTTATCTACTCTTCTTTCTATTAAATTTATGGAATACCCTTCCTCCCTTACAAGCCCATTAATTAATACTAATAGTAGTTTTATTTTTATCTCAATCTCTGTTGCCATCTTGGTGCAGCCAAGCTCTTTGCGTCTTAAAAATGTTTAAAAAGCACTTTTTTTTTTATTGCTGAAAAAGTGAAAATAATTGAACGTTTAGAAAGTGAGGTTTCTAATAACGTTCTGATGAAACGGAGAGAGGAAGGGAACTGGAAATTATCCAATCAACACTCCAACCATATGGAAAATATAGGACCAAATAAAACATATTGTTGAAAAGGAAGTCAAATCTAGCAATAGGATAAAATCAAGTTAATATCAAGATGGGGAACAGGCGCTTCTTGAATTTTGTCAACTTTCTAATTAACATGATTTTCAATGTTCTTCGTGGATAACCAGCTTTCGTCAGAGACATAACATTGTTTCCGGAAAATCAGCCAGCACTCCAATAGTTTTTGAAAGTTGGCTAGAGCATGAAAATTATGCAGATTCTAACACTTATAATGATGACAAGACCTGTAACAATTTTCCTATTTTGTTACAATTTATTAATATAAAAAAAACATGTTCCATTCACTATGTTTTTAACAAATTTATGTGGTTAGCAGTACCTTTTTTTTTTTTTAAAGATGTTTTCTTAGTGGTGTGAAGTGGGCCAGAAGAAATTTTGTTCGACTGGTAGAAGACGAGGTGCTCTCTCATTGCCCGCTGACTTAAAACTCCTCGCCTGTTTTCATTTTCCTTTCCGGCTTTTCTCGCCCCGACCTTTGCATCGTCGATCGACTTCCACAAACCCCCCACTTATAATAACTATTTTCAATTAATAAATAATATGTTGTGATATGGCTCAGTCCATATTATTACATTGGACCACCCTGAGAAAAAAAAAAAAAAAACAAAAATCTGCTTTACATCTGCAAATTTAATTCAAAATTTCCTCATATGGTACGACCACTCGACCTGTGAGTTTTTTTTTATACCTAAATTGTGTATACAAAGCATACATATAACAACCTGTTACCAATATTTTCAAATTGTATCAATTAAACAGGCATAGAATTATTTATCTTTTCTGCTACAAGCAGTAAAAGATCATAATCAGAATTTTACTTAAACCACATTCACTCTATAAAATTTTATCCATTCATACCTTATTCCACTAACACTACTGTAAATATACTTTTTTTTTTTTTTATAAATTTCAACAAATTATACTCCTATCTCCTCCTCACCTGTCATTGACTGAGGTGGGATATAAATTATGATTTTAGATCTATTCACCTTCTTGTGACTTAAAGAACTAACATTATTTACCTAATCTACTACCAATAAACAAACACGAGTGAAACAAGATTTTTTTCTTTTTATATGGTGTTCATTTTAAATCTTGAACCCTTTTGAGAAACTTAAAATTTTCCTCAACATCACATATTTTTTTTTTTTTTTTTTTTTTAAATTAAATTAATAAATAAGGGGAATAACTACTCTGATTTCATGTTTTGAACCGTTTTAATAAGTTCGCATGAAACTTTCCTCTTCTCTTTGTTCCATTTCCTGGGCAGACTAACAGGTAAGTGGTATCGCCGTAGCTCTTCTTAATCTTATAAGGGCCTTCGTAGAGTGGCAAAAACTTCGCTTAAATATGTCTCGAATTTTTTTTACTGCCCATACGATGGCGAGTAATTCCTGTTCGGTGGTCGAATACAGCTGTTCTGCTCTTCTTATCACCCTACTGGCGAATGCCACTACTTTACACTCTTCTTCGTCGTCTTTTTGGTAAAGCTGTGCCTCGATCGCGTAACCGCTAGCGTCGGTTTGCAAGATAAATGGTCGCTCAAAATTAGGATGTCCCAACATGACTTGCTCAATAAATGACTCCTGAATTTTTTCGAACTGCCGCTGTTCTATTTCGCTCCACTTCCATTTTACTCCTTTTCGCAGTAGTCGGTTTAACGGTTCAAACAGGTGAGCGTAACTTTTGTTGAATCGTTGGTAAAATCCGGTCAGCCCCATAAAACTCTTCAAATCCTTCACGCATTTCGGTCTAGGAAATTTCTTGATTGCCAGAATCTTTTCTCCTTGTGGTTTTAGGCCGCTGGTGGTCAAAACAAAACCCAAATACTCTGCTTCTTTTTTAAAAAACATTGATTTTTCTAAATTCACTGTGACACCTGTCCTTTGAATTATTTGAAATAATTTGTCCAACACGTCCAGGTTTTCTTCTGGGGTGACTGTCATGCACAACAAATCATCCACATATGTTTTGATTTGTTTTTTCAGGTCCTCTAACATAAACGATATGCCTCTGCTTAACGCTGCTAGTGACACACTTAGTCCAAAGGGCACCCTATTAAATTCATACACTTTTCCTTCATGCATAAATGCAGTGTATTTTCGATCTGCTGGGTGCAATTCGATTTGCCAAAATGATTTAGTCAAATCAATCATACTGAAAAATTTTTGTTGACTACACATTTTTAGAATTTGGTCAATCGGCTCAGAACGCTCGTAGTCTGGGATGAGTCGCTTATTTAGATTTCTGGCATCCAGACTAATCTGCACATTTCCATCATTTTTATTTACTATTACAATTGGGTTTATATACTGTTATGATATTTTAAAATGATGATTTTTAATAATATTTGTTTAAATAAACTCGGAATTAGCGAGCATTGAAGAATTTAATAACGATCCGTGGTTTATGTCTTTGAAAGTATGAACGTTTTTATTGTCGTCATATTAATTATTAATAATTGAAATAAAATAATATCATATGTAATAGAAACATTTATTATATAAACTTCTAATTTAAGCAAAGTATAAATATCCGAACAACCAAAGAGATCAAGAGTCAAGAAGGCAGTGGTAGGTACAGAGAAACATGAGGACAAAAACATTCATTCGTTCGTTCTTCAGAAGGCAGGCAGAGAAGGCAGTCACCGACCCACGCACGCTAAGGCGCCTCGTGGTTCATCAGAAGAGACTTTCACTTTCACTCAGCACGAAGACAAAAGACGCGCAAGTAAGACGATTCGGACCAAGCAAATGAAGATTACCACCGAAGAGAAGAACACAAGATACACTGGCCAGTATAATACGTAATTTTAATCTTAACAGTAATTTTTAGTACGTACGTATTTTTTTTGTATATCAATTTTAGTTATCTTAATGTGTGTAAATAAATCCAATAAACCTTTTGCCAGAAGTTTCCTAGATAATTATTAACAGAACCCTGATATAACGTATAAGTTATAAATATAAAGTTTTTTAAAATTATATGAAAGAATATATAATTAAATTATTATTATTAATGCATCAAGCCAATATTAGAATAATACGCACTATTACTCCGACTTATTATTCCGAGCTACTGCATCTGCTTTTCTAAATGGTATTTTATAGGGACGGGTAAAATATGGGCTATTGTCGTTAACTTTCAATCGATATTGGTACCCCTCAACCAAACCTGGTGTATTATGAAAGATTTCTTGATTATCTTTTAATAGACCTCGAAATCTTTGAATGATCTCGGCAGGAAAAATTGAATAATTTTCGACCATTTCACTAATCTTTTTCTCGATCTGCTGCTCCTGACTATCTTGAAAATCCTCACAAAAGGTTGCTTTAACCGATCTCGCCCAAGTACTGGAATTTTCTGCAAACTTAATTTCTCCACCTTGATCACTGAAAGGGTGTGTGAAACTCATTTTATTGGCTTTTGTATCCAATATAAAATTATAGGTGGATAAAAAATCATACCCTAAAATACCAGTGTGTACCAACTTTGGCACCACAAAAAATGGAATCTCAAATTTTGTTTGTTCAAATTTTTCGTTCATTTGGATGAAGTTTTGTTCGATTTTTTTTTTCATTTGATCGAGTTTTAAATTTGTTTGGACGGAAATTTGCTCCAATTTTTTGGAGTTTTGTTCAAATTTTTCATCCATTTTTAAAAAAAAATCTTTTCTCATTTCAGCGGAATTTTGGGCCAATTGGTCAAACTTTGCATTATTTTGTTCCAGAATTTGCATAATTCTATCCATTTGAGTGGCAGTTGGGTCCTGACCACTGAATTCGTCTTTAGGGGTCAGCGGGTCGGGTTATCGAATCGTATGATCGTGTGGATTAATCGGATTTGACGTCTCTGTCTCCAATTTACCACTTCCTTCACTATTTGTCATCGGTTGGTTCTCCATTTTTAATTGTGACCTTGTTAGAGGCATTTAAATTTTAATCTGAAATTTTTTTTTTTTTTTTTTTTAAATTCACTACTGTACTTATCTGCTAACCAAATTTGCCGACTTTCGTTGTCCTGGCAACATTAAAATTAATCTTGTCGACTGTACGGGCGCCACTTGTAACAATTTTTCTATTTTGTTACAATTTATTAATATAAAAAAAACATGTTCCATTCACTATGTTTTTAACAAATTTATGTGGTTAGCAGTACCTTTTTTTTTTTTTAAAGATGTTTTCTTAGTGGTGTGAAGTGGGCCAGAAGAAATTTTGTTCGACTGGTAGAAGACGAGGTGCTCTCTCATTGCCCGCTGACTTAAAACTCCTCGCCTGTTTTCATTTTCCTTTCCGGCTTTTCTCGCCCCGACCTTTGCATCGTCGATCGACTTCCACAAACCCCCCACTTATAATAACTATTTTCAATTAATAAATAATATGTTGTGATATGGCTCAGTCCATATTATTACAGACCAGATTGTTTTATCAAGACCTAAGATTGTTTAGGCCAAAACCTAATCAATTCTTGTAACATCTGGTTCTGACAAGAAAACACTGCTTGCCATTAGAAAATCTAAAATTCTGGGATGCTTACTGGGAATGTTCAAAACTCGACAGACAACTACTAAAGCAATAAAAACAACACACTGGATGATATGGATGACCCTAGATATTTTTTTTGGAATGGTTGAAAGAATGGAATAAACAACTGTCAAAGGAAAAACGGCACATCCTGTTGACTGTAGACAACTGCATGGCTCATGCTTTTGTGCACAACCTTCAGTTCATAAGACTCATTTTTCTCTCTCCGAATATATTAGTACTTCAGTCTATGGGACTATGGGACTAGGCACTAAAATTCAAATTTAGAAAACAATTAGTTCTCAAAATCATTAATTAAAAAGAACAGGGAATAGACTCTACAGTTTCAGTATTGCATGTCATTTCATTTTTTTAAGGTGTATAGAATGATGTCTCTGTGACAACAATAAAAAAATGCTTTCATTTAAGCTTGATTCCTTGTTTTGGTATACAACAAAGGGAGAAAAGAAGCTAATGGCAATAATATGGACACTGTGAGCTTTAGTATTCCTGAAGAAAAATCTTTTGTCAAAGTTGATGCTGCTCTTTTAACCTCGGAAGAACCGAGTGATGAAGATATTTTCCAGTCTATTTTAAATATAAATGAAGATAAAAGTGTTAAAGCTGATGAAATTGTGTTAATATGCTGTCATTACGGGTGTGTTCTATTTCTATTAGCCAAGTGCATACTTATGCTCCAGTAAACATTAAATAAATACACCAGAAGTATCGATTGATTTCAAAAGTATCGAGAACAATGTTAAAAATTCTTATTCTTCCAATTTAAAGCAAACCGCTATAATTGATATCTTTTTGAAACATTATCAAAATTATATTTGTCCCATTAATCTTTATTTAATAATTTGAATAATAGATCGATTTTATGCTAACTGTAACTATGATTATTATCAAAACCTTTTTTCTTAAATATGTTTTTTTTAATCGAGATATGACAAAGTTCGGGTATAACGATCTGAATTCCTTAGTCTCTTGAAGATCATCATAAGCGAAATACACTGTATTTCTCCAAAATGTGCCAGTTGTGTACAGAACATCTTTTTTTCATCGACCTGTCATTCCAAAACACTTACTAGTATTTTATAATGAATAATTAGTGCTTTGAGACATCTGAGTAAAAGTTCTTGAGTTCTTTGGCAAAGTTATGATGGTATATTTTGCTTTCTCCATTTTGAAAATCATAATATTTTATAAATCGATCAATTTAATTTTAAATCCATCTACCTTGTTCGTTAACAGCTCCTTCAGCTTCTGAGTCATCTCACGAGCTCGTAGTCACACTAGTCAATAACTGAAAGATTTAACTACATATACGCTGAGTATTTCCATCTTCAAAACACCTGTTAATTTAACCAACAATATCTCCAGTAACCTGATATGTATGTAATAATTTAGATAACCTATTTTAGTTTATTTTTTTATTTTCACAGGTATGGTAAACGCTTGTGATGATAAGAATGGCTGTTCTCACCTGTGCCTCCTTGATTTTAACTCAACATATAAATGCAATTGTCCACATGTAATGAAGCTTGCTAGTGATAAGAAGACTTGTATTGGTAAATTTTTTAATTGTTTACATTTTGATAAGTATCTGTACCCAAAAAATTCAATTTTGAATATAGTTTAGTGTGTATATATAGAATATAGAATTGTGTAGTATATATATAGTATTATATAAGTATATATATAGAATTAAAAGTATACAATTCAGAATCATAATTACTCTTTAAAAAAATTCGATCTCATTAACCATATGTGCTAATAAGCTTGATAGATAACTCTATAAAAATTAAAGGTGGAAAGGTTTCACGTGCACAACCAATGAATAGAACTAAGGAGTTAGAGTAAAAAAGGCTTACTTTTATGTAATTGATAAAGCAGATTAAAATGTTGCAAAACAGCTGTTCAAAGGAAATTGCGAACGGAAATATGATTAGGTTGCATGCTAACCTCTATTGTCAGGTGTCAATGACCCTTGTGGTTGACATGCCGATAAAAAAACTTTCTATAATATGATGGGGGTACCCAAAGATTCTTATCTAATTGTCACAGCAGAACTGACCTTTTCTGGGTCAGTCTCAGCTTCAGAACAGGAGGAAAAGGCCGCGAAGCAGGCAGCCAATTAGAACTTGTTCCATATGGATTACTGTTAGGAAGGTCTCTGACTTCTGGCTCGAAACATTTAACTTCTCACAAAATAAAAATATCAAGTTATGTTACTTGACAAAGCCAAAGTTTAAAGAAAGTAGATGGATGAGGGCCATATAATTTGCTGAATAGAGATTTTTAATATATATAGTTTTGTCTAAAGAAATTTTATTGCTAGAGCCAAAGTTTTATATTTTTTAAGGAATAGTAAGTTGGCATTATATTGTTATCTACTGTGTTCATCGTGATTCTTAAGATGTGGCAATATTTTTAATTATGACTAGAATATGTATTGCTAATTAGGGCTAAATGAGAGGAAGAGTTGGTTGAGAAAATTTCTTGAGTATGATTTAGGTAGTCAACATCTCTAACCATCGCCCACAGAACTAGATGCACACTTACACAGTATGTTAAAACATTGTATATTAATGAAAATCTAACATTTCTCTTCCATCTACCCAAGTAGTAATGGTTCACGCATCGCATATTTATTTTTCATCATTAATTATTATTTTTCCTGAAAATTTCATTGCATCAGGTTGGCCAAAAAGTCAGTTTGGTTTTTTCGTCACGAAACTTCAAGCAGTCTAATATGTAGCTAACTTCAGTCCGTCCCTTGCGAGTGCACTCTCGTCAGGTACTAGACACTTCAACGTAGTTTGACGCGAAATTCTGATGAGACTGATTGTATTTTGTGTGTAGGATCATCCTGAAAATGGAAAACCAAAACGAACATTATCGACACCTCATGCTTTTTTATTTTAAAAAAGGCAAGAAAGCAGTGGAAACTTGCAGGAAGATATGCACTGTATACGGAGAGGATGCTGTTACAGAACGTGTGTGCCAGAAGTGGTTTTCAAGATTTCGATCAGGAAATTTTTCGATTCGACGCACATCGCTCTGGCCGGCCATCTGTGATTAACACCAACAAAGTGAAGGAATTAGTCGACACCAATCCCCGTTATACAACTGGGGAGATTACAGTTATCCTCAAAATATCCAAATTAAGTGTTAAAAACCATCTGCATCAACTTGGCTACGTGACCAGGCTCGATGTTTGGGTTCCCCATTAACTTAGTGAGGCTAACCTAGCCCAAAGGGTTTCCATCTGCGATTCGTGGCGGAAACGTGAAGAAAACGATTCTTTTTTGAAGAAAATGATGACAGGGGACGAAAAGTGGATTGTCTATAACAATGTGGAGCACAAACGCTCATGGGGGAAGCGTGGCGAATTACCACAAACCACCCCCAAAGCAGGACTTCACCCAAAGAAGGTTATGCTCTAGATTTCTTCGATGTCTTTTACGAACTTCTTCCCACGAACAGGACCATCAATTCGGATGTGTACTGTGACCAGCTTGACAAATTAAATGCAGCAATCCACCAGAAGCGTTCAGAACTAGCCACCGTAAGGGGATTGTCATCCATCACGACAATGCTAGACCTCACACTTCTTTGCAGACGCGACAGAAGTTACTGGAGCTTGGCTGAGAAGTTTTGCCACACCCTCCATATTCGCCCGACCTTGCACCTTCAGATTTCCACCTGTTTCGGTCTCTTCAAAATTCATTGATTGGGCAGACCTTCAACTCTGAAGATGTAAAAATCCACTTGGAAAATGTTTTTGCCAGTAAAGACAGGAAATTCTTTGAGCATGGAATTACGAATCTGCCCATGAGATGGCAGAAGAAACAGCAATTATATCATTGATTGAATAAATCGCTTTGTGTTTAAAAGTTGTGTCTTATTTTTGCTTAAAAAACTGAACGTAGTTTTGGCCAACCTATTACTTAAGGTACTAATGTTGTAATTAATTGATAATATTGTTTAAATAATTCATGTACTTAATATTTTCTAATAATTTTTATTCCTATGCAAACGAAGATACTGGAAATCTACGTGTGTTTGTCTAGTCTTCAGTGTTGTTTGTTGCTTGGTTGTTGTGCATAACCAGTATATTAAAGTAAAGGAATAGCTGCCTACAGATTCCCTACGATTTGTATGCTCAGTCTCACTGCAACGTTTATGAGAGGCAGATGCAGTATCATTATCGTCTATTATTGTTTAGCAGTCTGAGCAGTCAGGGTTGGTACCCAAAGAGATACATTTACTCTCACATCACCAATTTTAACCGGAACTAATTCATATCCATAGGGATTTATTCGTTCCCGCCTACCAGCACCAACATGGATACTTACCACGAAATTAATAGGCTAATTATTATATTTTAAAGAAATTTATTTGTTTTTTTCCATTCTTTTATACTAGGTATGCTTTATTTTGTTTAATAGGTTTAATTAGTTATAAGTTCCCATACTAATCCTATTAACATTTCCCTTTTGTCCTAAGTTTTTTAAATGTTTTCTTTTATTTCAACGTAAATGCAATTTTCAGTTTTTTTTATTAATTATAGTTTTGGGTTAAATTTTTTATTTTCATTATTTATATAATGTTTTAGTGTTTACCACCTCCTATAATTAAATAATTTGTGGGAAGGCTCGTAAATTGTTAAGACCCCCGCGGCTGCTACGAAAATCCCAGCAAACTCTTCTAATTAGATGGCGTTTACAAATTTGTATGCTATTGAGGGAAATACTATAAATGATTGTCCGCTAAAGGAAGTTTCACTGTACATGAGAGCAGCAATATACCTGTGTAGTTTTAAGTGTACCTTTTCTAATGAAATGGGCATTTGATTGTTTTCTTCCATTTCAAAGGTAGGGAAGTTTTAACATATAATATAACGATGCCATATTGTCTGGAGTTCGGCTCTCTCCATACCCTCTTGAGAGCTCCCTCTGTTGTCTCACCATAAATAATTTGCCTTCCATCCTCATTTGCTTGAGAAGATCCGGAATCGTTGAGTATCTCTTTTGTCAGTTTTTTGTTTAATTGATCCTGAATATTCCTGCATTTTTTTGTCTTAACAAATAAAATTACAAATTAATTTACCCAAATCTATAAATATCCATTAAACATAATGTGAATTTAATGTTTGATTATAGAGAATAATTTAGTTATGCTATTCTCCCGAGCCAATGAAATTCGTGGAGTTGATCTGTCAGAACCATATTACCACACAATACCTACTATAAGTATACCACAAGTAAGTCAGTTAATAGTTTTAATTTTTTGAGTTTTTCAACAGTTTTATTAGCTTGATTAGTAATTTATTTTTAAATTTCAGGTGCAGGCACCAGTTCAGTTGGATTTCTTTGCTAAGAATCGCTCTATTTATTGGGCAGATAGTGAGGCTAATGTTATCCGTCGTTCCAATTTGAGTGGTGGCACACCAGAGAGCATTATAGACACTGGTTAGTCAGCCATATATATACATTTGTGTAGTATGTTATGTTTGATTAATTGGCATGTCAAAAATTGAATCTTGTCCTTAGGTATTGACCACCCTACTGGTTTCGCCATAGATTGGGTCTCAGAGAACATGTTCCTCAGTTCTGTTGGGACAAATAGAAATAAGATTCTAGCATGTACCCTCAATGGAGAATTTATAACAACTGTGTACACAACTGAAGATCACAGCAGTGCAAGTATTTGGGAGGTAAATAAAAGGTTTTCACTTTATGTTACTTGTTCTTTTTCTTTTCTTTTTTTTATATGGTGTAATATAATAGTTCTTTTTGTTTGCCAGAAGTCAATTTGTTGTCTGTACTTCTTGGACTTTATCCCGAAATAAACATTTTTTTCTATCTATCTATACATCTAAAATAATATACCATATTTTTGGACTATGTCAAGTGGACTAAGTCTCTCCAACTTGAGTTGGCCAGTGAGGTTGTGGGGAGAGATATCCACACTAGCACAACATTCTTTCCACCAATCCCCTCCACTCATGCTCCCCCTTTCCAATTAGCACTTGAGTAGGGAAAGGAACAGAAATATTTATTAAATAAATGAACACAATTTTAAATTGATTCTCTAACTTATGTAATTTTATTATAGCTGTATAAACACATATCTGTACTGATATTAAACTTATTATTAATTGTTTGGTCTACAAAAATTATTCTTAATTGGAACATCTATATAACTGCCCACCAAAGTTGGCAATTATTCAAATAGAAATTGATTTAGTTAATGAATAGGATTAAAGATTGATAGTAAACCAAAAAAATCCTACGACACAAATTGGTTTAGAATGATTGTGGATTGTAAATAGGGGGTTTATATATAAAATGCCCCAAACTCCCAGTCACTCTTTCAGAGTCTGTTATATTTAATAATAAAAAATAAGTAATTAGGAAAAGAAAATAGTTACCCAATGGTAAGAAATGAATACATATTAATATTATTGAGAAATAAAAGTATAATTACTTATAAAAATAAAAACAGAATGCCCTAAGAGCATCATTTAATACACCTTTTTATGTCACAAATAAAATCTTCTAAAATGACCTTAAAATTTCCACTATCCAAAATCACATTTCCTCAAAATTCTTTAAATTTCCATCAGAAATCATCTGACCATCCACGTCCTCAAGCGAGGACACTTTCAGGTATCACCCATCTGTTCAAACCTCCTTAGAGATTGAAGCTGAAGTGTCCTCGTGATCTTTTGTAAATATTTAGTCACTGGGAGTTCTGGCTCTTGTCAGTTTTCTCTTCTCATGTCCTGAATGAATATATATTGTAACTATAGTTTGTATAAAGGAGTAAATATAAATTTGTGAAAATGGTATGAACTTTTATCACAATTATCTATTGCCCTTCTAAAGCATATTGTAATGTTATTCAAATAAAAGTTTTAATTAACTAGTTAACATTGAGATATGTTTAGCTATTATTACTGGCTCTTCTAATTAAAGGATTTTTAGGTTTTGAAGAGTAGTGATTTTGATTCTTCACTTTGTTTTTTATTTTTCATTTACATTACAATATTTTTAACAATTACCGCTTTCTCCAATCTTGGAGGGATTCCGACTTTGTCCCTTATATATTGGCATGCTTCAATTTTATGATTGGTATTTCTGTGAGCGAATGTAGGTGTACATTTACTATATACAATATGAATACAAAAAGAAAGTAATTATCGTTAAGATACTAACTGATGGAGATCTTAATGTAAAGCACCAATAGTGGTGTTTAAGACCAACAATCAATAAGGACCTGCTTTGCTTTCTCCAGTCACATGCAAAAATGTCTCTATTCTCTCTCCTGCCACTCCTGTCTACTACATATATTCCTAACTAAAGTCCTGACCTATGTGATTTCTTCTTCCACAATAGTTTATTGACACCAAACTAAACTGTTGCATCTATTCATTACTTCTCCGATAATAGTCCTTTGCCACTGTTTCCCTATGCCCAATTCAAAACTTAGCACCTTCTTCATTTTTAGGGGCCCAGTTGATTGGGACCTGTTCCGCTAACTTCTTACAGAGTGTGTAGACATTACAGTTTCACCAAAAATTTCACTAGATGGTGTTGTGTGGGTGGGTAGGTGAATAGGTCACAGGCATTTAAATGCTGCACGACTCGCCCCTTGTGATCACGGAGGAAGGGGTGGGGTGTAGATGCCTGAACTATTGTCCAGCAATTTAAATTTTTACATGGTTTATGTATTGCTGGAACATTTAAAAAATCTTCTAAAATGTGATACAAGAAAAACAGCACAGAAATTCACTAAGGAACTGTCGAAAAAACTCCCCATTGAAAAAAACTATTTCTGACCTCAACCACCCATGAGGCATAAAATTCACATTAAAAAGTTATTATCTAAGTGGGTTATCAAGATTCTTCTGCAGGACATGTTAGTTTTGTAGAAAACATGATTTCCTGTAACTTTTGTTATCTTCATCTCTTCTCTAAAATGAGCTTACCATAAAGTTTTGTATGTTGTTTTTTTGGCCAAATGCCCATGGTCAGATTTCGGAAATCCCCCCTCCACCGTTTTGCTGATACCCCCTAATGTTTTTTTGGTGGTTTTTGAAAAAGTAGTGGGTATTTCAGATCTAGCGTAAATCCTGAATGAGGTCATAATTCGAAGATCTGATTGAAAATAAAATTTCTAAAAAAACCTCAACGATTTTCTCCATTAAGTAATCACCTGACATTAAAAAAATAAAATAAAATGAAACCGAAACATAAAAATTGAAGAATTTTCCATTCAGTGAAGTTGGCAAACTTAAATTTAGAGCTCTGGAGTGTCGAAGGCCAATTCAATTCAATAATTTTGTATCTTCCGGGTAATAATGTAGCTTTAGTATAAGAAGTGAGCGAATGCTCAACTGTAAGTCTGATCATTGATCGCAATTGCTTATTACTTAGTAGGACTGATTGTAATTTTATTTTGATAAAAAGATTGCCATTTCTTCAGTTTTAAAAAGACTTTGTTTTATTTCAATGTCACCCACCAGTTCCTGTGGTGGTCCTCAGATTGATGAATAGTTTTCTAGATCAATGAAGGTGGAATAGTCAATGAACTATTTGAATTAAATAACAATTGATTAAATGGGTTAAATAACACTTGTTATTTTGCAATTAAAATGTTTATATAATTTTGTTGAAATAATTATTATTTTACAGCATTATTTATTATATTGCTTTACACAAAATACACATACATGTGTGAATGTTTTATCAGGAGTATCAGATAAGGTCCCTTGCAGTGGATCCTTTGCGAGGAAGACTTTACTGGGCCCAGAAGGAAAATACTGAAACTTTCCTTAAAGCCAGTGATATGTCAGGTCACAATGCTCAAGTATTTTTGTCTTCATTGCAGAATCAAGATCTATTAGACACCACAAGTTAGTTGTTTTTTTTTCATGATTAATGACTTATTTATGCATATTTTAAAGTAAAATAAATTAAATAACTGATTTTCACACGTGTTTATAGTTTTATGATATTGTATATGTGATCATCTCATGATATATTTTATTTAGTAATGTGTGAAGGAAAGATAAGTTTTAGATAAGATAAAACCCAGGTAGAAGTGAGGAGTCTGATATTTTAACACTTAGTTTTACATATCTTAGGAAATTTTCAAAACTCTTAAAAACCTTTGAGCTGTTAAATTCATTTATTATAATTATATTTAACATTTTTTTTGTTTTTTAATAATTTGTGTTCATTTATTTCCTTTTATTATTTCTCTTCAAAATAGCCTTTTGAGTTTGTTTATAATTATTTAGTGTGTTAATATTTAAAATAATAATAATAAATTTAAAAGAAAAGAGAATGAATAAGTATTAAATTTTAAAATGTTGGGTGTTATGAATCAACTTTCAGAAAATCCCAGGTAAAGAGTAGACAAATCAGTTTTTTCGATTAAGGAAAGGGGAAAAAAGTGAGCGATTAATTCACCTTTATACAAAAGAAGAGACCTGTTTTTTGGACGTTTCCTGAGAAGAGCATTACATGTATTGGATCTGGCTACTTTATAGCCAGTTATTATGGAACATATTAAAGAAATAAATTAGCCTTTTTTAGTGTATCCAAATTATTACAGTGAAACCCCAGAGTGATAAGTAGTTATTTATTTGAATGAAATGTTAAGCATTAATGGTTTTTAATTATAATCTATAATGGTATTTACCATGATAGCAGTCTTAGTTATAATTTTACTTTCTTATTCATAAAGGTCCAAAGGACATTTATAAAAAGTTCATTAAGAATAAAAGTTTGTCATATGGTTTATTTAACATAATCTCAGGGTTTTATATGATTCTAGTGCATAATTTTGTCTAGTTCAAATATTTCATATTATCATAATTGGCTAGAGATATTACATATAATTTAAATAATAGTTACCTAATACAAACAATGATTTACAATAACATGGATACACTCTTCATTGTCGGGATATGGTTTATTCACTCCTGGTGACTTCTACTCTCCGGCCTCTACATGACTGGTCTGTAGGGTGTACCTTCTCCTATGTAAAGGGATACTAACCGCTACTCTCAGAGTCTAACACTTGAATGACCTCTCTGCCTTACACCCGCTGATATTTAGTGGCTGCCACACCTTATCTAATTTGTTTTCCTCACAGGTACCTGTTGTTACCATTATTATATTGTAAGGCCTAAAACACTATTTCTATACACATTGTTGAAAAAGAAAACTCACCTCCTTAAGATTAACTTAATTCTAATAAAAAAAATTGATAGACAATAAAAATATTGTTATATTTCGCCCTGGTTGTACATCAAAATTTTTATTTATTAATTAATTAATATAAAATAAACTCATAAACTAATTACCTAATTTAAATGTGATTTATAAGTGTGAATGTCGTTTCCGTGCAGAATACTTTATTTTTGTAACTTCAAATTCAAAATGTATTCAAATTAGTAGCATTCAAAATGCTTCAAATTTAATAGAACTATCACATTATTTTGGTACACTATCTAAATTTGTATTGATATATGCAAATCTAATTGAATAAAAATTTTAAAAATGGAATTGTATCAATGTTTAAATAATAACTGTAGAAATGATAAATTTGTTTGAAAAACAAAAATTAAAAATTTTACTAAATTTACAGTTACATTAGCATTCTTTGAATACAATTTCTTAGCATATAGAGCAAAACAAATTTATACATTAAATAACAATTTTTCTTTTTTGAATTAATTATATTATGTATGTATGATATGTGCGGATGACCACATTCCGTTTAGCTGAAATTAAAAAATAAATGATTTTAATATCTTTTAAGTATATCTTTTTTTTAAAAAGTAGATGGGAAATAATCACAACAATAGTCATTATAATGTGAATTGTTTATATGTTCTTCATTTATCTTTTATTCATTATCAGTACTTGCATTATCTTCTTTATCCAATTCTTATGTTCATTGTTTATTAATTTTGAATCAGTTTTCTCTTTTGTGAATAGTTCCAAATACCCAATTCTGGTGGATGGATATGTGTATGAATTTTATTTGTCAATTTATTTCTGGTACATTAGATGCTTGTTTATTATTAACACATTAAAAAATACCTACAGACAAATATAGCTATACTGTCAATGTAAATAGATAATAAGCTCCTAAAATGTCCTTGATTTATTTCTAGGACTGGGATTAAATTTTTTAAGAGATTATTGAACTTGTGAAGGAAGAGTGGATGAAATAATTTAAATTAATGTCCTTGATTAACTGATCAAGGATATTAATTTGTGAATAAAAAATTGTTGATTATAAATAGTGATTTGTTTACAGGTCTTATGGTTGACATAGATTTGAACAGACTATATTGGGTCAATGTGAAGACCAAAACAATACAGTTCTATGATTTGGACCATAACAAATTGACAAAACTTCCATTGAGAGAAGGTGCTACACCACTCTGTGCAACTCTGTACTTGGACCGTCTATATTACGCTACCCAGGATTCACCTGCAATTTACAGCATCGACAAGTCATCTGGCAGTAACTCGACAATGATAAGAAATAACACTGGTAAAGTTTCAAAAGCTTAAATAGTAAATAAAAACCCACTTATAATATTTGTCAGTTAAGAGTAGGGGGGGGGGGGGGGTAAAAAGCACTTCATTTTGTATTATTAATCTACATTATTCACTATAGCAAGTAGGAGTGCCTACTAGTCTTGCCTTTTACTAGGTTTTGTGTGTTTGGGATTCACAGGTGTAGTTAATTAAACTTTGGTAGGAACACTGCTTGCATGCACAGTGATCAGTGATACCCTGCTTAGTGTGAGTTATGTTATATGTCTTGCACAAAAATTTAACAATTTGTGTTAAATGTAAATTTCATACGTGTCAATCTAATTGTCCTTGAAATAGCTTAGTAATAACACATGTTCTTGTGATGAACTATCTACTGTATGTTGTGATTAATGCATTATTATTCAGTTCAATAAAGCCAAGTTCAGTTGCAACTTTTATTTCGTTTACAACAATTTATTTAACTGAATTTAATCTTGGGTCGTAAACTTCAGCCGGATGGATTAAATTTAACACCAGATGAACCTAATGCTTCTCAAGACTGGAAGCATTGGTTCAAAACTTTTTACAATCACATCTTGTCAGCTAAAAAAATATTGGATCAGAGAATACTTGGTCTCCTAACAAATCTTGTATGGCGCTGTAAAAATACATAACAACTGATGCTAATACACACATCAAAGCAGTGAGTATTTCAAAAAATGTCTATATAAAGCCAGTAAATGTCAATGAGGTGGGTGGAGACTGGAACTATCTAGTTATAATTATGAGATTGTATATTGCCCAGGCAAGGAACATAAAACAGGATATGTACTTTCTCGTATCTGCTCTTCCACAATAGTAATTTATCGAAGCTGTCATCTCTAAATGAGGCATTGGGGGACCATGATTGGATGGACCCGAAACAAGAATCTTCTCTTTTCCCTCAATGAAATCAGAAAATGAAAATCCTTGTGCAAGAACTGTTGTGGGATTAAACCTCGTTTTCACAAGCATGGAGGTCATCTGATTAAGGCCACTTAACCATTTGAAATACTTTACATGGATTTCTAAGGCCTCCTACCTTCTACAACAAGGAACCATTATATGTTAATTATTGTTGATGAGTTTTCACGTTTTCATTTTGCGTTCCAGTGCCTAGATACATCAGTCATCAGGAGGATGACTCAGGCACTGTTATTTCTTAATAGAAACACCCTTTTTCAGTTTTCGGAAATTATTCATATATACACTCTGATCAAGGGATGAGTGTCACGTCAGAAGATTTAAAATATTTTTTGTTGGAGTTTACAACAACAGGGTATTTTACATATTACCTATCAAAGTATGTTAATAAACTTACTTTCATAATTTCCATGATATGTTTCTTGTTATATTAGTTTTGCATGTCCTGTTACGTTTATTCAAAAAAGATGGCTAATTATATGATAAGAAATGTAAAATAAATAACACACAGTGAAAATAAGTTTTTGTTAATATAAAGCATACAGATTTATTAATGAATGGATAAAACAATTGTTTTTATCTATTTTTAGCTTTTTATGATTTTCACTCTACTAATTACAGAGTTTGGTATTTTGCCATTATTGTATTGGAGATCATTGCTAATCCTTGTCATAATATTATGCCAGGTTTTCACTGGTTTGTCTTTTTGAATGATGTAAAATTGTCTTCATTTTTCACAAGAGTGGAAACAGTAGGTAGATAAATCTTAAATTCTCATCTGACCCTGGGTTCAAGTCCCTTTTTGGGGGGGGTTGCCCCATCACCGGAGTCAAGTGTACGTGCGGTAAAGTATAGGTATTAACCCCCCCCCCCCCACCCTTCCCTGCAACTGGATTGTCTTTAAGCTTTTCAAGGGAAAAATTGTGACAGTAAGTTGTTTTACAAAGATTTATTCTGTCTAACTTAGCGAAAGTCTGACATTGAGTATTTGGTAGGTAATTATTATTATATGTTATAACTTGGTGTAACTCTGCTTCATAAATTTTGTAAAGTAAAGTTACTTCCCTATTTTACAAATCACCATTACTGTGAAACCGGTGGGCCGTTAGAAAAAAATATTACTAACATAGATACAAAAGTGGGCGGTAAGTATAAAAAGGTTCACTACCCCTGATCTACAGAAAGCTTATCTGTGGGGAAGATATCAATGATTTGTGGTGTGGAGGAGTAAGGTGGAATCTGTACAGCTTTTTACTTCTGGCTGTGAGGGAGTTTCTGCAAAGACATAATAACACTCCAAAAATTATTCATCAAGCTATAGCAACAAAGGTGAACTTGTTAAGCACTTAATCTCCCTACTATCAATACCATCCAGCAGCAGTGGTCTCAGGGAATAATATCACTATTTACTGGGATCATCCTATCAGTACTGACCACACGGTTTTTAATATTAGGCCAGACATCTTACTGATAAAAATAAGAAAAGAAAACTGGCACAGATTATTGAGATTGGAGTGTCTGCGGCTGACAATTTACCAATAGTAGTAGCTGAAAAGAAGCAAGAATACCTGGAGTTAGCAGAAGAATTAAGGCAATTGTATAAATTGGAGAGTCGCGAGATTTTCCTGATCATTTCCTGCAATGGATTGAAGGATCAATCCTAGAAGGACACACTAGAATCCATCTGGTTGCTAGAGCTGCCAAACAAAATACTTGACAGGGTTAAGCAAGCAACACTTTTGGATACTGCCAGCATAGTTAAAAAAATTCACCAAGATAAGACAGCCCTAACACTTTATTTAAGGTCTGTGTCAGTGAATATTCCTGAAGTATTCTGAGGAAGTGTGAAATTCCCAAGTATAATAATTTACTTGGAATATATTTATTATTTCATCCACATTAAAAAAAAGAAAAAAAAAAGTTTGTATAAAATTGTTACTTGAACATTAAGGTATTCTCAACTGCGTGAAATATATATGCAATGTAATTTTCTGTGTGTAGGTATAGTGATGTCACTTAAGATCTACAACCCTTCATCCCAAACTGGATGGAATGCCTGTTCAGTAAATAGGGGTAATTGCTCTCACTTATGCTTTCCAACAACAGTTACTGAAAGGGTTTGTGCCTGTGCTGCTGGCTACACAAAGGATGCCCACGACCATACTAAATGTCATGGTACTTTTATTTAATTAAAATCAATTTGATTATTATAAAGTTGTATGCTCATGAAGTGGTAATTATGTTAGCATTCATTACATTTTTTCTTTAATGCCTCCACACTTTCAACTTTTCAAGGTAAAAAGTGTGACTGTATCTGCTTAGCTTGGCTTATATATATTCACTACAACAAGTAAATTAAATTGTTATAGTAAATTAAAGTTTTCAGTGTTATATTGATTATGGAATGTGTTATGTGGATACTGAATCATTTCTCTACCCACAAATCGTTTATTTTATTATATTACCAATTACTTGTTGCTATCAAAGAAAATTGGGTTTGGGAATTTTATATGATGTCATCAAGCTAAAATAATATACCACAGTCTTATAAAATTTAAAACACACAACAACCGATTCATAAACATATAGCTTAAAATGACATAAGAATAGTTTGTATCATTTGAAAAAAATAAGTTATATTTAAAATATATGATCTAAAGGTAAAATTATTAGTTTTAAAAGTGTTTAACTAGATTTCCTATTATTTATTAATACCATACTCTATTAATACATGTTTTTTATATTGAATATATAGTAGACTCTCCCATATCAGGATTAATGTGGGCGGAGATAATATGAAAATTCCGGATATGGGAAAGTGACTAGTAGTAGGAAATAAAGAAAAATATAAGTAATTATACATTTATTTTATATATTTAGAATAAAATTGACAATTTTATATCAAAATATTTGTTTAAAGTCGTTCGTTTTTTTGTCAACCTTTCCCGAGCCACAATATCTCGCCAGTGCTTTATGAGCATGACCTATATGGGAAAGTCTACTTATGTCACTAATTAAGGAAAGTAGACATCTGAAAAGAGGCTGGCATTGTCCCATCAAATAATTCATTCATAATTTTGATATAGTTATGTCTAAGTACTGTAGTTAATGGAGCCATTATTTTCTATATGTCGCATTTGTTCTATGTTCTATACGTCATTTAATGTTGTCATTTATTTTATTTAAGAAATTTCCAAGTTGTTTTGTATAATATTCTGTTCCTTCCACGCATGCTCATATTTTATCAGTTTAACTCACCCAATATATTTTTGAATTTGTTTTTGGCGGTCCTAGATTATTCATTTTCTAATTTGTTCTTGTATAAGAACTGTATAGTTTGATAACAACAAAGGGAAGCACCAATAGCCAAGTCTCTGTATTGTGTACATGTTTTGATCCTATTTTGAACAACTCTTCCTTCACTCATTTCCCATTGAATTCTTGTCAGCTCATTATTTCATCTCTATGTCATACAATGTTCATGTTGCAGTTCCCTCTTCAAGAAATATCACCAACCCTGACCTAAATTTTCTAATCCCCGAGATCATCTAATTCGATCACTAGGACCTCATATATTTGTCTAGGTCTTTTAATCCTGTTAGGGGAAGTGGTGAATCACAATTAATCCACAATCCTCCAATGCCTTACCAAAATGCGGGCCTGTGATTGTAGTACAGAACCCGAAATGTTTACTAAGTACTAAATGAAGTTCAATAAATAATAAAAGAGAGAAAAAATGTTACTATTGATAAATTAAAAGGAAAAAACAATGGTAAACCTTACAAATATATTTACACAAAAGATTACAAAATTTAAAAAATGGGTTCTGGGGATAGAAAAAAAGATGATTTCTAAAAGATAATGAAAAAAAAAATTACTTATTTTCAAGTTATAATATTCAAAGAATAACTATTCATAACTAGTAGAAAAAATGGGTGAAGTGAACTGTGTCTTGATAGATGTACTGAAGAGATTTGATGGATTGAATGCACTCTGGACAAGTTCCTGGATGTTTCGCTTCTCATAGAGTGATGCAATAGGTGAGTTGACGAGACAAAACTCTATGAACAGTTAGAGAAGAGGTGTTGAGGGGCCACAGAAGCTTCCCTTGTAAGTGATGGCATACAACTGAAGACTTCTAGTTGCCTTACCAGCCAAGTGCTAGTTTTAATCTGTGATTTGTGGATTGTTTACCTTTTTCCAAACGATTTATCTGTTTTGCCAGCAGTTCTAACAGAATCAAACACATTAGATTATGAAGTAATGCAACACTGTCAAATTTGATCATAAAAGATAAAACTGAACTTGTAAACACACGCACTGAACATATCTTCAAACATTGAAACTGAGAATAACAAGGATATGATAGACAATAAAGAAAATATAAAATTGATCACTCTTAACCTTAAAAACTTTATCTTGTAACATAAAATAAATTATTAATCACCATAAGAAATAAAAGATCTGGGGTTTTAAAACAAAAAAAAAAAAAATAAATTGAACCATTTCAGAATCACAAAATGAAATAAAAATACAAAACATTTTGTCTGGCCACAACATATCCTATGGTTGATTTCCTTACTGCCAACTTTTTCAACAATGTTAATGACCATGCTGTTCTCAAACTTTCTGAGTTACCTTTATAACCTTTTCAAATCAAATTAGATATCAAAACTACAACTAAAAATAAATAATATCAGATTCTATCTGTCCGACTTGTATTACCCTTCCTATAGATCTTCTTCCTGTAATATATAATGTTAATCGGAAAACTAAGATTGCAGTGTCTTTTTAAACATAATTTATCTAATCCAAAGGGTAGGGTTTGATGTACTCAATAGTTATCTTACCCATAAATAATTTACAGAAAATATAGGAAATTATACGAATACAATTATTAATAATTAAAGGGAGTGGAAAAAATACATAAATTATTTAATTGAGCCTAATTAAATAAACAAATAAAATGATTGTGCCATCTTGCTTTGAACATTAGAATAGCTTGTATCCTACTTTGGACGTAGCATGCCTGCCTCCTCTCCAAGTCACCTCGGAACCAGTCTGTATATCCTGCCTTAATTGGCTCTATCCAGTTGGTCACAGGCAATATTTCCTCCAACAAAATCCATCCTACATATTTAACTTTCTACAATTTAAATCCTCTACCCACTCAAAAAACACCAGAGACCACAGATCTGACCTTTATATTCCTTCCCATAAAAATGCAGTGTTTCAAAGGTCCTTCATTCCACGTGCCGCAAAACTCTGGAATTCCCTACTTATTTCCACTTGTCATGCTCCTTCACTTCCTACTTTCAAAGCCTGTCTTCTTTGTCTCATCTTTACCATTCAGACCGACATTTTTTAGTCAACTTATTGTATATACATATATATATGTTCTCTCTTTTAAAAATTTGTTTTATTCTTTTAAATACCAGATAAGACTACATAATAGATTCATTATAATTATTCTCAAGGGACTTTGTCCCAGAATAGTTTTTTTCATTCATTTATTTCGTATTTTTCATTTAAATAGATATTGGGATAAATTGGTTGGCCAAAAGTATTGGACAGTGCCACTATCAGACGAACTTGATAAAAAAACAATTTAAGATGCTGTGGTACTAGGGAATAGTTTTGGATGTAGATTATTTGGGTGCATTTCCAGACTTTTGTCTTTTGTTAAATCGTTAGTCAGTCTGTAGTTATCAATGGAGTTACATGTCAGTTATTCTGTATACATGAGGCAAAACTGTAGAAGGTATAGTTATTAAAATAAGGATAAAGAAGTGCAATGAGATCATGATCTCAAATGTTTATTAATGTATGTATAAACAACTAAATCCAAAGTAATTGAGTTTTAGTGATTTACCAATAATATTTGAGTGTGACTAACATAAAAGTGTATAATAATCAAACCAGTAATGGTAACAATTGTTCACTATCATTTTCTGATTAGTGCAGTATTCACCATTGTTAACTAAAAGGATAAAGACATTGCCGTAAGTATATTTAATTTATAGTATTTTAAAATTTTTATTTAAGAGCAACAAATCTGACCTGAGATACCATCTTTCAATTAAAATACAATAATTATTCATCAAAACTAAATGTTTTATTTTTCTTTAATTAAGGCCTCATTTTAGCTCAAGCATTTTTTTTTTTACAATAGAGATCTAAGACAATGGATATATTATGGGCTTGTCCTACGTGTTTATTAGTTATTAGATTATTATCCATGGATAAAATGTAAGAATTTTGACTGTAATAAAAGTCAAGAAAACTGTTATCAGGTATCAACGAACTCATCATTTACTCTATCAACTGGGAAATGCGTGGACTTTCTTTGATAGAAAATGACACCAATGATCAGGTGCTAGGACCTATATCAAGAGTATCAATGGCAGACAGCATTGACTTTGATGCAGGTCAGTATAAATACATTTATTTTTCTTTGGTTTCAAAAATTCTTTTATCTTTAATTGCTTTGATCACTACTCTATTATAATTTGAAATGAAAAAGATAAGGAATATGCAGACTAGAGGTAGCCTAATTATTGTCCCATTTTTTGAAAAGAGCGAACGTTCTTCCATTAAATAAAGTTCCTAACCCATTTTACTCAAAGACTACCGGCTCATATATATTCTCTCTAGCCTTTCCAAACCCCTCGAAAGAATAGTTCAATATCAAATTTTCTCATTTCTAGAAGCACATTTAAATCCCCTACAATCTGGCTCCTGGCCAGGATGTTCCACCCAATCAACTCACGCAAGACCTACAATCTGCCATTGACCAACAAAACCTCTTAGACTTAATTGAAACCATTGATGACTCCATACTTCTATTACAACTTGAATCGATGTCCTCTTACAGTGCCGTCAGCTAGTTTAAATCATTCATTTCTAATCGCTCCCAGGTTGTACTCATCCCTGATTAACCTCCATCTCAACCCCTTTCATTACCTTCCGATTTAGCTTAGGGTTCATCTATTTCGCCATTGTTTTTCTGTGTCTACATCTACGACCTCCATAGATCTATCATTTGTTTTGAGGCTACTTGGATAAACCGACTAGTTATAAGAATAAAAATAAAGTTTATTTTTATATTCAAACATATACACATTCATAGTTAATAATTAATTTAGAATAATAAAAGGTTGTGGTGTTCAGACTTTCTACCAGGGTTTTCCAGATATCCTGTTATAATGAAATCAAGAATTAATGTGGTCCAACAAAGGGCTTTGTGAACAGCATCTTCCCACAAAAATACATGAATGCACAAAGTTGAGTCCTTGTGTTAAAAAGTCTTGTGGTTGATGTTTCTGGAGTTGATTGGCTTAATTCTTGCTTAAGAAGCTGCAGGGCAACACTGGGTTCCTGGTAAGCTGGAGTCTCTTCAAATTATTCTCCAGGGAGTCTCAAAGGCTTTCAATATAATCTTTCGGGGACCCTCGCACCCATGCCTTTGTGGAACAATTCCAGAAGCACTGAGGGCAAGATTTGAACCCATTTATCAGTGTCCATGTGAGCTATCAATGCTGCCTTCAAGCTGGGGTGATCTTTCAATGCAACCATTAACTTGAGGGTGATATCCAGTGGTCCTCTTCTTTCATGGCCTTAAATTGGGGTCCTTCGTCAGTTGATATTCTGATTGGTGTGACAAAACACGCAAAGTGGGAAGGGGGGGGCTGGATACTATCCAGAGGGCTTAAAAAGCTTCTGAGATAGCTGCAGTTCCCTTAAAGAATTGTTGCCGGCTAGTGGTTGCTCTATCCACTTTCGTTAACCAATAATCTTTGCCAAAAATGGGGGTAAGGGGTCTATTAAGTTCAGCTGAACGTGTTGAAATCTCCCTGTAGACTGAAAAGTTCCTTATAAACAAATGGTGTGGCGTTGGACTTAATAAGCACAATGGCAGGGAATGCAAGTTTTGGCCCATTTGCCTTCAAATTCATATTAGGCCAGAAGTAACAAGATGCTAGAAGGTTGCGGGATGTCTGAGTTTATGAAAACAATCAACAATTGGCTTTCTGAAGTTCACTGGAAGGTAGGGTCGCGCCTTGTTGGTCGATGTCTCGCAGTGAAAAGCTTTTAATCCATTTATTGAACAATGGAACAGGGTGGACCTCTGATGGGTTATATATAGTCTGGTTAGATTGGGGAACTCTTTTAAAATATGGGAATACTTGCAATCACAAGGGATGGTAGAGATGGAAGTTATTGAACCCATTGATGCTTGTCCAATCGTCTCTAATCCTGTGTGTTTGTCGGTGAGTTTCTCCCTTCAAATATCCACAGATTGTTTAGGAAATCAGCTCCTAGGATGGGTTTTGGTATCTCGGAATGATAAAGGCCCTTCAATAAATGCTTGCTGAACGAAGAGGACTCAGATAGTTCACCAAATAAGCCTGCTGTTATTATTCTAATTGAAAACTCAGCTAAGCATTCAGTATGAGTTAAATAGCTTCCATTCAGTACATCAAAGAATATTCCTTATAACCTTTTCTACAAAAAATTGTTGTTAAACTCTTCCCAGAAGTTGAAATTGTTTTTGTTTAGTATGTACCAACAATGTGCTTAGAATTTGAAACAAAATTATTTTTAATACCTGCATTGAAATAAAAAAAAAAAATGATTTTTTATGTAAGGCAAAATTAATTACTAGCTTTGAAAGTTGTCTTAGTAAAAAATAAAAATGTACTTGGAGTTGTTTACAAAATATTAAACATTAGTTAAATAAAGTTAATTTTTAAGGTTAAATAAAAATACTATAAATGAAAGTTAATGATTTAATAATGGAAAGGAACCAAAAAAAGTAAGCCATAAAATTAAAGAAATAAAGTGAAAAAAGAAAATATATTTTTTGGATTAGTCAAAATATAACAAATAGTAATAATCGAGTTACAAACATAAATCAGGATATATAAAAAATATATATGTTTAATAATAAATCTTATAATATATAGTACAAAAGTTATAAATTTTAAAGAGGTTATTTATAAAATTTCATGTCTATATTTATTTTCAGTTATATATACCAATATGTATTTTAGAAAACTTCCGATAACGAGCCCTGGAAATGAAATATTCTACTTGAAAACACTACTCTGAAAAAACAGACTAAATCATTCTTGATGATGGGGTTGTAGATATGAAAATACTGAATGAAAACTAAATGCTTATTTTATTTTTTTGTATTATAGTTGGAAACTAGATTTTCAAAATTCGATTCCATTTTGACTCTATTCGCAAGTGAATATTTAATAAAAAATATGCTTTTTCCCTTACAAGTGAAATTATCCTGAGTGGTTGTTATAAGTAGGTCTGATGTATGTATTTAGTTTTTTAAGTTAAATTAAAAAACATTACTGATTACAACATCTAAATTTCCAGCTAATGATTACATCTACTGGGCAGATGGTGACCATGGTACAATCACAAGGGTTCACCGTGATGGGACTGGTCGCCAAGTAGTTATTGGTCATCATGAGCCTGTTGACTCCCTTCCTGTTGATTGGCTCACAGGTACAATATTTCTTATTATTTAATCTACGTAATAAATTGAAATGGTCTATATATAATAAATAATGGATTATTTATTTTATTTGTAGGGTTGGCTGTAGATTGGATATCAGGTAAAATTTTTGTTAGTTATTTTTCAATCTTTAGATTAGTTATCATTAGGGTGCTTTTTTGTTTGTGTTAATACATTTTTTTCTTAGCTTAGTACCATCATCTACTAGCCATTTATATTTGTTTTAAAGCATTTTAAATCAAACTTAAATATAAAACAGATTTACTCAACATATTTTGGTTGAATTATCTATTCTTTCCAGTTTTGGTTGATTTTACTTATTATAAGTGCTTATTTGATATCAATTGGGTGTTAGCTACTTTTTACAAAACCAGTATGTATGTATGGCTAAAAATTAAGTATTTTGTAATAAAGGAGCTTTATTATTCCGTCTTCAGTATAAACCTTAATATTCACAAAAAATCAGATAAGAGAAAAAATTGTACTTAGCTAGGTTGATTTGCTTGCCTCTCAGATTGAGTTTCAAGATGACACTTGCTGCTAACAGTCTACTAGTTAAAAAGATCCTTAATTTTCAATATGCAATTTATGTAAAATTGAATTTAAAAGTAACTCAACAAGTTTTCTAGTAAATCATTAAACTTGAGGGGAACCTTTGTACTGCAGAAATCATGATAATCCCAACTCAATGACATAGTTGTCTATTCCATAACCTGTGTTCTGATTCATTTTTTTTATATTTATAAGTGTTTTAGGGGTTAATTATTAATAAAATGAAAGTTTAATTCCCCACCACCCTTTGGGGGGTTGATAAGAGCGACACCAGAACGCTTTGCGGATGCTTTCCCCCAATGCTGGAGGTAATAGTCTTCTGTCTGCTGTGCTCAGGGATATATCTCTTCAATCCATATTTTATTTTGACATATTTTATATTATTCAATAGTTAACATTACAGTATTAGTAACAGAAATGTTGAGCATTAAAATTGATGAAGGGAGTCTGCTGTTGTTTTTAGTCACAGACAGAGCTCAATAGGTAGGTCTCGAAAGTTGAGGGTCGAGTCCTTTCAGTATACAGTTATGGTTGCTGTGTTTGTTCGTGATTATATGCCTTATAGTCTAGGCAGTTTTTTGGATCTTTGGTCAGACCTAAGAGAATTGTCTCATTATTTAGTAAGTAACTGGTTGGTTGTACTCACAACTTGGTAAGCAAGGCACTTCTAATACGTGATGATGATCCCAGTTTTGACAGTTGCTTTTGGGGTGCAAATGAAGAACTCTTCATTATGAATATTGATGTGTAAGAAGAAACTGTTGGTAACAAATCCTTTTAATTCCAAATTATCTTCAAGACCTTTTCCTTTCTTGTTTCAATACGTATTACATGCATATGGAGTTTGCAGTTATAAAAGGTATGAGCCTTTTTTTCTTCTTTTGTTTATACAGTAAACTAGAGTCTTTACCTTGCTCACCAGAACTCACATTTCTATAATAATTTGTTTTGCTATATTTTTATCCATGTACGCATATGCCAGGTATTTCTACCAGTGTTTTCTCTTTTTTATTTAGCCCCATTTATTTCTACTAGAGGACACTATATCTTTAATAAATTATGAACACTTTCCATGCATACATATAATGTTCCTTCCAACTTATCGAAGGAATCAACGAATGGTTTATGAGCAAAGACCAATATACAGATTGGTTCTGCCTTTGCTTTTTATCTGTCAAATGTGTTTTGTCCATATGAAACCATCCTAGACTCTGAACACTGATCCTTGGTATCCAATTAACTGGACACACTTCTGCCCCTGTCTGCTCTACCCTCTGCTTTCTACCCCAAAGAAGTTTTCATTGTCATTCACAAACTTCCTGCCTGAAAAAATCATGATTTTGATCTTATCACTCCAATTATCCCTGAACATTTTTTAAAGAAATTAATTTTATACCTTCAGCTACCATTTGATCCTCAGAACCAGATCCCTCCTCTTCAATACTATCATGACTAAAAAGCCCCCTTACCTTCACAACTCCCTCCAATTCAAATCCCACAATACTAGATCCTACCCTTCCGACCTGTATTTCCTTTCTCACAAATTTGCTTCCTTTGATTGTTCTTTTTTTATCCGTGCCACAAACCTTTAGAACTCATTTCCCATCGATATTTATCGTTCATCAACTCTCCTAATCTTTAAATCGAGACTTTACCTGTTTCTTATTTCCCTCCAATCTAACAATGCATAATCCATCATTATTATTATTCTGTTCATTTATTTTTCATTCATCCCAGGAACCTTCCTGTTAAACATATTATGAACCAGGGACACGAAATGACACATGTTAACATTGGTAACACGAATATATTTTTTATATACTCCCTCACTGGTTACATTGTTTACATTGAACAGTGTTGACTTTAACATCCTTGGGCTTTTTTTTTTTTTTAACATAAATTTTTACAACATACAAGTCTTTTATTACATGAAATTTCTTATAAGATAAATTCTTACAACATGTAAGTATCTTATTACTTTCTTATTAAATTTTTATTAACATCTTAAGTATAGTCGGAATGACTGAATCTTTTAGGGGGTTTAACAGTCCTACCAGATGATCTGGTACTATTTTCTTCCGTTACAATGTTTTCTTGGTTTTGATTGTTAGTCTTAGTTGGTAACATTATGTGTTCCCTAGTTCTCTTAAATAATTTTCCATCGTCATTTTCTATTATATATTGTCTAGGCCACTCACTTTCCTTTATTACTCTACCAGGTATCCATGGCTTATTTGTTGTCATTTTAAATTTTATGTGATCTCCAGGTGTTAAATCTATCAAATTTTTGTTATAATTTTTAGATACATTTTGTTGATAATTTGTTATACATTCTTTGTATTTTTGTTTATTTATTAATTTTGGTTTAGTACATTTTTAGTGGCAGGTAATTTATCTCTCAGTCTTCTAGACATGTGCAGGTGACACATTACTGATTTTACTAGCTGTATTGCGGAAGTTTAAGAGAGCTAAGTAAGGGTCATCACCTGAGCGTGAGCATTTAGTTAGCATTTGTTTTATGGTTCTTACATTTCTTTCTACTAAACCATTTGATTTATGGTGGTAAGGGCTTGTTACAGTATGAGTTATGTCCCAACTCTGAAAAAAGTTACATAATTCTTTTGAAGTCCAAGGGGGACCACCATCTGTAACAAACTCTTTACAAATTCCATGTCGTGCCATTATTGACTTTAAATGTTTAATTACATATTGAGCATTAAATTTGTTGCCATTTAGTAAGCGAACTTCTGGGAATTTAGAATAATAATCTACAGCCAAGAGATACACTTGTTTGTCAAAATAAAAAAAATCTGCTCCACATTTTTCCCAAGGGTAATCGCCTATTTCATGATGGATTATCAGTAGCTTAGAATTATTTCTTTGAAAAATTTGACATGTTTCACAAGATTGTGTTAAATTTTTTATATCAGTATAAATATTGGGCCAAAATACTAGATTTCTAGCTCTTTGAATACATCTATCTTCTCCAAAGTGTCCTTCATGAATTATAGTTAGAATTTTTGATCTTAATGATCTAGGTATTATCACACTTGAATTACGAAACAATAATCCATTTGTGCTATGCAAGTCTTGTTGGAATTTAAAATATGGTTGTACATCTGAAAAGACACTCGAGATTTTTTCAGGCCATCCATCAAAAATATATTTAAGTAGGGTTTGACTAACTTGATCTTTTTTAATTTCCTCCTTGATTTCCTCTAGTCTACATACAGAAATAGCCAGGTTGTTGCAAATTAAGTTAATGTGCAAATTTACATCATTATCTATATATTTTAATATATCTTTATCATGATAGTTTGAAGTCCTTGATAAGGTATTCGCAATAGACATAAATTTACCAGGTACATAAGTCACATTTAGTGAATATTTCTGTAATTTAAGCATTATTCTTTGTACTACTGGTGGTAACTGGTGCAACGGTTTTTTAAATAAAGAAATTAAGGGTTTATGATCGGTTTCAGCATTAACTACCCTACCATACACATATTGGTGAAATTTGACACATCCGTAATATATAGCTAAACGCTCCTTGTGTATTATTGGATAGTTTGTTTGATAACGGTTTAATGTAGTCGAAGCGAAGGCAATAGGGTTTTTATCATGCAATATTACTGCACCAATTGCATCATTACTACTATCAGTTGAAAGCGTTAGTGGTTTAGTTGTGTTATAGTACACCAAGACTGGTGTTGAAGTAATTAAATGTTTCGATCTATTATATGATTTATTATGATTTTCATCCCAGTTATATTTATTTTCCTTTTTTAACAGTTGTCTTAAGTTACTTGTTTCAGAAGAGAGATTAGGAATGAATGGTCCAAGAAAGTTAATCATTCCCAAAAATCTCTGTAATTCTTTTACAGATTTAGGGGGTGTTATATTAATAATTGCAGAAACTTTATCAGGGTCTGGCTTTATGCCATCTTTGTCGAAAATCATGCCTAAGTATTTTACACTATTAAGTCCAAATTTTGATTTATTTTTATTGAACTTAAGACCTATCTCACAAGCCTTATCAAGAACCTCTTTAAGTATTTTATCATGATTTTCTTTAGTATCTGCAAATATTAAAAAATCATCTTCGTATATTAATAATCCTTTTATATGTGAAAAATTTTCTTCCATTTTAGCTTGAAAAATTTCTGATGCACTATTTATCCCATATGGTAATCTAAGAAATCGAAATCGACCTACAGGTGCGTTAAAGGTTGTTAAGAGAGAACTTTCATAATCCAATTCTAAAGACCAGTATGCCGAAGTTGCATCTAAGATTGAGAAGATTTTTGCTTTGTTTTCACCAATTTTTGTTTTTATGTAGTCTATATTTTGCATTGGATACCTTGGTCTTATGATTGCTTTATTTAAATTTCTTGGATCAAGGCATACCCTAAGTTGACCATTAGGCTTTTTTCACAATAACTACCGAGTTTACCCAGTTAGTAGGTTCATTTACTTTACAAATTACACCTAAGGATTCCATTCGTTTTAATTCTTCTGTGAAAGGATTGCATAAACTAAATAGAATTTTTCTCATAGGGTCTATCACTGGTTTTATTTTATCATCTATGTGCAAGTGTTTTACATCTTTAATGTTTCCTAATCCTTCAAATATGTTATTAAAACTTTCTGAATTATTCTCTTTTTTAGAACTTTGGGTAACTGTGTGTATATTTATAGTGATAAAGTTGAGATCTAGACAAGCCTTTCGACCAATAATAGTATGTTTAGATAAATCCGCTATCAAAAATTCCAATTTTGCACCATTTTTAAAGTTACTATCATAACAACAATCAAGACTTACTTTGCCTATTATGGGTACCTCATGATTTACAACTTTACAAATGATGTTACATATGGTTTTGTTAATATTACATTATTATTTACCTTTAATGAATTGAACGTTTCGATGCTCATAACATTCACATTTGCGCCCGTATCTAATTCACTTTGTATTATTTTGTTATTAATTTTCATGGAAATCAATATTGAGTTTTCTAGTTTGGATTCAATTTTGCCAATAAAAAATTCATTATCTGCAATTTCATGGTCATGAACATCAGACGTTATCGTCTCAACTCTATATTTATTTTCTGGCATACTTCTATTTTTATTACTTGGCAGTTTACACATTTTAGAAAAATGATTGAACCTATTACAATTGAAACACTTAGAGCCAAAAACAGGGCAGTTGCGAATTGCATGAGACGTGCCGCACCTAGAGCAAGTTTTTACCTGTTGTTGTTGAGA
Organism: Acanthosoma haemorrhoidale; assembly: GCA_930367205.1. Lineage (NCBI taxonomy): Eukaryota > Metazoa > Arthropoda > Insecta > Hemiptera > Acanthosomatidae > Acanthosoma > Acanthosoma haemorrhoidale. The sequence continues at coordinate 113,055,933 of OV884009.1, read as the reverse complement.
TTTCTTGCTGTAGTCCATTATGTGTCCCTTTGTGATCTTTTGTACGAGATAATGATTATCTTGTCCTTTGTTGAGGTTTTCGTTGATATTATGGATTTCTTGTTGGCTGTACTCCATCCGTGATGCAATCTGAATAGGTGATATTTTCATCTTTAAGAAGCCTCTCTTTTATTGTTGTGTATTTTGGATCCAATCCGACGATCAGCAAGTCTCAAACAATTGACTGCTGCAAATCACCCAGTTCACAGGACGAAGAGAGGTTTTTTAGAGTAACGACAAAGTCTTGAATAGATTCACTGGGTGCCTGTTTTCTCGTAAACAACTTGTATCTTTCCATAGCAAGGTGTTTTTTTGGTTCAAAATGTGAATTGAAAAGTTTAACCAAGTTGTCATAAGTTGTTGGTTTCGTTGTAAATGATTTGTGAATTCGCCTACCTTCATTTCCCAGACTATAAAGGAAAAGATTTATTTTTTGTTCATCGTCCTCTTTATATAGGGTTGATGCTTTTAGATAGATTTCATAATTAAAAAACCATTCTTCCCATTCCTCTCTACCTGATTCACTCGGAAGTGGATCGACTTATGCTGAGAAGAAACGTGAGGTTGACGGTACAGGCGTCGGCGCTGTCATTCTTTCCGGTGTAATTGTTTCTTCTCGTTTGTTACCGTTGTCGCTATTATGAAATAGGGACACAAAATGACACATGTTAACATTGGTAACAAGAATATATTTTTTATATACTCCCTTACTGGTTACAGTGTTGACTATAACATGACTTTAACACTTCCATGCTCTTTCCCTCCTTGTGGTAATTTCTGTTTTATTTTTATTTTTTTCATCTCTATTCATTTTCGTATTTTGTTTTGTTTCAATTTGTTGCTGTTGGTTTTTTGTAGTAATCTCATATGTACATAGCCATAGCATATTGTATTATACATTTGTATATTAGTACTATTCATAATCTTATCAAATCTGTTTTTTTTTTGTTTTTTTTTTTTTGTCAGCTGGGCATTCCTATTATTTTCCTTGTTGTTATTCTTAGGGCACAATGTCCCAGAATAAGTTTTTTTTTTTTCCTTTCATTCATATCTCTGTTGAGACAGGGCCTGACATCTTGAAAAGGTCTGAGAAACCTGAGGCTCTTTGTGTATTCTTCTATGCATTATAAAATTATAATATGGTGGCTGCGAATCAATGAGGAAGCAATGAATGATAAAACAAAACGAGTTTTTGAACAGTTATATTTACAATAATCAGGCCTTGTGCATACCCACTTTCAGAGAGTACTGGTGTCACACTGAAAGGAATATTTATTTTAAATATTAAGAGACGCCTTATCTGTACCTGGGGTATTTTCATTGTAGAGGATAACTCCTGCTCACGCTATCTAGGATCTTCAAGACGTGAGGAAGACATCTAGTCCTGGCAAAACGTATACCCAGTATAGATATTTACTCCTGTCTACACGGATTCTTGGTTAAGAATATGTGTCCTTGTTCCCCGTGTAATAAATAATTTGCATTAGCTGTGATTTATTTTTTAATTAATAAGTTTTATTTCTAACATATGTTTATATAGTGCCCTGGTGGCTACATCGTAATATAATAGAGTAACAAAGATGTTAAAGCCTCATCGAACCATCTTAGTCAAAATAAAATAAAATCATTCCATGGCCAGTTAAATCATTACTTTATATTTAATTAATTACAATTATTTTTCCTTAGTCTGATCTACTTCTACGGAAATCATTTAGCAATAGGAGGTTATATTAGATTATGTGTAGTGTATTATTGAAAAGATGCTCTTCAGCAGGAAACAGTTCAATAATTATATATGTTTATTTACTTAACTATTATAAGTTTTAATAATTACTATATAATTATTACGGTACTATGTATCTATGTAACTCGGTATGTAATTCTGCTGGTGTTGAATTTTAATAAGAGGTCTGGGATATGATCTATTTGGCTATGACATCCTCAAGGTAAGGGCATCTAAATTGTAATGCAAAGGTTCTTTGTTCGAATTGCCTGTCACTATTTTTTAACCAATAATGATAATAATGTTTTTAAAGTATTGTTTATTGCGTGGTTGTATGAGTATTAGTAAGCAAATTTCAATGTAACAGCTTTACTTTGACATTTTGATAAAGTGTTTCTCACTCTAGGTAATATATACTGGGCTGACCCTAAGCTCAATGTAATAGAAGTAGCTAAACTGGACGGTAGCCATCGCTATGTAGTTGTCCACTCAGGGCTTGAGACCCTTCATTCTTTAGCTGTTGACCCAGTTGCAGGGATACTCTTTTGGTAAGAATAGATTTATTTATAATATTGTACTGTATTTATGTAATTTTGTAGTCTGATGTTTATTTTACCTGTTTAATAGGTCTGACAATGCCAAACCCCCTTGGATTTCAGCTTCTGGGCTTGATGGTTCTAACATACGCCGTATTTATAATCTTTCTGAAGGAAGTGTCATTAATGATATCACCCTGGATTATGACGTAAGTCAAACTTTATAAAATAGAAAAAAAATTATCCCAGGACAAAGTTCCCAATGAATAATAATGTTCAGATGACCAATTCATATGAGGCAATAAGTTTTTGAAAGAGTGTTCATAATTTCTTTTGCCATAGTTTTATCTTTAATAAAACTCAGTATATTATTGTACATACCTCCAATTAAAATAGATCTGGCCTTTATATCAGCAGTTTTAAAAGTTCTCAGCTCATTATCATCTGTGGGAGGATCCTTGGTAAGAACATAAAGTACTTAAGTGTTTCTAAAAACAATTTAATTCTGAAATACCAGTTAGCAAAATTTTTCCCATCGAAAGGTTTAACACTAAACATACCGAATAATAAAACATTAGAACTTGCCGAAGCCATAATTACACACCCGACTGGGAACTAATGTGTATCAACTCGAACACGCATGCTCTTTAATCACTATTATCACCGAATTTGCCGAATTCCTCTAATAATCTAGTAAATAATCCACCTGCTGGAGCCATAACCTGATAAAGTAGGTTAAATAAATAGGAAACGCATAACTGTCTAAAATATAACTTATTAATTATGATAGATTGCTACAAAAATAATTTAATATCGAGAGCAACTGTCGAATACCATCAACAAGCAACACAGAACCTCCTCAATATAGAGAAAGGGATAATACAGTGTTGTTTGCAATTAATTAATGTACAAAAAAAAAAGTAGAATTAATACAGGCTAAGTTATAGAACCCCACAATCAGGTAAGCTGTTTTCTAGAGTGCAACTTGAGCCTTTGGTTTCTTAGAAATTTGCCAATCCATTTATACATTTTCCTTTTTTGGTCAATTTCAGAAGTAAGCCACGCTTCCTAATTTTGTCAAATGCTTGCTGTAGATCTACCCAATTCGCTGCTGAATGTTTTTTACCTTGAAAGGTGTTATCTATAATAATATCTTTTTCATTGTGGGACTGTCCATTAAGAAAAAATATGTAGGTTCTTTGGCAATATCAGTCCTCGCTAAAATTTACACTGTACTAATAAAAAAATTTAACAAGAAAATGAATAATAAATCATATACTCATCGAAAACATGATTTGATATATATATATATATATATATCAGGAATTAGAAATAAATATACAACAACAAAATGATGGAAATGTGACAGGAACTTGCTTGGAAAATCAAAATAAAATATCTGCATATATACTCACGAATTCACAATTGGGTATTCACTCATCAATGTGTAAATACATATATATATAGATTTACACAAAAAATAAATAGTAAGAAAAATAATATAAGTACTATAATATAATTAGTATTGTTAATGGAGAAGTCCTAGTTTTTTAACTGTATATGTATAATGAACTTAAATTGAACTTATTTTAAAATCTGTTATGTCTTGTAGTCAGTTAGTTAGTCATTTATTTCCTTTTAGAATACATTTAATCTTCGGAAATTTTAGATTCAAATTATTTTGGACAGCCCATGTAGCAAACGAGTTGATATCTGTCATGATTTTTTCCAGACATCAGGTAGTGAGGGAATGATAAGAGAGTGTTTGTGTATACGTACAAATGTATATATGTATGTAACTTGACTTCGATCGGACAGTAAGAATAAAAATGGTTGAGGGTTTCAATCATAGCATAGAACTTAGTAACTGATTTTATTCTCCTCTCTCTCCTCTGTATATACATTTGCGAGTGGGATTAACCCCACTCTGAGTTGTTATTTACAATCTTAAGTCTTAATACTTTTAGGCTCAGTTGACTTGTATGTATGTGTATATAATAATAAATAATAAAATAAATGCTGGATACATTGAAAAGTGAATATCATAGATTAAGAGCTTAGGACAACTTGGTCTTCTGTTGACAAACATTTACCGAATCTACCCTGTTAAGGTGACAATTATTTTGTGGACTCTAAAAACCACAGTAAGGGGTTATTTAGTAGACTTATTAGTCTATAATTGCCTAGCAACTTTTTTGGTTCACCGATTTTGTTGATTAGACTAACTACATAAAGAGACAAACATCCAGGCATAGTTCCTGTTGACCAACTAAGTAAAAGAGCCCAATAAGCTTTTCTTTTCCTAGATCTCCTAGGTTAATAAGCAGTTCATTAGATATTTTGTTTCTTCCAGGGAATTTTCTCTTCTTTAATTGTGACAGTGGTAGGTTGAGTTCTGCAGCTTTCAAGTCCATAACAGGTATGGGCGGGACTAGATGTTCTTCCTTCCTCTGGAAGTGTCTCAAGCTTAATCTGCTTTTGCCGTTTTTTAACATCGACCATCAAGTTAGGATAGTCAATTGGCTAATGATAGTCACTGCCATGGAGCTGTCCCATCACTTCTCTGTTGGATGCTTGAGCAAAGTGACAAACAGTCACTATCCCGCACATTTATGGTTGCCAAGGAGAGTTTGGTGTCACTTGGGCAGTAACTAGAACTTTCTTTTCCCCAATGAATTCTTTGGCTCTGATCATTTCTGGGTTTCTTCAAAACAAATTAGGATTTGTTCTAGTGACATCTGTGGCCTAGAGAGTGGGAAATATATTCTCCACCATTTTAAGCACTCCACATTCAGAGCGATTTTCTATATCCAATCTAAATCTTTGTTAGCCTCTCTCTAGGAACCTATGATCACTTTTTAAGTGTTTTTCCTGTATGCAAGCATTATCAATTTATTTGTCATGGAGATTTTTCAATATTCCCTCTGCATTCTATTGCACTATTTTTAGGGACCCATTTTTGTTATTTTGGGCAATAAAAACTTTACATCCAGAACTGGCTCTTCTTCCTGCTGCAAGTTGACCTCCCCTAGTCCTAGATAGTTTTTGCGCATGCGCTACTATTTACAACAGCTCTCTACTTCGCTCGTACTTTAAATACTGTTTACTACCGCTTATAGGCCACAGTCAGACACAGAATTGTTCTAGCAGGCAACTTATGTGAGCTGGTCACGAGGGAGCCCACAGGAGGTGTGTGAATCGCTTGTTACATTTGTGCTTAGTGCAACAAGTGGTATCGGACTGAGAAGTCGGCCATTTTGGACGCCTTACCTTTAGCCATACACGGATCGGAGATAACATCAAGCGATCGGCTCTCTGAGCCAAACGGTCTGGTGGCTCAGCCAAGACCCGGTGTCTCGCCACTTGAAGTTGTGAGATCGAATCCCACCGGCGCTACGTATTTAATTTACAAACAAAAACCGTTGTTATGATAAAATGAGATTTTATCAACAACTGATGTCACAAAATAAAAAAAAAAGATCTAGGTCACTAGGTCCAACCCCGACTACATCGCCTGTAAATCGAAAACCGAGACGTTCAAACAGGAACGTACAAATAACCTCCTCTGCCGCTAGTTCCATGGAAGAGATACCTCCACAGGCCAGCACATCTAAAGAAGACACCGTCGAAGTTTCCCCTTTCTTCACGCCTAACACCTTTGAGACGTTGAAAAATATTCAAACTGATGAAATGGACGTCAACAAAACGCCCACACAGCCCAAGCCACCTGCTATATTCGTGCGTAATATTAATAACTTTAAATTAATGTGTACCCAATTGAATAAAATTGTAGGTACTGGCAAATACACGTGCCTCAATCGGTCCCGGGAAACAAAAGTTTCTCCGGACACTCCCGAAACATACCGAGCAATAGTTAAATACTTAGGAGAAACTAAGGCAGACTTCCACACCTACCAATTAAAGCAGGAACGATCACTCCGAGTGGTGATCAGAAATTTGCACCCAACCACACCAGCTGACGAAATAGAAGAAGAACTCATAGCTCTCGGATACAAAGTTCGCCAAATAACAAACGTGTTGTGTGAGAATAGGCAACAGGATGAAACAATGAAAACAGCATTACCACTGTTCGTTGTCGATCTCGAGAGGACACCTGGAATCGAGAAGATATACGACCTAACAAACCTGTACTACACAAGGGTACAGGTTGAAAAACCGTATCCCAAACGCGATATCGTCCAGTGCCATAACTGTCAGGCATATGGGCACACAAAATCTTACTGCCACCACCCTACCAGGTGTGTTAAGTGCAGTGGGCAGCACAAAAGCGAATTGTGCAAAAAGCCCCTGAAATCGCCTGCGGTATGCGTGCTTTGCCAGCAAGGACATCTGGCCAACTACAAGGGCTGCGAGGCCTACAGAACATCAGCCAGAAGAGGAAAAGCCTGTAACAAGAAGCGGCCCAGCCAGAAATCTGAGGCCTTCTGTCTCTTTCGCCGATGCCGTTCGCAACAGAGAGCAGTCACAGGCACCGCCCACTCCCTGTCCGCAAGATCACCTTTCCCAGCATTCCATTCATCCCGTTAACCCTCAAGCTCAATCCCATCCTCAACCACACATCTCACTTATTCCTCCACCTTCAAGTTCTTCGGATCTCACCAGCCTATTAACCTCATTCCTTACAGAGTTCAGAACCCTAATTACCCCTCTCATTTCACTTCTTACAAATCTTGTCTCCTACCTTATCCCCGTTAAACAAAATCCGTAAGTGGATCCTTCCGACTCCTTATCCATTCTTCTTTGGAATGCGAATGGTGTTCGCACCCACACTAACGAACTGACAGCATTATTCCACGACAAAAACATCGACATAGCTCTCATTACTGAAACAAGACTTACGAGTAAACGACCATTTACCGTTCGACAGTACCAGACTTATCGAACTGATCACCCAGATGGAACAGCTCATGCAGGTACCGCTGTCATTGTCCATAACTCCATATCCCACCACATAGTTCCTCTGGTAGCACATGATTTCCTTCAATCCACTGCAGTGTCAATCACCACCTTCACTTTTCCTCTTACACTAGCATCAGTGTACTGCCCTCCTAATAAATCCATTTCCGACTCCCAATTCATCTCCTTTCTAGACTCCATCGGACATCGTTTCCTTGTGGGTGGGGACTTTAATGCGAAGCACCAACACTGGGGGTCAAGATCCACAAATACACGAGGACGTGCTTTGCTGTCTGCACTCGCACGGAAACATTGCTCCACTATCACTCCTGACACACCCACCTATTGGCCATCTGATCCCAACCAAAATCCTGATCTCCTTGACTTCTTTTTTTACAATAGTTTAGGAACACTAAACTATTCACTCACGCGCCTTGATGACCTCTCCTCTGATCATAGTCCTTTATTATTAACCATTTCCCTAAGACCAATTCACAAACTGCCTCCACCTTCTTTAATTAGGGGCCCAGTTGACTGGGACCACTTCCGCCAGCTTCTTACAGAGTCCGTAAACCTCAAATTATCCCTGAAAACATCCCAAGACCTAGACGATGCAGTGCATTCTTTCACTACTCTGGTCGAGAGGTCGGCTTGGGAGGCATCGTCTCCCAAAAATCTACAATCATAATCGTTTACCTCAGCATCTCAAAGATCTAATCCAATCCAAACGCCGCTCCAGAACAGTGTGGCAAAGATCCCGGCATCCTCCAATAGCCGCTCGTACAATCAGTACTGCCGATTGGTAAAGCGGCGATTGGCATCCTTCCGTTCCGATTCTTTCAATTCCTACCTCTCCTCTCTGTCTACCAGGGATAACTCCTTGTGGAATGTAACCAAAAAAATCCTAAAGTATTGTTGTGATATTTTAAAATGATGATTTTTAATAGTGTTTGTTTAAATAAACTCGAAATTAGCGAGCATTGAATAACGATCCGTGATTCATTTTTGAAAGTATGAACGTTTTTACTGTCGTCATATTAATTATTAATAATTGAAATAAAAATAATATCATATTTAATATAAACATTTATTATATAAACTTCTAATTTAAGCAAAGTAATAAATATCCGAACAACCAAAGAGATGAAGAGTCAAGAAGGCAGTGGTAGGTAATATAAAGATCCGCAGGACAAGGAAAAGGTCTCATTCTTTCGTCAGGAGCCCACATTCGTTCATCAGAGGCAGGCAGAGAAGGAAGCCCCTGGCTACCTGTAGCCACCAACCCACGCTAAGGCGCCTCGTGGCTCATCAGAAGAGACTTTCACTTTCACTCGGCACAAAGACGTCTGAACCACACGCGCGGAGATTAGAACAAGCATGCTGATCCGCGAACCACACGAAGATCAACACAAAGATACACTGGCCAGTATACTACGTAATTTTAATCTTAACAGTAATTTTTAGTACGTACGTAATTTATTATTTGTATATCAATTTTTATATCTTAATGTGTGTAAATGAATCCAATAAACCTTTTGCCAGAAGTTTCCTAGATAATTATTAACAGAACCCTGAATTAACGTAAAAGTTATTAAATATAAAGCTTTTTTTTTTTAATTTATATGAAAAGAATATATAATTAAATTATTATTATTAATGCATCAAGCAAATATTAGAATATTTGGCGCCCGTAAACAAGGAAATGTTAATTGAGGAAATCTGGTTAAAGGATTGATTGGATAAAGTGTGTCACAAAAAATTGTTTAAATTTGATATAAAGGTTAGGTCAAAAAGTGTTCAAAATTGTGTTTGTGGTAGGGATTTATATCGTTAAAATTCAGTCATGGAAAGCGTAAATGAAACGAGTCGCGTGGAAAGTAGGATGGAAAAGATGATGAGATTAATATATGAAGAAACTAAACGAAATGGCGAAGAAAGTAAAAAATTATCCGATAAAATCGATAAATTAGCCGAGAATAATAATAAACAATTCGTAAAATTTGAAGAAGGATTCGATAGCTTTGAACAAAAATTACAAAACTCTTTTAAAGAATTTAATATAAACCTTGAGGAAAAAATATATTCTTTAGAAACAAACTTAAAACCGGAAATAGGAAATCAAATGAATGATTTTAAAGAAGATAATATAGAAACCAAAAATAAAGTCGTATATTATGAACAAAAATTAATTAAAAATAATTTAGATACACATAATAATGAAAATAATGAAAAATTTGACAATAAAAAAGAAAATAAACAAAATTTTTTCAAAGATTCTAATATAGAAATGGATAAAAAAGTACATCCTTTAAAAATGGAAGTTAAATTCGAGAAACAATTAACATGCATAAATAATAAACCGGTAATTAATCCTGATGAAAGACAAATAATTAACAATCATGATAATTTAGAGAGTCAGCGATTAAAAAATTTAGACCCAGTAGAAATTATAAATAGATTTAAAAATACAATATTTAAAAATTTGAATTGGAATAGAGTCCAATTTAACATTCTATATCAATTTAATGAAACTCCCCTTGGCGAGTTCAATATAAACAACATACAAATAAACAAATGGAAAGAAATTAAAAATAACTCCAGGGATGTTTTTAATACTATCGAATATAATTATAAGAAGAAAAAGAAAAAAGAGTTATACTTCATTATTATGAAATAATGCTAATCGGATAAATGTAAAAAAGTAAAATAAAAAATACATAAATAAAATAAAAAATTAAAAATTAATAGAAAAAACTATTATTAAAAAATGGCAATTAGGCACGTGTAAAGTTTAGAAATTAAAGTTTATTATAGTGTAAAATCAAAGTTAAAATTATGGTAAAAGATATAAAAAACTAGAAAATTAAAATCAATTGGAATAATTTATTATAACAGCAATCAGGCCCATGTAAAAATTTGGAATTAAAGTTTATTATAGAGTATTAAAGTGTTAAAATGTTTAGTTGTAAAATAAAATTTGAAAATATGGTAAAAGACATTGAAAAGCTTGAAATTAAAATCAATTGAAATAATTTATTATAAGATAACATCAATCACCCATGTAAGAATTTGGAAATTTAAGTTTATTATATTGTATTAAAATGTTAGAATGTTTAACTATACAATCAAAGTTGAAAAAGTGTTGAAGTCTAAATCTAAAGACTAGAGAATTAAATTTAATTTAGAAATCTTATTATGAAAATAATCTCAATCAAGCAAGTTAAAAACTTGAAAATGAAAAATTATTGTAATAATTGAATGTTAAAATCTCTGTATAGTACATGTAAAATTTTGGTGACATACATTTTGATATTGTAATTTAGTTATAAGAAAATACAAATGATTAATATGATGGACAAGTAAATGTAAGATCAATAGTAAAGCAGACAAAAAATTTTTTAGACAAGCTCAAAAATTTTTTAAATCGGAGCGGACCCGAATGTTGTGATATTTTAAAATGATGATTTTTAATAGTGTTTGTTTAAATAAACTCGAAATTAGCGAGCATTGAATAACGATCCGTGATTCATTTTTGAAAGTATGAACGTTTTTACTGTCGTCATATTAATTATTAATAATTGAAATAAAAATAATATCATATTTAATATAAACATTTATTATATAAACTTCTAATTTAAGCAAAGTAATAAATATCCGAACAACCAAAGAGATGAAGAGTCAAGAAGGCAGTGGTAGGTAATATAAAGATCCGCAGGACAAGGAAAAGGTCTCATTCTTTCGTCAGGAGCCCACATTCGTTCATCAGAGGCAGGCAGAGAAGGAAGCCCCTGGCTACCTGTAGCCACCAACCCACGCTAAGGCGCCTCGTGGCTCATCAGAAGAGACTTTCACTTTCACTCGGCACAAAGACGTCTGAACCACACGCGCGGAGATTAGAACAAGCATGCTGATCCGCGAACCACACGAAGATCAACACAAAGATACACTGGCCAGTATACTACGTAATTTTAATCTTAACAGTAATTTTTAGTACGTACGTAATTTATTATTTGTATATCAATTTTTATATCTTAATGTGTGTAAATGAATCCAATAAACCTTTTGCCAGAAGTTTCCTAGATAATTATTAACAGAACCCTGAATTAACGTAAAAGTTATTAAATATAAAGCTTTTTTTTTTTAATTTATATGAAAAGAATATATAATTAAATTATTATTATTAATGCATCAAGCAAATATTAGAATAGTATCAACCTGTTTCACAACCACTCCGTCGTGATGATGGGTCCTGGGCGGCTTCGGGTGGGGATAGGTCGGAGGAATTTGCTCTGCATCTTACCCATACTTTCACACCTCACCTTTCTCATCAAAGCCATACTCACAGCACAACTGTGGAAGATTTCCTCACTTCACCTATTCCTCTCTCTCTCTTCCACCAAAAGCCGTTAATCCCTCTGAGGTCAAATACCTTCTGAAAAACTTACCTTACCGAAAATCCCCTGGATATGATCTCCTTACTCCTCAAATTCTCAAACAACTTCCTCCTAAAGCCATAATCTTCCTAACCTATTTATATAATTGCATTATCCGAACGATGCACTTTCCACTCCTCTGGAAACATTCCATTATTGTCCTATTCGCCAAACCTGGTAAACCACCCAATGACGCCTCATCTTACCGTCCAATTAGCCTACACCCTATCCTCTTAAAAATATTTGAGAAACTCCTACTAAAACGTCTACTTTCAATTGTTGAATCCAAAAACCTTTTTCCCACACACCAGTTTGGTTTCCGCCAACGACATTCCACTGCTCAACAAGGCCTTCGCGTTGTTGATCACATTTCCTCAGCCCTTGAAACCAAACAGTATTGCACTGCTGCCTTTCTTGATATAGCTCAAGCTTTTGACAGGGTTTGGCATACAGGTTTGCTCTACAAGCTCAAAAGTTATTTACCACAGACCCTTTTCCCAATCCTACAGTCCTACCTTTCAAACCGCTCCTTCCAAGTCCGCTGTGGTTTAGAATACTCTAACTACTATCCCATAAATGCAGGAGTTCCACAGGGCAGTATCCTGGGCCCCATCCTCTATAACCTATACACCGCTGATGTCCCCTCTACTCCCGATACCTTCTTGGCCACATTTGCAGATGACACTGCAGTCTTGTCATCCCACCCAGACCCCGACATAGCATCCCATAACCTTCAAAAGCACATTGACGAGATCGAGTATTGGTGCAATCAATGGCGGATCAAAGTTAATGAAGCAAAATGCTCCCACATTACCTTCACCCTTTGTCGCAAGACTTGTCCACTAGTTTATTTTAATTCTATTCCTCTCCCTGTATCCGAGACAGTACGGTACTTAGGCTTCCATCTTGACAAACGACTGACCTGGAACCCACATACGAGACTAAAAAGACAAGAACTAAACAGACGCTTTGGACAACTGTACAGACTACTTCAAAGGACATCCCATCACTCAATAGAAAATAAACTACTAATCTAGAAAGTTATACTTAAACCAATCTGGACATACGGAATAGAGCTATGGGGGACAGCAAAAAAGTCGAACATCAAGCGTATCCAATCCTTTCAATCAAAAGTCCTGAGAACAATAGTAAATGCCCCTTATTATGTCAGCAACAAAACCCTTCATAACGATCTTAATATACCCTACATTCTAGAACTCATCCCTTCCAAGTTTATGAAATTCCACAGTAGCCTTTCCAACCACCCTAATCCTGTAGCACAGTCATTGCACTGCGCCACTCATCCCTATAATCCTCCTCGGAGACTGAAACGGCAGTGGCCTCGTGACCTGCTATAAACGCGTGACAGTGGGAGTCCTGGCAATGGCCAGTTTCTCCAATCATGTCCTGAGCGTCTGTGGCTCTCGCGCTCTTGGTCAGCCTCCACTGGCTAGTATACGGTGGCGCGGTTGACGGAGGAGCGTGGGGGACTTCCCAAGACTTTGCTTTCTCTTCGCATGTGGATTTGGGAGGTCTCTGGGCTGTCTGTAAATATTGTATGAATGAGCGAGTGAATGATGAACTGTAAATATGGTATGAATGAGAGCATTTATCTTATTACTTATTGCCTTATGAAAGGCAGATTGTAATTATAGCACAATAAAGGAGCTATTCATCTTTTGTCCTAGTAGGCCCCAATGTCCATACTACAGGGTGGGTCTTACTGGACAGCATTTGTGACCACCATGACCATGGTGCAGTTTAGATAAGTGTGCTAAAAAATATTTACTCTAGTCCCATCTTCAGGCTGTGCTCGAAGTTTATTTTCTGCATCACTGTTTCCAGTTCTGTTGAATAATATCTGTATGTAGGCCCAGCAAGTTGTTACCACCTTCTGCCTCACATCAGTTTTGGTAAGACCCCTGCCCCTTACCGTCCTTGGGGAGGGTAGATAAGAAAACAATAAGAGAGGGAAAGGATCTGGGTTTGGGACATGATTTCTCCGTGCAGCCAGAGTTTAGGATTTGGAAGAAATCAAGAGCTCGCATGGGTATGGTCACCCAGGTCCCTGAAGTTTTTTTTATAAAAAATAGTCAATTCAAATTTAAAACATTAACAATAAAAATTCAATTGTTATATCAATCATATGGTCAAAGTACCTCATTGGAAATAGTACTCCAGTAGATATAACAAATTGAAATAAGACAAATTTTTATAGTAAGGATGCTGTCTCTACATTCTGTTCAGTAGGGGTGAAGGTGAGCTTCTCGTTTCATGGGACTGTTTACTTTTTCCTCCTTTTTATTTAAGTTATTTGTGTCGATAGAGTCCAGATTAATTTCAGTGCATTCCAATTTTTTGCTCATATGAAGGCTATTATAATTATAGGAGAGCTTTTTGGTGTCCCTCTTCTGAAATATATTGATAGAAATTACTTTTTTTTCAAAAATATGTTCTTTGCACTTAGTTGCAAGATTTCTATTGGTTCTTCCTACATATGACGACCCTCTACACTCTTCACATTCTAGCCTACATGGTCCAAAACGGTTATGTGATAGTATTGCATCATTTGCTTGAGAAATTAGCCTTTTCAGTGAATTTTGAATGCCACTCATATTCCTGACTTTTTAAAAAATTTTAATGATTCTGGTGTGTTTCTGATATGGTTCATATATATGGTAATGTGCGCCATTTGGTTCTGTTGGTTTTACCTTTGAGTTTTTACTCTTTTCTTTTTTTAAATATATTGTGCACTATTTCTTTATTGCAGCCGTTCGGTAGCTCTATGTCTTCTATATGTCTTAATTCTTTTTTATGTTTTTCTTTGTTTAGGGGGATGTTATTAACTATGTTAATGAGTGAGTATGAAATTGAATGTTTATGGCTGAAATGGTGGACTGAATCATTGTGGATAGGGGTGTCAATCATGGTAGCTTTATGATAAATGTCAAAGCTGTGAATCTCTCCTTTTTCTTTTTTATTATATATCGAGACAATCAATTTCATTCTAATAATAATAGTTACTTAATACAATTATTTATAATAACATTCGTCACGCCGAAAGTTTCGTCTCTTTCCAGCTCCCTGGTCTAGTAACCACTGAACTCAACTGACTAAATGAATGATTCAATGACTAGACCCCTCGGTCTCGTACCAGCTGCTATTTATTTATAGTACACCACATCATCATCCCTCACCATAATTATGTGTTTTTTCCAAAAGGCAAAAAATACTATTTCTAACACAATATTTCAACAAAAACTCACTTCATTAAAATTAACTCTATTAAATAATAAAAATATCGTTAGAATATATTAGGTCACTTTTCTGATTTTAGACAAATATCCCTGGATACATGCTGATATATCACCTACTTAGTTGTTCCAATAATTCTACATCCTAATGTCAGCCTATTTGATTGGAAAATATTACAGTAACTGGTGTATATGCAATTTCAATTGCTTGTATTAAGTTTTTATTTTTAAAATATGAAATTTTTATATCACAGAGATTGAAATCCAACACATAACCAACTAACCTACCAGTACCATCTAATAGTATGTTTCACTTAAAAAAAAAAAAAACTCGTATAGGAATATGTTTATTGAAATAATTACATGCAATCAATATGCAAAGTATTTTAAGCAGTGCTTAGAACTTCAGTTTTTCTAATGTCTCGTTACTTTCTTGGAAAGGATTAAAAGTACTAGGAACCAGATTTTTGTTTTAGTATAATGTTAGTACACCTAGTCAATTTTGAAATCTTTATTAAAATATTTGCTTGATTTCAAACTTTTTGTTCATATTTCCATGGAGTCTTGTGTTATAACATGTAAATTTAATTAATTTATTAATTTTTTTTGTAAGGCTGGTAAAATATATTGGTGCAATAGCGGCAGTGGAATGATCTCGAGGGTCAGCTATGATGGCAGTTACTTTGAAACATTACTCAGTGATGGTCTTAGGTCCCCTTTTGCCATCTCCTATTTCAATAGCACCATCTACTGGATTGACCTGTAAGTAACAATGTATTCACTGTCAGCACATTAAGTAAATATGTAGTACTTTTCCTAACATAAATTAATACTGACAATTGTAAGATCCTTTCAGGCTACTGTTTTTGTTTTTTCCCTTATTCTTACACAGGTGGTCTGGAAAGTTTCCGACCTCAACATGAAGATGATAATAAAATAAATAAAAGCTTTGTTATTTCGGAAACTTTTAAGACCACCCTCTGCCTTAATTTCATTTAACTTGTATTTTTTTGTTATATCTACCCTAACTCTTAAAATAATTACTTTTTTATGAATAACTCTTTCTATGAGAAGCCATTATCCACTACTGTTTCCATGTTAATAATTATTAGATGGTGTATGTATGGGCAGGATTCACACCCAAGCCCTTCTGATCTCTGGCACCCAACTGATCCATCCCTGTTCTCTCTGGCGTAAACAATAGTCTTTCGCTCTAATATCTGATTTTTCAGATTAATATGAGATCAGCTAAAGAAATTAGAAATTGACAAGGCTGGTAAGGTGTGGGGTAGGTCGGCAGAGTGCCTGATCAGGGAATCCTGGCCCTGACAATATATTTTTGATCCGTTTCTATAAATTTTTGACCAAGGTACAGAATTATAAATAGGAATCACAACCAAATAGAAATTTATCCAGAAAAAGGATTAAAAAGTTTACATAACAAGCTAATCTATTGTAATAGGTTCTATCACAACAACAGCTTTCCAAATATATATCCTCAACTATTTCAATACATTACAGTATCCACATCATTTATCTTGAGAAATTTTATTTTTCCTGAAGTAGTTTCTAAATAACTATCATATTGACTATTCCAACTCTGCTCAAATCACTTATACCCTTACAACATTATTTTTTATTTCATTTTAACTTTTTACCTACTCAGAAATGGGCTCTTCAAGGTTCATCCTTATCACCGCTCTATTTTTATCTCTCTGCTGGAACTTCTTGGATCCTTAAAAACGTATAATATAAATATCATTCCAATGTAATATAAATTTTTTCCTATGTTACTACTCCTTTCAACCTTTTTTGATCTTAACTACAAACTGTTGTGGGGCTATTATCATTCTATTATTTGGCATAAAACGTTCTGCCCATGAGAATCCATTGATGCTGTATGTGGTTATCTTTCCCCTTATATTGATGTATATAGATTACTTACCTTACAGACAATCACTTTATACTGCTGTTAGAAGAAATCTATCATGGGAATAGTAAATAAACTTTATGTTAATGAAATGAAATAATGGGATACCAATCCAGAAACTAAGTATAACAGCCTGATCTAGATTATTTGCTAATAACTGTAAGACATTTACTATAATTAGAAACAAAAATACATATATATATATATATATATATATATATATATATATATATATATATATATTGTAATGTTATTCTTAATGTTAAGAATTATTAAAGTTATTTAGATACATAAAATTACATTACATTTGCATACAATCACATGTGCTATTGGGGCTTAGATCTCCCTCATGGCAAGATGAGGGATAGCAGAATAAGAACACTGACCAATAGGAAGAGATGATGATAAGAAATTTGTGGAAGTGGGGAGTAGTGACATGAGGTGTCTGTGAAATTAATACGGTTATCCTGGCAAGAGCAGCTGATGAAGGAGACTTTGACGCTTTGAGAAGACGTAGCCCGGCATGGCTGAGAGTTGGAAGCATTAAGGGGTGAGATCCCTTCATATTCCATTCTTGAAGTGTGTCGGGCAGGTGTATGGAGGTAGATGGATGAAAAGTAAACGAAGTGGATTAAAGACTTCCCTTGTCGAGGAGTTCACCAGGCAACTGCGCATACTTTGACGAAACTGTTAGTACCCCAAATAATTCTACAATACTCCGCCGATAGAGACAGTTAGGACTGCTATCCATAATTTTAAAAGTGAAGTGTTCATAATTCATGTTAACTTATAAGAGTGTTAATGTTAATAATTAGATTAAAGTGCAACTGTTAGTATTTCAGAACCAAACCTGAGTTTTAAGAATCGGAAATGCAGATGCTTTTTAAATTTTTAAACGAGCAATTTCAAGGAACTTCTAAACTATTAGATGAAAAAGCAGATAAACATTCGACTTCGAAAAACATGAAACTATAATTGACAAAAATTTATATAAACTAAACAAAAAAATTGAAAATTCTATAAACAATAATTTAACCACAAAAGCGGTAATGATAATTCAGGTGTTTTAAATGATGGAATTAAAATTAAACTAATTGTGAAACCGGTCACAGATAAATTTATTGATATTGAAATGGGGACAATTGATTGTGTCTAACGAAATAATTAAGGCAAATACCCAAAATTTATTTTAAGGAAAGTATTGAACCATATGTCCAAAAAGAAGTAAATAATAATCTTATTAAAACTACAACCTGTAAATATCCACATGAAACCAACACACTTGTAGAAGTTTTTATCGTTTCAGTCAATAATAAAAATAATGTTAAAATTCAAGATTAAAGAACATCAAAAACAACCAATTGAAAATTTTAATTCATTCTAGTTTACATTAACAAAAGAATCAAAAATACAAACAAGTAAGAAAAGTTGTTTAAGCAATTTAAAATGGTTTAAACATCCTAAACCCACAAGAAATAAAAAATTGGATTATTGTCTCGGTAAACATTTAGGGAATGCTCCTGAGAGATAGAAACCAAAATCCTGGCCGAGACTGTTGGCTGTAATAAATAAGTTATTAAAACAAATAGATAGTTTAGCATTGGTCAGTTATCCAGTAGAAAAACGTTGCAAAATGGCAAGACAATGCTTAAACCATGTCTTTAGTGGGATACCTTCCTATCTCAAAGTTTCAGTGCATTTTCATTTAATTTTGTTTTAAGTTTGGTGTAATTCTTATGGATCTTTAAGCTAGAGTTATTACAACTGTGAACGCTGATAAATTAGCTGTGAAATCTAAAACAATTTTATGTCAAAATTAGAACGAACGAGTTTTCAAGTTATTTCTCTGATAGAGAACCAACAGTTGACTGTGATATAAAATAACGACGACAAATACCGAAATCGAGTAAAAGATAGCAACAAATTATATTAATAATCAATAAATTAATAATTTTAGATTCAATAAATTTCAAACTTACTACCAATAGCAGAATCCCGTCGCCGCTGACCCGTCTCTCTGCAAGGGAAAAGGGGTGGTTTTCGGGATTGGATAGATCGAAATTGTAAGGAAAATTTTAGGAATCAATCCCCTTTTACCTGTCCGGCAATCGGTCTAGCCTCGGGCAGGAGATTCTGGCCTAATGGATGATTTTTGACTGCTTTCCTCGATTTCAGGCGAAGGATACAAAAAAAACTTCCGAACCATGTATCTGTTATGACTACAATCAAAT
This sequence comes from Acanthosoma haemorrhoidale, assembly GCA_930367205.1. Taxonomy (NCBI): domain Eukaryota; kingdom Metazoa; phylum Arthropoda; class Insecta; order Hemiptera; family Acanthosomatidae; genus Acanthosoma; species Acanthosoma haemorrhoidale. The sequence goes on along the minus strand of OV884009.1, from coordinate 113,036,870 downwards.
TCAAACCGATAACTTAGGATTCGACAAATTAATCTCACAAGTTAATTTCGGCACTCGACGAATTCTGATGCTACTACAACGAAGTTAGGATCCATAGTGACTGGTCTCGATAAACCCCAAAAAAGGTGTCCGTTCCTGCTGTATCTCATAGGTAGCAGTAGCAGCGATAGCCAATGAAATAATTTTCTTCTTTTTCTAACATAAAGTTTTGTTTTTAAATTTTAGATTGGCTCAAACAATAACTATATATTTAGATAAATGTAAATGATTGTTTCAAAGTTAAGATTTGATAATAATAAATTAAGAAAAAGAATAATTGTTAAATTAATAAACAAAAATAGTTCCTTTCTAGCCACCATTAACCATTAACATCTTGTTTTACTATTGATTGTAAAAATTTGAAGGTCACATTCGATTTTGTGCATTGCTGGATGCTGTATAACAATGAAACCAATTTAATAATTCTGTTTTACACACATACACAAAGCTATAGATATTATAACTACTGTATTCCTAAAGAAAATAATTAACCATACTATGAAAATATTTCTGTTTTTTTATTTTTGTCATTAAGACCTTCTCAGGAGTATAACAAATCATACAGACTTGTAGAATTGTTAAGTGTGTAATTCTCTTTGAGCCATACACTATTTTCTCCAACAAAAATTCTTTATGCCATACTATTTGGTCATGTCTCGTTTCCAGTAGATGATTTTATATTTTTATAAATTTTGTAGTCACTATATTTCTTTTTGATATTTGATTATTTGCTTGTTGTTTGGAATGCATCAAAATTATTCTTTAAGTTTTTCTGCAGATTATGTTGTCGTTATTTCATACAACCTTTTCCTTTTAAAGGATTAAAGTTGACAAACATTAACTTACATATATATAATATACATACACATATATAAATATATAATATGGGTTTTTGTCCCCTGATCGTTTCGCTCACCAACCTCCTTGGTGAGTCGCGGCTATGCTGCTTGCCAGCTCTGTCAGCCATTCCCTGAGATGCCAACTTAGTCGAGCACTCTGATGAAGTATGTTTACTTACCTTGTTCCTCGAGCATTATTAATTACTCATTTATTCGTAGGATGACAGGATGGTCCATGTACATATTATCCAGAGCTTGGAGCGCACCACATGTTTCATCCATATTAGTGTAAAGAAGCTGTTGCTCTCACAGTAGCCTCTCAAATGATTCTCATTGAATAAGGTCTCCATGTCCTTTCACGTCGACATTATCTGCATTGAATGAAGCGAATTTTTTCAAAACTTCAATTCACACATTGGGGAACTACACATGTGAGCACGTAACAGATGGTAGTGGGAGCCTTGCTGATGTGACTGTCATTAGACAATGTTTACTATGCTAATTCTCTACAATAACAAATCGGAGCCTGGAACTGTTGTGTTCTAACAATATTCAACTTATATAATATATTTCTTTATTTGAAGGTACTGATCTGATCTTGTCACATGGCAATTATTACCTAATTAGTAATTATTTTTAGTAAACATTCAAACTGCTAAAACCATCACTATTAATTAGAATAAAATTCACTCCTTTTTTCTTCCAATCTTGATAAATAAAAATTCTCCATTTTATTTTTATTTTTTGTTCTTAATTATGATTAGTCACATTATTTAATAATTTATTATTGTTATGATATGAAAAAACAAAACACTGATAATGGTGTGATCACTAGCGGAGTGAAAGGCTAGCTAATTCAAATGGTGTTCGTTTAATAGGGGGGGACTGATATTCAGTAGTTGGGCACCATTGATATCCTGATACTACTAATAGTTTATAATTCCCTTTTCGAGCAGAAAAACATTAGCTTACTAATAATTTATTAAATAATGTAGACTGTAGACAGGGGGAGGTGGTATCTTGCATGTTTGGTCCTGCAAATATCTGTAAAAAACAAGTAAATCACTTAAGACTATGGGCAGGGTACTAACTCCTGTCAGATTAGAGATAGACAGCATGTACTGCTTATTAATTACTTTTTTTAATTAATGGACAACATCATTTATAATTTTTCATGATGATCACAAATATATAAGGTTTGATATAATTATAATAAATATTACCAAAGTAGCTGTTAAAACATTGACTAATCAATTTATAATTGTTAATATGTGAGCTAGGAGCTCCACATATTACAGAACATTTACTGACTGATATCAATTAAATTTCTCACATGGCTGCTTTTAACATTGCTTGTTTTTTAATATTCTCTTTACTAAATGTATTTTAAGATTTTCGAAGTGCATCACTTTTTTTTTAAAAATATTCTGACATATATGACAACTTTTCTCACAATTATTACATTCAAAGTACCTTATAAATCAACTTCTCATCGACAACTTTGACTTGGAATGATCATACTATAGTTATTTCCAAAAAAAAATATTCATCTTCTCAATCCAACTTAGAGAAAAATGCCCTACTTTCTGCATTCGTTTCTCCATGTTAGTCTTATTTATTCTATTGCTTGCCCATGCTTAGATTACCACTTTCTCATGTTAGAAGAACTTGGAGATGTCCCTTAGTTATCAACTTTATTTAACTTAATTCCTTTAACCCCTCTGGATTTTGTAGGGCTTCAAAAACCATCTTCTGGTCCTGTTCGGCAGTCATTGTCTTCACTTTATATCTAAAAAATATCTTAACTTCCTTTGTTTTCCCCATCATTGTGTTTTGTTTCTTCACTGTGACCTTTCACTGTCTCCTCTATGGGGTTCAGCCTAATACAGATCAGGAAAGGAGACTCCTCCATTCCGACCGATGATGCTCCATTATAGACAACTGTATTCACTTGTTAACTGGAATTCAGATGGAACTTCATTTCCTGAGTTAACTGGAACTTAATTTAGCATTGGCCATGGAATTCCCAAGAGATCTATTTTTATTTCCTGGGTTGTTGTTAAGTTGCTTAGAAGTTTCAAATCGTTAAGTTTTCCTATCTGAAGGCTGATAAACCACTCGAAAATGAAGTAGATATTATAAGCATATCCTTAATTTTTTTATCAAACATACATATAGTGTCTTTTTGAGCATGACCCTGACCATTATAATGTTTGTGGGTTCTTACAAGCTTCTGAGACCATTCCCATGATCTCGTGGTTTGCATGCTGACTTTTAACGGTGGAGATCCGGTCACCCAAGCATTTTTTCTTTTGGGTATGGGTTTGGTCAGGGTTGACTCAGTTTCGTGATAATTAATAAGTAGCTATTTGAATAAAAAAGTAGTGATTTCAATAAAGGAAACTGAATTTAAGCTTGAGAGGTAACACACCTAGTGCTAATGACACTAGCTCCTCAGCGCCACTTACTGACTATGGTGACAACCTTGTGGGTTCCACTCCATGAGATGTTGAGCCATGGATTTGGATTTTTAAAATCTTCTGGTTCCCAAACTTTAAAGTAAGATGACCTCAGACACATTTTTTCTCTGTAAGATAATAATTCTATAAGAAAGCTATGCAATATTATTTAATACTTTCTTTGATTTAGGGTTGAAGAGAAAGGTAGTATCAAGAAATACAATTTGACTAGTAATACTACCTCAGTACTAGCTTCAGGCCTGGGAGACTCCCTCAAGGATATGACGGTATTTTCTACATCCAGACAGCCAGGCACCAACCCCTGTGCAAATCATGCCTGTCCAGCATTGTGCCTTTTTAATGGTTCATTTCCTGTCTGTGTCTGTCCTCATGGCTATGTGTCTGAGGATAGAACAAAGTGTTTGGGTAAGCAACGTTTGTTATAATCTTTAAAAAATATCCTGTCTGTGTCTGGTCTCATGGCTTTGTAACTGAGGATAAAACAAAGTTTTTAGGTAAGCAGTTTATAGCAAAATTTAAGCTGAATATAAATATAAATAAAACAAAGGATAAAGGTGTGAAGCTTAGGGCCCAAGAAAATTTTTTTAGTGAAAAAAGGGAACTATATGGAAGGTTGAACTCCTTCCTCAACCACAGAAGTATTGCATGTAAGTGGGCAAGAAGAGGATGGAAGGAGTCTTACTTAGAGACATAAGCTCATGGAGCTAGTGTCAAGCTCTATCCATGGCGGACAAGCAGGAACATTTCCCTTTGACAAAGTTGGGGTTTTGTTTAAGCAGTATTCCTCTAGGCCTCCAAAAAATGGAGGGTAACCAAAATCATAACTTATGTCCTTCAAGTAGGGCATAAATTAAAAAAACTCTTTATTTATATAGTAAATTATTAGTAATCTTTATTTTATACTCACTCACCCTAATGGCTTCACAGACTTAAGTCATCCTTTGTGCTCTGTTCTAACTTCCTCTAGTCTAGTTTTTGTTGTGCTGCTGTTCATCAGGTGACAAGGTCCTGCTCCAGGCAAGTCTAGACTTGCTTAACTTAGTTCAAGCCATCCTCGAGGTCACTTAGCACTTGCTCTGGGCAATATAGCTTGCCTATTGGAGCTGTCTACTCTTAGTTAAATAGATTAAGGCAAGGGGGGGCATTTGATGGTCATACAATTAGGCTGTAGTCTCTTTTTATTTGTCTCTGTACTAGACCAATTACTGTGCTACTCCTCCTCTTGGAATTCCCTTCCTTCTTGACGAACTTCTTGACGAAGTTCTAGATTGATTTTAACTTAATGAAGTATAGCTTTTCTTTGGGTATTTTTTTAAAGCCTATGGTTTAGAACCTATTCTGCAAAATGCTATGTATTCTCTTAAAAAGTGATAGGAGCTTTCCTTCTTTATCCTGAATTCTGAGTTCTGGGTGATACACCTAATAGAAAAGGTGTCAGCTTAATCTCCAATGACCAGTTAAAATTCCTGCTTTATATTTTTCTGGTTGCCTTTTGTCAACCAAGAATTGTTTCTCTTAAGAAGCCTGTTGATGAACTACTTTAAACTGTTTACTGCTAATGCTGTTAGATCATTACTCCCCTGCTTTGGCCACAACCACTGTTTTCATATTGAATATGTGGATGTGGCTTTAGACAGGCGGACAGCTGGTGGTTCATGACTAATAGATGGCAGACCCATTCCTTGCTTAGCTAGTTTAAGTCCCATTGTATAGATAGTGACACATTCCACTTATTTGTATTGATTGAATTGTACTTATTTGAATAAAAATTTGATGCCCTCTTCAAAAAAATAGATATTGTCACATTATGAACCTTTATCAAATTTCTGTTCTTTATTTTGATTTTTTGAGGGAATAATGTTTTTCTATTTCATTTTATTAATTATTTATTGAGTAAAATAAATTTCTTTTCGCCTAAGATATACCTAAAATTTAAATATGAATTGAAATCATATTGATGTTTCATATAGCTTGTAATTTTTTTTTTTTTTTCATGTTCTAGATTATGATATCTTCCTCATGTATTCTAAAGTAGTCCAGATTGAGTCTATACACATTACAGATGAGAGCAATGCTAATGCACCATTTCTCCCCATACATGATTCAAACTTGATGAGAAATGCAATAGGACTTGCACATGATTATAGAAGAAAGACCTTGTACTATTCAGACATACAAAGAGGTTCAATTAATGCAGTCTACTTCAATGGGTCTAACCACAAAGTCATTATTGAAAGTATGCAATTTCTATTTATTTTATAATATTTTATGTTTACCAAAAGATTTTTTATTACAACTCGGTTTTGTGAGTGTAATGATGATTGCGTGTGTGTGTGAAATGCATAAAATCTAGTGAAAGAACATACTTTATTTCATTTCATTAAATTTAAATAAAACAAAGTGTGTGTGGGATATAAAAATTTTTTATTCGTTTGAAAGGCCTATCTATGCCATTATGTATGGAATATAACATCGTGCAAATGTCCGCCGTGGCTTTGCTGGGTGGCGCACATCCGAAATGTCCAATTTTCCATGACTCTGGCTCATAAATCAGGCTGATTTTGACCGATGGCATGGGTTATGTTGGATTTGAGGACTGCTGTGATTTGTGGTTTATTCGCTTAAACCTGCGACTTAAGAAAACCTCACAAGAAAAAGTCTTAACGGGGTCAAATCGCATGATCTCGGTGGTCAGTTCACATCACCTCCACGTGAGATGACCATGCGCTCGAATCGCTCATGCAGAATGTCCAATGTGACATGAGCTGTGTGGCATTTAGTGCTGTCCTGTTGTAACCACATGTCATTGGTGTCCATATCATCCAATTCAGGCCAAAAGAAGTTGGTAATCATCGACTTATAGCACTCGCCGTTGACGGTGATGGCCTGGCCAACGTCGTTCTCAAAGAAATATGGACCATATGTATACCTTTTACACAACAACTCTTTTGGCAGCTCATCCAACAGTGGGTCCAACATTGCTGGGCTCAATGGAGATTTAGTAATTTGAACCAGTTACAGCAACCTCATCATGTATCTCAAATTATCCCAACTTGAAAGAAGATGACATTGTCTTCGTCAAGGACTCCAGCATTCCTCCTGCCAGGGGGCCATTGGCTAGAGTATTATCTACTTATCCATAACCAGACAGTGTCGTTCAAGTCGTCACCATTACTTTTTATGTACACACATAACGTATTTCCGTTGGCCCCTACAAAAGACCTACTCTCAAGCTAGTACCATTTCTGCCTCTGAGGCAAGTTGTTGAAGTTTTCTTTCCTCCTATGTTTCGTACATGTCCTATCACTGTATCCAAGTGAGAGGGACAGGCCGTTATTGTATATCTGCAATATAACTGTCCAAGACAATATAACTTTCCTGATACATCCATTTATATTCTTTTTTGTAGGAGTAAGTGTCTCAGGGTGGACGGTTGCCATCCTCAAGCTGTGTTGCTCTTTCATTCCAATAATTCTCTACTGGATTGTTGCTCCTCTTCTTCTGTCTTTTTTTAAATTTAAGCTAACAAACCAGGTTAATCACATATACATAATATAATTAATTTTTCAAAAAATGATATTTAGTATTTAAATTTTTTTGGTGTTTATGTTAACGAATTGTATTCAAATGATATTTATGTTAAAATTAAGTTCAAGAGAAGAGGAAAATTTATAGAAATACTAATTGTAAGTAGGTTTCACAGTAACTGTAAACTTAGTAAAATTTGTATCTATTTTCATAAGTTTTTCTTACAAATTTATTATTTCTATAGTTATTATTTAAACATAGATAAAATTTTATTTCTAGATTATTTTTCAATTGGTTTTGTACACAGGTGGTCTGAAAAGTTTCCGACCTCAACATGAAGATGGTAATAAAATAAATAAAAGCTTTGTTAGGTCGGAAACTTTTCAGACCACCTCTTATCATTCAAAACAATTTTGGATAATGCACCAAAATGTACTGTCAGTTCAAATCAAACTTAAAGTATTATTAAATATTGAATTAAAATTATATTATTAGAGCATTCTTCTCGAAAAGGCAAAATATTTTAAATAGTTTATTTTATCTTTTAAATTTTTGTATATCCTATTAATATTAGATAATTAGTGTATTTAAGTTTAGTTCTTTATTTTATATTAGGTAATCAATAATTACAAAAATTAAACATCCATAATAATTTTCAAAATTTTTGTTGTATGACCAGGGTGAAATATAAAGATACTTTCCTGATAAATTTAATTTAACTTTAACATGAGTAATCAGATATAAATAGTCTAGGTTAGAAAACTCCACCTAACCACTCTCCTTGTCGACTTTCCTTAACTTGACTGGCCTTCTCCTTTTCTGTTTTCCACCCTTGATGGCCATGATGGTACCCCTTTGGCCACTTCCCCGCGACCAACAAAAGGCCAGACATTTTTCTCTGGCTAGGCTACTGTTTCTACTTTTCTCTGAAAAGTCATATGGGTCTATTGGTCGTTTGTCGATGTTGATATAAGTGGGACTTTGGGTTAGGGACACAGATGGGGGTGGCACAATAACACTGTCATCATTGTCTGTGTTCATCTAGGTCAATGGTGATATTGATGGTTTTCGTATACTATTGTTTAGTTTTGATTGGAATTGGCCCCTGCCCATTGACTAGGCTGACAGCGATAAAGGAGTGGCGAAGTAAGGAGGCCTCAGGGCATCTCCCTTATGACACACTGAAGGGTCCTTTCCAGAGGCTACTTGGTAATTAGTACTATGTACCGTGGGATATTTTGCCTCCTCATTGACGGCTAGGCCCAGGTGGGTGGGCCCCCTGTACTATCTAGCGTCCTACGTGAGCCACACCCAGTTTTCACGCTGTACTCTTGCTTGATCAGGCTGTCCGCCAGCCCAGCCATTGATAGATACCATTGACTTGTATGTATGGAGTGATCTGTGTGGTGGTGAGCTGTGCCCCCTCAGATGGTACTTTTGAACAGTCACACACCTCGACTCCTCGTGAAGGGTGTCCCTCTTTATGTGTCCTCTCCTCTGAGGCCTGTTCAGCTTGGGTGACCCTGCAAGGAACTATGATCTTGATGGCATAGCCCTTGAGATCATTGAGATACACAAGCTTTCTTACAATTACAAGGTGGAGACACCATAAAAAAAAGAAACTAACAATTTGAGGAGAAAGCTGTACCAACAGACTAAGAACAACAAGACCTTATGAATGAATTTCTAGGAAAAACTTCAGGTTTAAAGGATTAACCCTTTTTTTTTTCATTCAAGAGAAACCAAATTTCTCGCCGAATCTTAACCGATCTTGAAGACTAGCTTTGAAATATAAAATACTATTAAATCTTTTTTAAAATTTTGCACTAAAGTAGATCTTATTTTAATTTATTTTAGTCAGCTCAGATCAGGTTTATCCATCTGAATTGGATTTTCTTTGATTAAATTAACAAATTACTTATATTTTAAAGACAAATTAAATAATTTAAATTCATTTAATTCTAAACTTATTTTAAAAAAAAAATTATAAAGCCTTAGCGGTATCGGAAATTTGGCTTGGATACTAGTTTGTAATTTTCATGAAAAAAAAACGAACAAACATCTGGAGGTAAGTGATAGCTGATTCGACAAAGCACTCAAACTACTCTACTATACAGACAATTTTTACAAAATAAAAAATATATTGATTGCTTAAGAATAAGATGATTTAATCGCCATCAAAAAGCCTAAAAACTTGTTTATCGACAAAACTTTTCATGAAGGATACACTTTAATATCAGCTAATTGCTAAGTTTTATCTACTTGATTACCAAACTAGAAAAGAAGGAATCTCCCCTGGTGGATTCAACTAAGGTCTTAAATAATACCATAGCTCAATTTTGTTCTGTTCACCTTATAAAATAATGGGAAAAATTCTGAGCTATTTTGCAAATATTCCAGACTTGGAGATTATTAAAACATTGTTACCCTGCTAAAGGGTGATGCATGTCACACTTTACCACTCTACATGGGTAAGGACGGTACTTAATAAATAATCAAATAAGATAGCCTGGTTTTGTACACCTCCATAATGATGGTGTACATTGTTCATTCATTCTGCAGCTACGACTCTTAACTAGAAAAGAATAGTTTTAACCTGTTATTTATTGAAATACAAATTTTTGTCAATGTTCCCTCAGACAAAAATCAAGTCGAGGGGAAAGTTTAGTTGTAGTGAACAGGTAATAACAGACTGAGCGATCCAAACTGCTTGGGAGTTTAATGTTAATATGAATTAAATAAAACCACCTTTGATAATGCTCCGGCCAAAACTGAAATGTGCCCTGAAGAACTTCAGACCGGAGCCCATGTAACTGAGAATTAAAAATACAACCTGATTTTTTGTCAAAATTAAGGTGATGATATTTTAGTATCAATATTTATTAAAAATAAAGTTTAGTATATTTAAATTTGATCAAATCTCATAAATAAGTTATGAAAACGAGAGGAATTTGGTAGTTGATAATCAAAACTACACTGTCCCACAAAAAAAGTGGTGCACTTAAAAAATTTAAATATTTCCTCCGTAAAAGAATTACTTCAGCTTTCAATTATTTTTTAATTAATATTAAATATTTTAAGTGATAAGGGGCTATAAATATGAAGAAAACCCCAAATAAATAATCAAATAATTTTTTTTTTAATAAACAAAAATTTGTAGTGGTACTGATCTCTAAAAATTGAGCAAAAGGTTTTTTTTTTTTTAAATTTTAATTTAAAAAATTGTTTTGATGGTTGAGTGAGTAGCCGGTGTTTTGTTGCTTTAGCGGAAGACAGTCAAAGCTAGAGATATGCATCCCGCACTACTGTTCATAGAACAATTTAACGTTACGGTGAGACAGGTTTGTGCAATCGCAGACCCGGATCAGGTCGGCCATGAGTGCATGTAAGAAATTACTGGTTTATTGTACTACACATGCTTCGGAATCAGTTTCCAACAGCTATTGAGACTACTCTCTAAGGTTTTTAATTCACTTCGGAAAGTCTCAAATAACTGTTGCTCTCTAAACAGTAGTTTCAGGTAAACTCAATACACGGGCTGTGTATCTTTGGCTTTAGCCGTCTTCCACTTAAGCAACAACACAGGCTACTTGATTGACGATCGAAACCATTTTTTATATTAAAATTTAAAAATAAACTTAAAAAATACCTTATGCTAAATTTTTAGAGATCAGTTGCACAAGAAATCAAAATAGAAATTTCTATTAAATTTTTTTTGAATATTTATTGGTTTTTTCCTTTATATTTATCGACCCTTAGCACTGAAAACGTTTAATATTAATTAAAAAAGAATTGAAAGCCGAAATAATTCTATTAGGAAGCAAATATTTGAATTTTTTGTGGGCAGTGTATTTATTTTTTAAGATTGTGTTAAATAATTAACAAAGATATTAATCAATAGATTAAAATGTCACTATTTTATATTTAATATTTATATTTAAAAAGAGTTTTTAGAACAGTTGTTTTTAAGAGGAGTATTATATTTGTTACAAACGATGCATACAGTATTTGAAACTTCTCTTGGTGTAATAATTAAATAAAACCTCTTTATAACTTGGAATTTTGGTAGTGTTACTATGCTGATACATAAATTTATAAACCCTTTCTTCAAAATTTAAAGTTTGTATATCTATCATCGAGACATTTTTTATTTTAGCAATAATTAGTATGCTTTAATTTCTCATTAGTGGCACTAGATTCATACCATTTACTTAGTCTTGGTTTCTATATACGAATCAACTTCTTCATGCAATTTTGATTCAATTAATTTAAAAATTTGTGTAAAACACTAATGTATTGGTAGAAATAAATATATTTATTGATTAATTGAACTCTTAATTCATCAGTATTAGATTTATTATTAGTAATCTTAAGAGAATTTATTATAATTTCAATTGTAACTTTTCATCATATTGAACTAACACTTTGTCATTAATTTCTATTAAATTTTTATCTTCAGGAATATATCATTAATATCAAAATTAATAAATAATTTTGCCTTAAATAATAAAATAACATCAGTTATTTCCATCGTTTAAAATATCGAATTTTGAATTAAAAACATCAACTTTTTCGTCTGTCAACTAATTTTTTATTAATACTTTCTTCTAGTCTATCAAACCTGTTTTTTGTCTCTGTACTCTTTCCATTAATAAGATCAATTAGTTGTTGAAATAAATTTTGATTTAAACATTCATTAACAGTTGTATGCAGTAGGTTATCCATCTCACTAAAGGTAACAACTCCTTTTTTGTTTTCTTTCTAAAATTCTGAATAGATTAAAATTATACATATATGTATATATATACATATATTATAATTTATATATATATATATATATGTATGTGTTTCGGCCGCTCAATTATTTTTATCACGAAGAGTGATATCATTATAATTGTTTATTGTGTAATTATTTATTGTGTAATTATTTATTTTGTAATTATTTATTGTTCGTTTATTTATTAATTATTTATTTTTTGTATAATTATAAATAATTAGCGTCAGGCGAGTGTATCTCGTATTGTTTACGCTTAGCCGGTACACCGGTGTTTACCTTTGCCTACTTACGAGTGCAAAGGGTATTAACAGAGCAGTGGACAATTGGCTGTCGTCGTGAGCACAGATATTCACGTACCCGTTCACTCCGTATGGTGTCTAGTTCCCCGGTGCAACCCATGCGAAAATTATTTTTCCATCTTTCTCATCAATTGATTTTCCGAAGAAGTTCGGTTATCGGCAATTTGGAGGCCGTTTTCTCCCTTCTATTGGAATCTGGGGGCTTCACTGTCTTTTTTTCTTTATTATTACGGAATCGACTGAGACGGAAGAACTTCGCTGTATCTCCATGGAATTGGATAAGGACGAATGCCTTTCCTCCATTGCAGCTCGAGGCGGAACATCGTCTACGTGCTGCTAGCCGACCAGATGCCTCCACAGCTCGGCGTGCTTCTTCATGTTCGCCAATATGCTCACTAAATTTTACCCAGGGTATTTTAGTATTGGTTTAATTGCGCAATTAAAGTATTTGTTATAATCGAAAGATTTAATTTAAATTTATATTTATTATTTATTATTTATATGGATATTTGCATGTTATATAGATTTATAGGTTGTTTTTTTTTTGTTTATGTGATCAGCTTAAACTGATATAATATATAGAATTGCCAGATTGAATGGGTTGGCTGGAATGGTGTTACCAATAAATTAGTGTCAAAAGGGCATTCGGAGTTATTTTTCAGATTCCCCTTTGTAATTAAAATAGTTTATTCAACTAATGGTTCAATTTTAATAATACAGCTCAACAGGTATTTTTCTTTAAGAAAAATAATGGAGTTGGATTGAAGACGGGGAGATTCCAGAGTTGGTGCTAACGAGGTAAGGCTGTCCAAGAGTGCAATTGGCTATTCTTACAGCCCCCTAACAGTATGATATATAAATATGTATTTAATTTTAAAAATATGTTTCCCACTCAATTATAATAAGGAGTATCATTCATTATATATATATATATTATATATATTATATATTATTATATATATATGAGTTAATTTCATGTTCTTACTGGAATGTTTATCTTTTCAGTTGGCAGAATTGATAGGAGACATTTTAGGATAAAATAGACTTCTTTAAATTTTACATGACCACAGGAATAACTAACTATCAATGGCATGAGCAATGTTTTATTACTGATGTATATGGATTATTATACAAATTAGTTAATGGCACACTTAATGGGTAGACAGACATAGGGTTCAAAATTAACCACATCCAAAAATATTGTGGGACTAATGACCTATTACTAATTCCATTTAAAACAGTAATTTTACCATTCTATAAAGCTGGGAGATGAAGAAATGCACCACATTGCAATCAACTAATACATATTTTAGTGAAGCAGTATGGTTGGATGTTCCCTTTTTAACTTCTGAAAAATTCAAGATTTGCAGCTGAACATTTTCTCTAGTGAAATCTCTTAAAAAAATTTCAAATCAGATTACTAACCTCTTAAGATAAGTTTCAACAGCTCTGAACTTGCCAAAATATGAGCTCTGCAACAAGCAGTTAATTTAGAGAAATCCCAACTAAAGTTATTTAAAGCCCAATTAGGTGTAATGAATTAGAATACGTATAATCCACTTTAGTCACATGATAAGAAAATCTAAATATATCACACAAAACTGAGTATTTCCAAAAACGTTATAAAATAGTGGATTAATTATGATTAAAGATAGAGAGGACTCCCAAAAATTGTTTGTATAGAATGTGTGCCTTTACTGAAAACCCAATCTTTCCTTATAGTATTAGTATTAAAGGTTTCAAATTAAAATTAATTCTGTTGATTGATATTAAGATTGATTAAAATTTGATGTTACGAATTTTTATTTGTATTTACATATTTCTTTTAAAATAAATACATGTATATGTCCATATTTTACTTTTTTTATTACATATAAATCCTAACCCTCTATTAATTATTAATAAATAGATGGATGTTTGTTAAGATACAACTTTTGATGTTAGAAATGTTGTTTAATCAGGACAAGGAAGAATTTTGACACTTAATGCTTGTTTTATTTTTTAGTGAAATTTATTTTCTGTTGTGATTGTTGACAGGGCAAGGTAGTGTTGAAGGACTGGCTTATGGTCCAGTGGAGAATGCTCTATATTGGACTTGTAACAATGCTGCAACTATTTATAAAGCTGACCTCAACAACTTATCAGCTGGCCCTCTTATAGTTGTAAAGCTGTCACCATCAGATAAACCTAGAGGGATCGATGTTGATTCATGTGACTCGTAAGGTTCATCTAAATTATTAGGAATACAACCAAGGCATGCTAGATCTAATAAATGACAAAAGCACTTACAGATTAGTTAGAAATATCATAGCTTCTGAAATTAACAAATTAATTACATAGTTAAAACAAAAAACACAGACAAGGCGTTAATAATTATACAGGCCCAATAATACATAAGGCCTTATTAAATTGCCTAAGACATATCAGAAAAATAATCTGTATACACATTGTTTCAGTTCAGTTGTATTGTTGTTGGGATAAAATATTATTGGAAAATATTTTGTTATCTATTAAAGTAGTTTCATGAAGAAATTCACTGAACTATGGCTGGGATTTTCCAGTATCTCCACACCAAGCAGTGTAGTCGTCTTTCAGCTGTCATTCATACAAGGCTTGATAGAAACCATATTTAAAGCTGTAATGGTATTGTTGATCTGGGGACCTCAATTGAAGTGTAGGTTCCCTGTAAGCTAGGGAATGGCATAATATTTAAGCATTTACCATGTGGCGTAACTCTTATGCTATAATTACTATACCGATATACAGATAGTCAGTAACTACTAGCCAGTATTCACTTTTTATATTTTTATTGAAATCATTATACACAATGAATAAAATTATTTTAACCAGTGTTTAGAGCTTCGATTTTTAACGTTTTGTTACTTGGGGGGGGGAAGGCTCATTAGACATTTAACTTAGGACTCACCTCACTATGAAAGCTCACTTTCTCACTTTAAACAAATTTCTATATGGTTTGAAGGTAGTCACAAGGCCACCTGCACCTTAGGTGATGATCTAGGCTATTGGGGATGAGATGGTAGTATAGAGCATTAGTACACAGATTAGGATGGAGAGGGTGGTGGTATGGAAATATTCATCTAACTGTACTTTTACATGAACAATCAACATAATTCATTAATTCCTTGAAATTTGTTTAGCTTTCAGCCAAATGATTTCATTCATGGATATAGTTCTTCAGAAAAAAAAAAATTTTTAAAGTTAATAGTTTACCTAAACTATACCTTTTTAATGTATTTGATATAGTTTATATTGTTTTATTACAATATAATAATTGCCAGACATTCTATGATTGAAGAATCTTCATAATTACATTATTTTATTGTTAGTTGTATGGTTATTATTTTTTTTTACTAATCCGATCAACCCAATGTTTGTCAATATATATTATTATGCTATAATCTTGTAGTCTTGTGAACTTTATGTTGGCAATTATAGTATGTGTTCTCAATAAATCAAGGGGCTTATTATTTGTTTCTCCCACTACATTGTCAAAAAAAGAGAGAGTGGGGATTGGATAGAACAGCAGACTCATTGATTGAAAAAGTAAGCCAGAGCTGAACATAGCTAATTGATCATCTTTAAAAATTAAATCTGATATAAATTATAATCTTTGATTAAAAAAGTAAACCAGAGCTGAACAAAGCTAATTGATCATCTTTAAAAATAAAATCTTATTTAAATGAGCATGATACTTAGATGTTTTGCTAAACAAAGGCTGTAACCCCCATGGAAAACGTTGAGATGACTATTAATGAGAATGTGGAATATTAGGATATTTTTGAGGCTATAAAAAAGCTAAAGAATAAGGCCCTAGGTTTCTAAACTCCTGAAACACAGCATTAAGAGGTCAGCTTTTCTTTTAGAGGAAAAGATACCTGAGTTAAAGAAGAAAGGCATTATCCACGAGAAATGAGACTTATCTTATGTTTTCCCTACTATCATGTTTAACATACCAAACTGTGCCTACAAAAGGTCCAGCCGAAAGGAAAGTTTCTGAATAGATATTTACCATCCAGATGATCTTAAAGTTAAGTTGAGTCCAAATTAAAACACATCATCTTTCATTGACTTTCAGAGTTCATACAACAGCATTCACTGAGAAGATCTTCATAGGTTGCTCTCAACTATAGCTGTTCTTCTGTGGTATTAAAAAGATGGTAATTATGCTGTATACGTTGCCCTGTGATATATGTTTTCTGAAGGTTATGAAAATTTAAGTAGGCTAAAAATTGTTGTTGTGGTACTGAAAATGTGAATGGGACCTTTGCTTTTAGGCATAGTTGTCTTTGCTGTATTCAGCAGGTGTAATTAAAATTTTTACATTACTCTTAACTATAGCAGTTCCTTTGGTTATACAAAGGTGGTAATTAGACTGCTCATTGGCCCACCTATTGCTGTTCTTGTATTAGTAACTGTTTACTTTTCCCTCAATTTTTTCTGTCCCTGTGTGTGGTGGAACAGGTGATAATTTTGCTGTATATGATGCCCTAAGCGTTTTTATGGTCAACTATCACAAAACATACAGATAGGCAGACAAAAGACAAATGTCCTTTATATTTGTGACAGTAGAAGCTCTTCCTTCAGGCTTGGCAAGTAAATATATATTCAAATGAGTAGTGTTCCTTTTTGAGAAAGGATTATTATGATTATTTTGATCGATGAGTAGAATATTTTGTTATATCAGCTTACAAGGTCCATTTAGAGCCTGTAGAGCAATAAGAGGCTTAGTGGTAAACAATACATTTTTCCACTCATTTTTATTCCAGTAACTGTGTTCTCTAGCAAACTCCAGGTGAAATTTCCGATGATTTATGGTGAGCATTGGTCCTGTGACTCCCCTTCTGGGCCTTAAATTCATTTCAAAAATTCTTCTACGAACAGGCTCAGAACTGACTGTCAAGCCATGAACGTTTAATGTCCCTGAGCCATCTCAGAAGCAGTAGAAGAACGATTTCGAAGAGCTTGCATCTTTATGACCCGATAATCCAGCAGCTTTGTTGCCTTCGGCCACCTCAATCCTCGTTTCCTCACGCACACTTTCCTCTCCAGTATCAGGAAAGTGAATTCCAGCATCAGTCCTGTCTCCTGGTACTTTTGGTCATTTCAGGCAACCCCAAAGTTTCAATGTTGACATCTTTCACTAGGGCAGTAATATCCATTTTGTAGTTACAACCGATTACCAGTAGATATACAAAATTCATTTAATGAAGATAAAAGGCTCATGTTGACGTTTACTTAAATCATCAATTGAGGATTAAATTATCGAGATTAACACAAATCTCTTTGATTTCATATCAATTGTTTCCAATCAAACATTTTTGAAAATAATTATTGTACAAATTAATTCTAAAACATATTAAAACAAAAATAATTTAAAATAAAGTGCACCACTTTTTTTGTGAAGCAGTGTATTTTATAACTAACTAGCTGACTGTTTTGTATCTTATATTTTATTCTGTACTCACGACTATTATATCAGGATTATTATGATAGCATAAATTGATTTGTCCCCGAACACTTTTAATTATCAATAAAGATGGCTAGTTATTAACTCTCCTAAAATATCAGTATTAATTTTTCTGCATCTCTTATACATATTTTAGTGTTTTTATTTTTTACTTATTTAGCAATGAATTCCATCTTAAATTTATTCATACTGCATTGATAATAAATAATTGTGTATCAATTTTAACTAATTGTTTTTCAATTTTTATTAATCATATGACTATGTTTAGGAGGTTATATTGGACAAATTGGAACTCAGCTAATCCTAGCATCCAACGAAGTTTTACTACAGGCTATGGACTTGAGTCAATCATAACTACTGATGTAAGGATGCCAAATGCAATCACATTAGACCACAGAGCCCAGAAATTGTACTGGGGTGACGCTCGCTTAGATAAAATAGAACGGGCTGAATATGATGGCACCAACAGAGTCATACTTTCCAAGGCAACACCACAACACCCTTTTGATATGACAGTCTTTGGCGAGTTTATATTCTGGACTGACTGGATACAACATTCAGTGATGAGAGCCAACAAGTATACTGGTGAGGAAGTTGTTTGGTTGAAAAGAGACGTCCCTCGACCAATGGGTATCATAGCAGTAGCTAATACATCATATGATTGTTTCAACAACCCTTGCCGAGTGCTCAATGGTAACTGCGAAGATATTTGCCGCCTGGATCCTCAAGGTGTCATACAATGCGCTTGTCATTCAGGTCTGTTTCATTATATTTTATAGAGATTGTATTATAGATTTTATATTTTTTTATTTTTAATTCGTTCAATTTCAGAAATAAGTGTTTTCATTGCTTTTTGATAACTATAGTTTAAATACTTTTTTCCAAGATGAAAAAATAATGGTTAAGGCTTATAAAATCAAGTTTTTATAATCATTGTTAAATATCAAGTCAAGGTAAAACTATTAAATTTGGTCAATATTTTCAGTTACAAATTTAGAATTTATTAATATGTTTGATACATGCCTTATGCCGTTTAAAGATTGTGTTCTGTAAAATTTTATGTTAAGGCAATATACTTAATAATAATTATTCGTTGCAGTACATAATCCCACTGGTGTAAGTTTTAATAATTATTGGCGAATTCGAACAAATATTGACCCTGGGGAACCCAGTAAGTTAGCTCTTGGTTCAAGTTCTGGTCACGTCATTATTTTTTTCTTTCTACAATAATTATTAAGATATTAATTAATTGTACGATTGCATTTGTGTTAGCTTTTACATTTAATATATAAAAAATGCCCTCCTTGATTTAGTGTACACAAAAATTTTGATAGTACTTAAAAGTGGAAAAAAGTTTTTGGGCAATATTTCCTTTAATTTGATTTATAATCATTAACATAATTATTGTGGGGCAGAATGTTCTGATAGTTAGGTGGATTATTGTAAAAAAATGAACAAGGGGGAAGCCTTGCAGCAGGGAGGTGAACTGGTGAAAAAACTAGTTTGTTTTTTAAATGTTTTTCCGATTGAGGCATTTGGGCCAGTTTTCTGTGATATGACTCATCATTCACTGCTTTTCTATCGTCTAAGTACTATGAATTATCTGTTCTCCTCCCCATTACAAACTGGACACTGCAAACACTTTCTGGACTAAAGCGTCTACTATTCTGATCAGGCCAAGGTGAGAGCACAAGCAATAACAACCGTGTATACTACTTCTACTTCTCTAGGCAAGTCAGGAGATATTCCCTGGTCCAGGAGATGTTTTAAATTTTTATTCTTATTAGTTTTAAATTTTCTAGGAGTTATTAATAATTGCTAATAATAATAGACTGGTGCCCTAACGTAAATAAAGTACATTCTCAGCCAGTATTGCACTATGATACCTTCATCCCTAAACAAGGTAAAGTGAACTAATCAGTAGCAAAGGCCTTCAGACCAATCAGCATTAATTCTTTTCTGCTGAAAGTCCTGAAGAAATTGGGGAGTGGCTTTTTAAAAGTATGGCTGGCAAGCTTATTGCCATTACACCATCATCGGCAGCACGCCTTCCAAAAAGAAGTAATGGAATTTATGACTGGTCATACAAAAAATGGATGTAACCATAAACAGAATACTTTAGTTATTTTCATTGAGTGTAGTTCAGTATTTGGCAGTCCGTAGAAGAACTCTTCTTTGTAAAGTCCTTGACTATGGAATAATAGGAAAAATACACTCAGCAATAAACTTTCCTCTTCCAGTTTCAGTAATGTAAATTTTAACAACTATAAATACAAAACCAAACAAAACAAGGTTTTTTCACAAAGTTCCTTACTCAGCCCAACATTATTAAATATTTTAATAAGTAGAGTGAAAAAATTCATGATCTGAAAACATTGAAGTTGATGGGTGATGTTATCTGGGGGACTAGTAGGAAAATTAAGTAATTAGAAACAAAGTACGTGGGAGAATTCGAATGTCATCTGCTAAAATTGAAATGGAGGTAAATCCTGAAAAAAACTGAATACCAGCTCTTTTAATTGTCACCCAAGGCTTGTTTTTATTTGGAATTAAAGTAATTTGATCAAATTATTTGGAGAGAAGAAGCTGCTAAATCTCTAGGAATCACCATTGATAACCGTATTATTATGAGTAAGCTTGCGTAGCAAGCATCAGAGAAGGGAAGTAATATACGTTTACTTTAGTGCCCAGTGCCTTAAACTGGGTAAGAGATATAAGAGAAGACAACTTTCTTCACAGTTTAATTCACAATTCATCTTAAATTACTAAATTATTATTACATGTTCTACTAATCCTTTCCTTGTTATTGTATATGGCTATAAAATAATGATATATAAACAAATAATTTCAATTAGTTGGAAAAATAAATAAAACCATCAGTCATCAGAAAAAAAAACTTATTTACAAATTAAATAAAAATATTTACCAATTACCTTTTGAAGTCTAACAAAAGCACATTCCTGTGTGAAATTTTTTTTGAAAGCTTTGGTTATTAAGTCAGTAAGGGGTGCCAATTGGTCATTGGTGGAGTGGTATTCTCTGAAAGTGAACTGTTCATCAATTATTAGATTTAGTTGTTTGTGTTTACGTTTCAGTATTAATCTTTCGAGGACTTTTTTGATAATATATTCGGCAGGGACATAGGCCTGTAATTTGAAACTGCCCCTGGATCTTTGTTTGGTTTTGGTATTGCTACTGTTTTTTATCTTTTCCAGATAATGGAGAAATGTCTGAGCGTTAATATGAAATTAAAACTATTATATTTTTGTTAAGAAGAAGATTGTTTTTCTGCTGATATTTTTGGTTACCAAAGGGGAATGCTGTTCATCTCCTGGATTTTTTTTTTACTTTTAATAAATGATTTTCACTATTTATTTTTAGAAGAGATAGAGGGGGTCAGTTATTTGTGATAGTCACCTTTAAATAGTCTCAAAACAGTGTTTTTGATATTTTTCGGTTACGATGGTTTTAGCCTAAATTTGAAGCGATTTCATGTATTGTTTGGAAGCGGGTAGCTAGTAGTAAGGCTTTGTCTTTATCCAGGTAGGCATAGCGATTTGTTTGTTTCAGTGGAGGGATTTATGGAGATTGATTTGGGAAGGTTTTTTAAATTTTCCATTTATTATTGTCACCTGGTCTACACCAGTTTAACACAGTACTCCAAATTTCATTTTTTCAGCAACTGATACAGGATCTCATGAAATCATTAAATTTATATAAAACTGTCATTGATTCTGGGCTTCTGGTAAGTTGGTATTTTTTCCTGGGTTTATTTTTTATTTTTATGAGATCTTTTAACTGAAAAGGTAAGCTATGCTAACGGTAAGACTGGGTGGAAGTTTTTGGAATAGATGCTTCCATTAAATGTTTGATGTAATGGTTTAATTTAATAAGGTTACTGTCGATTTCAGGTGTGTTATTAATTGTAGGAATAGCAGTGTTTAGATAGCATTCATAGTGCATTACTTTTCCAGGCAGGATTCTAGTTGATGGGAAGCGCTGTGTCAATAACACAAAACTATGTTCTTCTACTGAATTCACTTGTTCAGAGGGCTCTTGCATTCCTTATTTACTGACATGTGATAACATCATACACTGCCCTGATGGGTCGGATGAGTATAAGAGTTACTGTGTCACTCGAACCTGCATGGAACAGGATATGCGCTGCTATGATGGCCGCTGCATTCACAGATCCAATGTATGTGATGGAGTTGAAAACTGTTCATCAGGAGAAGATGAAAAAGACTGTAAATGCCCTGATTCCAGATTCAAATGCAAGTCAGGAGAATGCATCAGCAGAGATTTCAGGTGCTGTTAAGTTTTTCCTAAATAGTATTTAATATGTATTATGGTTTATTGTCAATTTTTTTTAATAATATCAATTATTCAAACCATTATTATAATTTAAACCATCTTCTTTGTCGCCCATATTTCTGACTTACTTATAGTCAACGTTGAAGCAGTAGCAACCAGCTTATTCAGCTAGTGAACAGTTGTTCTCATGCAGAATAACTAGAAATACCACTATCAACCAATCAAATACCTTAGACGCCTACTGCTCCATTATCAAGTCTATCAAAAAATATAAAAAAACCGACACCTTAGCTGCCCATGGTGGTTCTGCTGTCTTATTCATTTCAGGATTTCACACTATCCTGATCCCTCCCCTATCTCCCATGAATGCCTCTAAAGCTGTACTGTTACTCTCTACTTATCTCTTGATCTCCATTTCTTCTTTGTACAGTCCTCCTAATAAAGCTATTACTCCTAGTACTCTTCAGTCAAATCTCTCCTCACTAGGTTCTCGCTTTATTGCAGAAGATTTCAATGACAAGCATGCCAATTAGCCCACATCCCACTCAAAACTCCCTAATATAATCAACTGCTAAATACCTTTCAGTTAGGATCATGATCCATTAAACTTATCCAATCTATTTAACCTATCCTATGATCACAGCACATCTTCCTTTTATTGAAGACTGATATTAATCCCTATTAGTGCAGTCAGTGATCCTCTCTTATTAAAGGGTCAGTTGAATGGCTTTCATTAAAAAAAAGTATTGATTCCTCTCTTGTCTTTCACTCCCCTCTTAAAACTCAAGAAGGCATTGACGACACTGTCTACAAACTTATGAGTGCTGTTCAAACTGATCTACTCAAATCAACTGAACTGATGCCCCACTTTAATCAAACATACAATAATTGCTACCATATACTCAACAGCTACATTCAAATAAAAGGAGAGCAAGAAACTCTTGGCAACTTTCATGCTACCTATCTGATACAACATGAAAACCAAATTATAGCCAATTCCAGGTAGAACTACAAAAAAAAACAGTCGCTGTAGAATCCGAGAAGATAATCATATCATTCCTTAATAATCAAAATAATGCCCCGCAGAAACAAACCCCTCTTGATCCCATCTGACAAAGAACATAGGTAAGGCACTAAAACACCCATATCTAGGCCAAATTTCAATTTCCCTTGGCAGAACATTAATAGATTGTTAGGGAATCTAATTTCCAACAATTTTTATTTTCTGAGTTTCTTCTCTAAAAGGAACCCTGCTTGAAGTTTGGCCATTAAAAAGAAAACCGTTTTTGATTTATTACTAAGCCCTGATTCATTTTCTTCCACCCATAAGCTTTTTTATTCATTGAATCCATACAAAGACCCCTAAATAAGAGGCGAGAAAAAAATTTGGAATTTTGAAAAACAACAGTTTCATGATCAAGAACCAAAAATAAAATTTTGACAGAAATTTTTTATAAAACTTTTACCAATTTTTAGGGAAAAATCCTTGAAAATAAACGTTTTCCTCGACTCTCTTATACCTCCAACCAGTTTGGATTTCACTCCTTGGACTTTACAATCCATAAATGCCATTGCTTAGTTGATTTCATTTCCTCTTCATTCGAGAAGAAAGAGTATTGCCCTGGTGTACTTCTTGATGTTTCTCAGGCTTTTATCAAGAATTTTATAGGCAGTTTATAAAAGTTTATAGGTAGAAGGAAATGTGTCGGGGCTAAAAAAACCTGAGGAAAAAAAATGTTTCTTTTAATGACAACAACTCGAGCATAGTCCGTTTTAGAGAAGAAACTCAGAGAACAAAAGTTGTAGAAAGTCATATTTTCTACCACACTAACAATACATGGAACACATTTACACCAGCCGGTAAGGCACACTGGGGCATAATAACTTGTAATGGGTTGAATCTACTCGCAAAAAGGAAAATATCTAATTCCCTCTAAATTAAATTCCACTCCAAATCTATCAGCACAGATGTATATTGTATTATATATATATATATATATATATATATATATATATATATATATATATATATATATATATATATATATATATGTATATACCAGCCAAACCATAATTTACTACTTTGTGGAAAATAGCCTATAGATGAAAATATTCATCATCTAATTAGGTCTATCTTATCTATTTTAGGTCTATTTTAATCTAATTAAAATCATTCCATTTTTTTAACCTTATTTCTAGACTTTCTAATCTATCAAAGCTCTTAGAATGTCTATTCAGATCTGTAAGCCCTACTGTTAACACTCCAACAGCTCAATTTCAGTCAGGCTTAAGTCCAAGTCATTCTACTCTCAATGACCTTATAAAAAATAAATAAAAATTTATTGGTTAAAAAAACAGGAATGTATTTCATTCAGTATTAATGAAAACAATATTACCTGGACATCAAGCTCTGATCTATTTTTTTATTATTAGGTTATAAACTAGTTTATTTCATTTAAATGATTTTTAATATAACTCATTCTTATTTCACAGTTTTTTTATTTAACATAAATATTTTTTAACAGGTGTGATCATGATCAAGATTGTAAAGATGCCTCAGATGAGATGGACTGCCCTGTAACTGAATGTAGCTCTTTCTATGGAACCGATAGAAACTTTATTCCTTGTAATACAACAACTGCTTGTATCTTACCACATTGGATCTGTGATGGTCAGAACGACTGCCTTGACAATTCTGATGAAAGAAGTTGCACTGAACAGCCAACTACAATGCAACCTAACTGTGCACCAGATAAAGTTATGTGTGCCAGTGGCCAGTGCATTAAGCAGGCCTGGGTCTGTGATGGGGAGCCTGATTGTCAAGATGGCACTGATGAGTATAATTGCACATTGACATGTGGTCCTGAGCACTTTAAGTGCAACAAATCTTTAGATTGCATTCCTCTAACTTTCAGGTAACCTTTTATTAATAATTGGTCTAATTATCATTCATTATTCATTATATAGTTCATTTTTTGTAGACTGCTATTATATTTATATATTTGAAAATGCATCTATCCTTCAAAGATCATTAGGAGCACCAACAAGATAGGTAACAGAAAGATAGGTGCCGGCCCCAGATAATTGGAGAGATTTCTTTTATGGCCCATCTACAAGCAACCGAGATGGAAAATTATACATATAGTTAGCTGTTTTTAGGTTAATCTTATAGTGTTTGCCTTATACTGCAGGATAGGTAGATTCTGCTGTATAAATTACAACACCGGTGACCCACTAGGAGCCCCTTATCGTGCCACTGTCCGTTGGTTGCTAACCTGACAGCTGCCACAATTGCCCCTTTCTCTCTCCATGTCATCCCAAATTGGGAGAGATGGCAAGTGGAGGAGAGCTTCTAAAGCTTTAGTTGAGGTTGTTTTCATCGTCCATGGACAAACTAGCCTTTGAATGGTTGACAGCTTAGCAATATCAGGCGAGGCCAACTTCGATCTACCCTGCAAGGCCAGAACTCACCTCTACTTAAGTTGAAGCATTGAAGGTCACTTACCGGATGCTTACTCCATCTGGTGGATTAGACAGCAGACTAACAATAGGGCAAATATACAGGAATAAACCCTTATATATGTGATTTAGAACTGCACGTTAAAAAAAAACTTTCATGTAAAAATGTAGATCAGATAAAGAAAAACTTGATTTTATATTTAGATTCCGTGCCCCAGATATAGCTAAAATCCTAGGCACAAAAAAAGAATGTTTCTTGTAGGCCTGTATTATTAAAGAGTTGGGCTGGTTCAACACCTGCTGCACCAACACTACAAATACTAAGAGGAGCATTGGTTCCATCGAATTTTACTCAGATGCTTGAATGGCTTTTTAGAATGTCATGGCCAATGATTATGTCCGAGCAGAGGTGCGGGAGGATGGATACTGTTGAATATTTTGTATTTGTAGCCATGTAGGTGTAGATGTATTATACACTTCCCTTTAATATAAGACCTCAGAGAAGTAGATCCCATGGAAATGGCTCACGTTGACTTGGTGTGATAGGAATATTAAGCCTTTGAACAGTGCTCTAATTGATAAAACTAGCAGAGCTTCCAGTGTCTACTAAGCCAAATGCCTGGCATCCCTTGAGCATGACAGTCACCCTGGCTTTATTGAAACTAGAAAGTAATGTTGCAATTGAATTAGAGAAGTGTGTTGTTAATTGAGAAGATTTAGAATACCTTTTCTTGCATAATTTTTTATAGTGACCCTAGATAACGCAACCCATACATGTCTTGTACCCCACAGACAATTCTTGTGTGACTCTCCAGGACAAAGAAATAACACTTGGATGAAAGAGCAGCAGTCGTTGTTTCCTGAGATAAATCCTGAGCAAATAAATGATCTGAGCTGTTCGAGACCAGCTTGTGTTCCGATCGACCACCAACAGCATTCATTGGAGTTAGCTACTGAGCTAGTTCTAGGGATCTTGGATGACTTACCCCTCTTCCAAGGTTATAGTATGGTTTTCTAAGTCTTTGTTGAATATGCGATGGCTGTTGACCATCAATAAAAGTACCCTGGATATTGTCATCTCTATTGGTTTCAGCACTCACAGCCTGAAAACCACACCCTTTCGATTGGCATTTAAGAGCCCCTAGATACCTGATCATTGTCTCCCCGGATTCCTGGTATCTATTTTTTAATTTGTGACGAGCAAATAATTTATTTATAGGTTTAACATAAACACTTTTCAAGACATAGATCCCATCATCATAAGTGGTTAATCACTGATTATATCATATATTTGAGTAGAGATAAAATTAGTTAGTACCTTGAGTTAATCAGATTCTGCTACATCAACTAATGAGACAAAATTTTGGAATGTCTTGAGCAAATGATTCCACTCCGGAGAGGATCCTTCTTTATTGGGATTAAGGTTGACTCTCTGTGGCTGATGAATTCTATCCATAATGTGAATTAATATTCAGTTCAATAAGTTGATATAAAAGAAAAAATGAATAACATTTTGATTAAGGCTTTATTGAACAGAATGAACATACACAATAGAAAAATAATTATTAGAGTATGATGACTGTTTTCCGCTATAGTTACATGTGTAAACAATGCTAATATTATCACAGAACAGATGAGAATTGATAACAAGTTTATAAGCTATGACATTGCTTTTAGTAAATAGTCATAGATGGATCCACCTACAAGAAACCACAACAAACAAAAAACGTCTATACAATTCAATATGACAATAAATAAATACTAAAGAAAACAAAAAATTTGTAGCTTTATCAATCATTTTGTTGAATACTTTCATTTGTCTCTCATCAAATTTGTAACAATCATGTAAATTTAATTTCTTATAGTTATATTATTAGTTACACATACTACTGTAGTTAGATTCATTTTGTTTATATAATCTTTTACAAACTAGTAGACCCCTATTTACACTGTGCCTTATATTTATGTTGTAAGCTATTTATGGTTCACTTATATCTAGTTTCCTTTTTTTGTTTTTATGCTTTTGTATCTGCCTCTTGTCAATAACTATTCTCACACCTTTTTAAAATCTACCTTTCTTTTTTTTTTTTATGAGGACCAAATGCAGACAAACACATTAGGTATGCCAAAAGGTACATTAAAATTAAATGAAAATCTAAAATCTCAATTTCATCAGCCTAAACCTATATCCCAACAAATTAGTTCATAGTATAATCCATTCATTTATTAATTCACAATTAACAATGGACTCACAGTATAATATATTCAACATAATCAATATACACTTAAATATTTCTAAACTTCATTATTTTTCTTTGATTGTTTTTGTGTGAAACTGTAAACTTAGGTATCTGTCTATATTAATGAAACTAAAATGTAATATAGTATATATGCACATTTTAGTTATAAACTTATCCTTATCACTTGGCTATATTGGCCCTATATACTAGGCATAACAATGAAAACTGTAACATATTAGAAATACCACAAAAACAAAGCTTTATCATGAAAACAAGCAAATAGCACTGATCTGTTGATTTGTATAAATTCAATAATAACTACTTGTTTGTCTAATAAAATATGAAAATGAATTATAGGAAATCTTCTTTGGTTTAATTTTAAATAGAATAGTTTTTCTTGAATAGTGCATAATTATCTCAGTAAAATAAAATAATGTTAGGATTTTATTTATTTATTTATTTATTTTTTCTCTCGAACTTTTTCATGGTGGAAAAGTTGAAATTAGTAATATTAGCTCCTCAAAAAATAGCGCTTTACCAAAACTTTTTTTTTTCTTAACCCCTTTTATTAAACATTTTTAACAATTTGCAAATTACAAATTAACAATATTTTTTCCTCTTTCTGCGATACATAGATGCATTAAAAAGAGGTTGGGTTACATACAATCTGGTTGAAGTTAAAATTATAATGAAATGAATATAATGCTAGGTGATAGGGCTCACCTTCAGTTTACAAAATCACCTAAACTTTCCAGGTACACCATTTTGTAGACTGCCTGGTTCTATTTCTGTTCAGGGAATGTATCTGGTTTTGATCATTCACACTGATAGCATACACAAATGCCTTACTATTTTAGGGCATTTTATTGTTTCCTGCTTTTAATAAGTTGAAAATAAGTTATTTTTTGAGGAAATTAATTTTATATTAAATTAAACGTCTTCTCATTTCTCTTAGTTTGCTATTTTTTTTTTTTTTTATTATTATAAAATAATAAATGTACTTATATTTTTTGATAATCTGTAATTTATTATTGTTTGTATATTTTTATATGTTTATGTTTTGATGTTACACTAGGATTAACGTTACTAGAATTATCATTATTATTTTTGGCAACATTAACCTTTGTATTTTTATTATTTCTTGTTACAAGATGTGCTTAAACAGATCATCTGTTAGTTAAGCTTTTAATTGTGAAAATTACATATTTAAAGTTATTCATGACAGATGAGAACTTCACTTAATTCCATCTGGATGGCCACCAAGCATGGATGCTATTTTAATCTGTTGATATTTTTAATTAAACGATGTTGTATTCATTCGGTTGCAATGTTGACAGATGTAATGGAGAATTGGAATGCAGTGATGGTTCAGATGAGGATGAGTGTGGCTCTATGTGTAGTGGTTTTCGTTGTGGATCATCATGTTTATCAAAAAGGCTCCTCTGTGATGGGAACAAAGATTGCCCAGATGGTGCTGATGAATCTCCCAAAACTTGCCTTAACAAGACCAAGACTCTATTTGAATGTACCAATTCTCAGTTCATGTGTAAAAATCACAGATGTATTGATAAGGTAGTTTTTATTGCTGATTATTGCCTGGTTTAATTTTTTTTTTATATATCAACATTCTTAAATAAACTAGATATAAAAAATAAAACAGTACATCTACACAGCTGAGTCCTACCCAAGAGAATGTGTTTTGTTTTTTATGTAGAGGAAAGATAAGGTAAAACAAAAACAACGTTTTTAACAAATATGTGTATAGATTACGAATCAATTTCTTTTTTTAATTTATTTAATTCCACAACTTTGTAGTTGCATCAATCTCAATATTCAATATCTGTAAGGCCATACTTAATGAAAAAAAAATTTAAAAGGTTAGGAAATTGCTAGATCATGCCTAACAAATCTGGACCTCCTTGACTTCATCTATTTTTGAATAAGTTTCATACATCTTTCATTCACATGCCTAGGTCGCCTTGACTCTCTTTAATCTCTCAACAAACTCTTCTACTCATATAAAAGTAAATTAAAATATAATATATTCATTGTTTTCAATGGATCTCTTATTAATTCTGTACTTTGTTGATTAAACAAGTTATCTGATGTGGCTTGCTTGACTTCTCGAATATTATCTCTTCTATATTGTTATATCCAGGGCTTTCTTTTGTCAAACAGTGATCTTGAATGTCTCCCTCAGTTAATTAATAACTGACTGTGCAAATCACTAACGTTAACTCTCTTTCTCTAACTAACAACTGACCATCATCTTTCTTTCTTAATAACTCACAACTAGAATGCATTTTTTATGACCCATCCCATTAGTTTGATTCCTTAACATTGTATATGATTGTTTTTTGCTCCACTAAAACTGTCAACTTGTTTGGTCCTGGAATCTGTTGTGATTAAAATTCTTGTGTGATAAATTTATAAAAAATGGAGAATAAGAAGCAGGTAACATTTCTTAATGTTAGCTCTAAATTAGCATATCTAGGTAAGATAAGTAGATTTTAATAATTATCTGAAGCCAGAGAAAGCATAAATGAGGTTATTAAGGCCAATGTTAGACATCATTTAGTGTCTACCCAGAGGGGACCTTGATGAGAAATGAGCCTCCGTAGAGTCTATCTTGGTAGGCAGTGTCATACAAGAGAATACCTAATGTGAGTGAACATGTAGGTCTGTATAAACTAATGAAAAGCCTCCAGAACCCCCGAGATACTGCTAGAATGGTGAATCCCATAAAATTTGTGTGGCTGGAGGTAGAAAGTATTTAACATTGACAGCATAAGGCTGTTAATAAATGGCTCTACTGAATGGAAATTCCTAGGATAGTCCTGAGAAGAAAACTGTTGCTCATTGTCAATACCACCCTGAAGTGCTAGATGAAGTTAGAAATTGAGAGGGAGCGGAAGGTGCTTCACAAAATGTCACCCATACTTAGAGCACTGAAAAAAAATCTTTCGATATTTGTACTTTCAATATTTCAACCCTTTATAAACTGGATGGGATGGGGGGGGGGAGAGTTATACATTAGGAGTGTTGTAGAGGTGTTCCTGGCATTGAAGATATGGTGCAGTACTCACAACTATGTCCAAAAAAACATTTTTTAAACCTTGACATGGTTAT
Source organism: Acanthosoma haemorrhoidale (assembly GCA_930367205.1). Lineage (NCBI taxonomy): Eukaryota > Metazoa > Arthropoda > Insecta > Hemiptera > Acanthosomatidae > Acanthosoma > Acanthosoma haemorrhoidale. The sequence continues at coordinate 113,006,278 of OV884009.1, read as the reverse complement.
ATTGCATTCTGATTTCTTTGTACTAATAGTTTTTTTTGCGTTTTTTATATGATATTTTAGGTTAAATATTTTGTTTTTAACAAATAACCATTGTCCTTTTTTTTTTTTTTGTGGTAAAAGAACAACCGTTCTTTGAATTAAAAATTAAGCCACCATCACATGATCTCAATATTACTACCATGCATAAATGGAAAAAAAGTTTTAGTATCAAATAAAAGTCATCAATACCTTAAAAGCACTCAGTAATATCAGATGATTCCTAGGGTTAGAATGAGTCAAACTGCTAATGGCTAGTTGAGGTTCATACTCTCATAATAAAAATAATGTAATCAGATGTAGATTACATCCAGTTATAACACAATTTTTTCTGTTTCCTTCTTCATCAATTGTTTCTGGTATCTACTTAAGCCTACATCTTTATAAATAAATTTTCTTGTATCTACAAGTATTATTAGTGTTTGTATATTATATATGGACAGGTCCTAAAGTCAACTCGTTTTAATAGTTGTAATACCTTTTACAAATGAATGTGTTCATTTCTAGTTTAAAATTAAAACTTAATGTATCTGTTGGTATGCAACATAATTCATTTGCCAATTTGATTATAGGATTGTTTATTTAAATAAGGAGATGCCAAATTAATTGCTTACTTTTGCCTTCTTACTTGGTAGTTTCTTATACAAATATGTAGAGTGCCTTCAATATTTTTAAAAATTATTTACCCATATAATTCTTAAAGAAGAGTTAAGTGTTACTTTAAAAAGATAATTTAAACTAATGATTATAGAAATATTGTTTACCAAGATGTTTAATTTCTTTAGATATTCTGATTTAATTTAATTGATTTTTTTTAACTGTTTTTTACAGGAATATCATTGTGATGGTAACAATGATTGTGGAGACAACAGCGATGAAACTAACTCTTGTTTTTCAAAGTCTCATTCTTGCTCAGAGTCTGAAGTTGTTTGTGGTAATGGACAATGTATATCAAGAGTCCAACTATGCAGAGGCCAAAGTAAATGTAACGATGAATCTCATAAAATTTTTTTGGACAAGGAATGTAAAGATTACTCCTGTGAAGAGCAAGGTTTATTTAAGTGTCACAACAATATCTGTATAGACATGAACCTCACTTGTAATGGGCATGATGATTGTTATGACTTCTCAGATGAGCTATTGTGTAACATAAATGAATGTGACAGTGATACCAACCAATGTCAGCATATTTGCTCTGACCTTCATATTGGCTTCAAATGTTCCTGTAGATCCGGATATCGTCTCCATAATGGTACACATTGTGCGGATATTGACGAATGTGATGATGTTAGTGTTAGCCGTCCTTGCTCCCAGAAGTGCATCAACAGGATAGGGTCATTTGAATGCAGCTGTTATAGTGGCTACGAGTTAAGGCCTGATAGACGCACATGTAAGCTCAATTCAACTGATCAAGTTCAACTTGTATTTGCTAACAAGTTTTACATCAGAAAAGTGGATGCAAGTGGTCATTCGACAGACCCTATTATTATAGGCAACTTGACCAATGCTGTTGCTCTTGACTACGACTGGGAGGAAGGTTGCTTTTATTGGTCAGATGTAACTGCTCTAAGAGCTTCCATTAATCGGCTTTGCCGTAGTGATGGACAGGTATTCAATTTATACATTTACTTATCCATTTAATGTGTGTTATTTTAGTATTTGATGAATATTTTGGTTTGATTTAATATGCATTAGCAGAATTTTTCATTTTCATTTTTTTTTTTTTTCAATGTTTATAGTTGTTTTATCCATATGCAAAATATTGCAATAAAATTAGTAAATTTTAGCATTGCAGAAAGGATTTACTGTTTGTTAGGTATGGAAGTGGAAGTATGTTAAGAGGGTAAAGAAGAAAAGTGACTTCTACCCTTATTTTTCGTTGATTTGGATATTATTGTTATTTGGGGCAGATAAAATTTACAGTTCAAGACACTTGTATTATACAAAAATGTGGGTAGAGGAGTCTTTTCCTAAATGTGATATTGCTCAATTGCTCAATTCCCAGTTCTAGGTATATATATACAAGATATGTCTATTAAATAACACACCATTAATCATTGATATTACAAATTTAATGTTTCTCCCCTTCAATATACTCCCTATTTTCACTGATACATCACTTTAGTCTTGATTTACACTGATTAAAGTAATGGAGAAAATCAATTTCTGTCACTTGATTCATATCTGTCGTTTTCTTCTTTACATCATCAACTGATACAAAATGTGTCCCTTTAAGCACTAATTTAACTTTTGGGAAAAGATAAAAGCCACAAGGTTTTTATCTTACTTAAATTTAACTGGGAAAATATGGATTCAAGTGAGTGTCAGTCAAAAACTGATTGTCTCGGGGAAGAATAAAATTGTTTCATAGCTACAGCTGTTTCTTTTTGACATTGTCTCTCATACTTCCATACAAGAACCAAAATATTAAATATGCCTGTATTTAAATCAAAGGGGTTCACACCAAAAACAAAAGATTTAATTCCTGTAAATTTTTCTTTTAATGCCACAGAAAAGTAAAATGGACAAAAATCACAAAACAATAAAACTGTTATTAACAAAAAAAAATTTTTCCATTGTAGCATTTAAAAAAACTAAAACTATAACATTAAAAACCATTCATATGATATTACTCCTGTAGCTGTTCATAACTTATTAACAGGTACAAAATTTATTATCATTTGAGAGGGTGAGGGAGTAAGGGACGGGTTTTAGTTCATAGTTAGTCTTTTATTGCTGAAAAAACTAAAAAACAGAAAAGCAAAAATCTTTTACTTGTCCTATTAGTTGTTTGATGGTGATATTTCCTCTTAATCCTTCCGGGTTGAAAGTACTCATGTGCACTAGGCCACCTATCTTCAATTTTCCTGCTGGGTAGATGAAAGGATTCTAGTCCTACACCCTTTCAATATAAGTCCAAAATATTCACACTGCACTGCTCCAAATAAAAAAGAAAATCTTGGAAAAAAAAGAAAAAGAACATCTTGGAGCGACTGTCTCTCGTCTCTTGCTCACTCTTTCACTTCCTGACCCACTGCCTTCCTTTTCCCCCACTCTTGTCATCTTCCCCCCTCTCTCTCTCTCTCTCTCTTGCCTCTCCCCAACTTCCACATCACAAATTCATATTTTTTCCTAGGTTCTTAAAATTGATATCAACACTAACTAAACAAAATTTACTAATACTAATGTTTACGCTAGGGCTCTTAAAAATCAAGAATTCCCCAAACGCCAGAAAATTGCACCGGTTACGTCGTGAGAAGCTGGATGTTGGATTGAGGTGGTAAACGTTACAAACTGGCCAACAGTAAGGCATAAACAAAGTCAAAAATAATAAAGAAATAACTATTCATTTAATTAAAAATAAAAAAAATAACTGATCAGCAATTTAACCAGGCCTGAATATTAGTATAAATAATTGAAAGTATAATTAATTCGAAAAAATGTATAGTCACGATACGATGGATGTTCGGAGAATAGTGCGGATAGTCAACCGCAGGGCGGCAATGTGCACGGAGAGATATGTTGGCGAGATAGGCCGAAAAGTCCAAATTTGTAGGAAACAGTGACTTCTTGTTCGCAGAGAAACAGGCCCGTATTCTGCTATCTTCATCAGTGACTAAGCCAAGCTCAGGCCTAAAGCCTTGTCCTCTAATATGCAAAGACGTATTTATTTACTTCCTCGAGCTTTATAGTCTTTTGAACTATTTTCTCTGTATGTTGATGTATTAAAATTAAAATTGCTGTTAAAGAGAAATAAAACAAATACATTTCATAACTTACAGTTATAGTTTTAATCTTAAATATATGTCCGTGTATACAATATTTACATACACTTTTCCTAATTTTCTCTAGCCGAAACAATCAGAAAAAGAAGGGGGAAAAAGAAAATAAATTTATAATTTTGAAATTTTTCACTTATATCATTACCATAATAATAAAAAAATAATAATAATAAAAAATATTGTTGAAATCTTCTCAAACAAAAATTAAGTTTAAACAAAAAAATGAGGTCTCTCTATTTTGAATTACCCTTCTAGTCAAAACCTATTTACTGCCTATGGAGCCCGGACAACTAAACTTAAATTCTAATACTTAAATCTATGAAAAATTAATTTCATGTTGCTAACTATCCTAAAATGCAATTTCTAATAGCCAAAATCTAAGGAGAGACGAGAGAAGAAATTATTTAAGGCAATTATGGAGGACAATAAACAATAATCAAAATACCCTGAGATAAAATAAGAATTGACATGGAGAATTTCCATCACACAAGTGTAAACAATGCTAACATTATTACAGAACAGCTGATGATTGATAACGAGTTTATAACCTATGACATTCACCCTCCCCGTTCCTAGTGAATGATATAGTCTCTTTAGTAAGCAGGAGTTCTTCGTTTTCTATTATTTCTGATCGCTTCTTGTCTTTGGACGATGGTTGGATTTAAAAGATTATTCAGGATTTCCAATCAACAGTCACACTTTTTCGAATGCTTCTGGAGAAGTTTAACATCCTTTCGTGTGGAGTTGTATTTGTCGAGGAGCAAAGGAGCAAGTGGATGGAGTTAATGCTTCTGGTAGAACTTCTCTCCACTTTGAGGTGTCAAGTTTTCTACTCTTTAGAGCCAATTCGATTGATTTCCAAACGATCCCAATCTAACGTTCACCCTGAACATTTCCTTGAGGATAAACAGCATTTGGTCAACTTGTAGCTATGCCCACTTCAAACACCAAGGACTTGAGCTCCTGAGATAGGAAACTCGAGCCTTAATCAGTGTGAATGTACACCAGAATCCCGAAAAGAGAAAATAGTTCCATAAATTTTGATATGGTAGTGCTGAAATTCACAGGGTACAGGTATAAAAATGAAAAGCCAGAATACTCATCCACAATCACTAACAGATAACTAAACTCGCAAAAGGCTGTGTCGCCTTAATAGCATGGCCCTGATCCTGGCGAAAATGAGGTTTGACTTGAGTACACACTGGACAAGAGAAATCTTTTTTCGATCTTCATTGAGAGAGAATGGCAAGTTTTGGCTTCTAATCTAATAGTAGAGTCGAATTTTTTGTTGGTGGCAGAGGTTTTCATGCACTGCTCTCAGCGATGAAGCATCACCAATCGAACAGCATATTCTTTATAAAGCATCTGCTGCTTTTTTATCCTTGCCCAGTCTGTATATTTTTTTTTTTTAGCTCTCAAACTTATAAAAATGGGATGTGGGAAAAATAAAAGGAAAATTATTTTGGATTGATGGGTGCCTTTCACTAAGGAGAGTCCCATTTGAAGGAAGTATGAGAAGGATATGGGGTGTGGGATGCCTAAAGGAGGTGGGTGGATTCGGGAAGGTAGTGAGGAGAGTCTACCTATGGTGGAGCCTAGGGGAACTAGGCATTGGTTTGTAGTCGGCCAGGTCAGACCTGGCCCCGCCCCTGCAGGGGGCTGCACTAAGTCGGCCAGGAGATCGACCTACCCTAAGGAGGTAGATATATATTTACTATATATATACTGTATGTCATACTTGTAAGTTGAGAGTTCTAGTCTCCAGCCCTTTATTTTCTCATTTTTAATTTTCCCTACATTTCCATTGCAAAACGTCATTGATTGGTTATGAGCCTGAAATGCCTCCCTAGTAGATACGTGTTTCCAGTTTCAAAGAGCTACTACTATGTCCAGCTACCACTCTAGATGAGTATCATCACCTAGAATAATTAGTCCACTCTCAAACTTGCACTTTCCTTAAAAACATTCTTAATCCATTTTAATCAGGTGCCCAACATGGCTATTCCACTCCATTTACCAAAATTGGTAGGGACCTATGATCTACCATAGACCATCACAAAATCAATATCCTCATTCTTCCTTATTTCACCAAAGCTTTTGACATGATCAATCATTCCATTCTTTTCTCCAAACCCAGAAAGTAGGTCTTTCTCTAATAGTTCAGTTAATTGGTTTCAATCCTTTCTGACCAATCCCAAGTTGTCCTGGTTCCCAGTTAACACGTACCTTTCTCTCCCACTTCCCATCTTCAAAGATTTTCAGGGATCTTCCGCTTCCCTAACTCTTATTCTTTTTATTTGTAGATGAACTTCACAATCAAATGAAATCCTGTTCTATCCATGCCTATGCAGAGGACACACAAATATACCTCTCCTTCAAATCCTCAGATCTCCTACAATACTTTCTCAAGGACCTTCCCCTACTAAACCTTATCCAGTAGCATCCTATTATACAAATATAATCTCCTAACAGCTGGTTAAGGGTCCTAGCCTTGGAAACTATCTATGTTTGGAAACCTAGCAACAAAGTGTATCTACACAGCTGAATTGTGAGTTGTGAACTTAACACTTAACACTTTCTGGATCTAAGAACCAGTTGGTTGATTGCTCTTCAGCTTTGATAGGAACATTATAGCCCATTTGTAAACTCTGGAGTGATTTTTATCTGAACTGGCTGCAGAACAGTGATGTTCAATGATTTAGAGACTGATACTTCAGTACTCACAGAAAGACTAGGAATAACGGACCAGGATTGTCAGGACGGAGAAAGATATAGGAAAAGACTGAAAGAAATCAAGGTTCTTGTGGGAAAGAAAAAATTGAAAAAGGGAGTTGCGTGGACAGAAGAAAGAAAACAAAAGCACACAGAGATAATGAGGGAAAAATGGAAGGAAAGGAAAAACAAGAAAAGAACCGAAAGTAATGATATTTGCGTTGTCTTTAAGGCCTTTCCGTGACACAAAAAAACATTCGCCCTAATAATAACTAGCTCGTATCCAGTGATGTGCTAAAGGTTGTAGAGAGGGGGAGAATCTTGCAAACCTCTGCCTTGGTCCTTAGTAAGCAATCATGCAAGGATCGGTGTGTCTGTTAATGTTCAACTGCAAAAATATGGTATGAGTTAGATAGTTATTAATTTTCATCCAATAGGCTAGATGGTAATTCTTTATTATCAATAAATAATTAAGATTATTTAATATCTATACATGATTTCTCAATGTGATTTGTAATTACTTTTTTAAATGTAACTATAGCCTCTTGTGCAAAGTTATTTTTGTGGTAAACAAAATTTATTTCTTCTTATTTCAATAGTTACAATAATTTGTAATAAATTCGTGTTTTATGGTTTTAAGTAATAAAACAGGATACATTTGAAAATTAAATATATAAAATAAATTGATCATGTTTTTACAAAACATTAAGATTTCTTCAGTTAAATTTAATTTAAGAGTTTTTGGTTCATTTCCTATTTGAAAAGTGTGAAGTAAATTTAAACAAAATTATATATTACTTAGTCTTTTTGCTGGATGATCTCTGTCTTCTTGGTTCCACATGATTGATTATTTTTTGGGAGCTCGTATTCTTGAATGCAATCTCCTCTTATATAATTATCAAACTACAAACAAGGTTTGATCAAAAAGTAATGAGAATTTTTGTTTATCTTAAAATTTTTTTATTTATTCATAGTTAGCAATTTTGTCCCCTTCAAAGTAACCCCCTTCAGATATAATACACTTGAGCCAGCACTTTTTCCAATCCTCAAAGCACTTTTTCCAATCCTCAAAGCACTTTTCGATATAGCTCTTACTTAGCTCATTCAGAGATTCTTCTTTTATCTCATCAATGTTGTCAAAACGTCCTTTCAAGGTTTTTTTCAACTACAGGAGCAAAAAGAAGTCACAGGTATAGCCGTGTCCGGCGAATATGGTGGCTGAGGTAATACAACAGTGTTGCTCTTTGCTAAAAAATTACAACTATCAGTAAGGTGTGAGCGGAAGCGTTATTGTGATGTAATTTCCAGGGATGGTTTTGCCACAATTCCAGCCGTTTTCGTTGGATCGCTTCATGTAAGTGGTGCATTACTTCCAAGTAATAAACTTTATTGACCATATGACCTTCTGGCAGGAACTCATTATGCACTACGCCATTGAAATTGAAAAAACAAAAGAACCTTCACTTTTGATCGAACTTGTCGGAATTTTTTTATTGTGTCGTGTGCCACTCATAAACTCATGCTTTACTCATGGTAGATTCACCAAAAGCCACTGTCAATATTTCAAAAACTTTGCTACACTTTATTTCATTTTTTTGACAAAATTTAATACAAATTATTTGATCCATTTTTTTTTTTAAACTAATAATCCTGAGAACACCAAAACCCATATACCCTTAGCGACTGCTACTAAAAAATTAAACATTGAAAACAGCTGCAAATGTCAACGTATTCCAGAGACATACATGATAAAAAAAAAATTTTGCAATCAGAATAAAATTCTCGTTACTTTTTGATCAAACCTCGTGTAACTGCTTATTATGGTTAATGCTCAACACCAATTAATTCTCATTCCAGTAACTACTATTCTTTCAACTCTCCCAAACCTCTCTCTTGACCTCCCACAAACAATCAAACTCATAGACCTCCACCAAAACTCAAGACTGGGCACCTACAACTACTCACCTGAATCTCCAACCTAGACTGCTAATTAACCTAAAGTGTTAATCTTCCCTCCGCTGTCTCTTCACTCCATCCCTTCCTAGAGCATAGCATGTTTATCTAACATGTGTGATGATAATTATCCATCTATTTAATTAATTATTTATTATGGAACAATAAGATATCAAAAATAGATAAACCTTTATTTTTTTGGAAGATTCAAACTATACATTCTTCTAACCTGGACAACCCTGATGGCCTGGCAGTGGACTGGGTAGGTAGAAACCTCTACTGGTGTGATAAAGAGTCTGATACAATAGAAGTATCAAAATTGGATGGTCGTTATCGGAAAGTATTGATCAAAACTGGTTTATCTGAGCCAAGAGCTATAGCACTTATGCCTCAAGAGGGGTAAGTTAGCTTATAAATTTATTATAATTTTAATAATACATGTTATTGTTCTTTAACATATAATATTAAATTAAAAAAATCTCACTCCTTGCATCAGTACATATAGATTTTTTTAATATAAAATGAAACTTATTTTTTCATAAGAATTTAATTTTTATTTAAAAAATCACTGTACATATATATTTATATATTAATAAATAAGTGGGAGTATTTGTTGGGAAAATAAGAAAGGTAAATGTTAAAACAGTGTTACAATAAATAAAGCATGAAAGTCACTGATAGGGGTCCAAAGGATTAATTTGTACAAAGTGAGTTTTCACATTTTTTGTATGGATTATAAATTATTTAGATCATATAATAAAAATAAAGGATATAAAAATGTTAGAACTTAAAAAATTAAATCAAGCCTGGGCTTAAGCCCTTTGTTAAATTAGACTTTGATTATAGTAATTATTGATTAAATCACTCAAAATTATCATCAGTAAAATAAACAAAACAATTAATTAAGCAACAAAAAAAGATGGGGCTGAGACTCATTGGCTAATCTTAAAAAAGTGGTATCACATATCACAACTATTATTTAAAACAAGTAAAGATCTGCGATAGATAGAACACTATTCTGCATGGAGTAATCTTTTCTTTAAATAAAACTTCTTCACAAGTATAATTTTCTGCCATTATATTATAATTATAAAACGACTTCCAGTCTTTGCTATTCAAATAATTAATAAGTATTTGTCATAAAGCATAGCCATCTAAATTCTTTTAAAATTATGTATTCACAAATGAAATAAAAAGTTTCCTTGATTTTCTTGACTTATTGTAGATAGTTGCTTCTTCACTCCTGTAAATAAATAGGTGTTTTTTAGATAGCCCAAGGATGCAGTGGGAAAACCTGAAAAATATCTGTTTGCTTTTGCAACTGCTTTTTTACATAAATTATTTTTGATGTTTATATCTGTATATATGTTTAAAGGTTTATGTTCTGGACTGATTGGTCTGAAAAGCCACATATTGGGAAAGCTGGCATGGATGGGTCCATGCAAAGGTACATTGTTCAAGAAGGACTTGGATGGCCAAATGCTCTCACCATTGACTATGATGATAGATTAATCTTCTGGGCTGATGCCAGGGAGGATTATATTGCTTGTGCAGACTTTGAGGGCACCAATAGGAGAATAATTCTATCAAGGATTAAAATACCATCTTTGAACCTTCACCACGTGTTTGCAATTGCTGTTTTTGAGGATTCCATCTACTGGACTGACTGGGAGACCAAATCAATTGAAAAGTGTGACAAATTTGGGTTTCCTGGCAATGGAACTGGATGTAAACAATTGGTTAACATGATACATAGGTATAGTCTTTATAATTTAATTTAAAATAAAATTATGTTAACTAGTTAATTTAAGGATCATTAGGCTCATTGTATTTTTTCCTTTTTTTTTGATAGATGTAGTTTAGGTTAAGATTCACCCTTAATAGAACAACAGTGAAGTCTAGAGGCCTTCGGGCGTCCCTCCTATGTCACCTTGCAGGGCCTTTTCCATGTTCCACCTGGCACTACAACATGTCATTGTCATTTTTCACCTGCTGGTTAGGCTGAGGGGGTCTTGTACTACCAGTGGCCTAGGTGTACCACAATCAGTTTTCACCCTGTAGCCTTGCCAGATTGGCCCCTCCTGCACTGCCCTCCAATCTATTGGGATGAGGAGCTGGGCCATAGCCTATTAACCTTTGTAGACTAATCTGTGTATTTGGGTTTGGTGATGAGCTATGCTCCTCAAATGCTACTTATGAACAGTCTCACACCTTGAATACTTGTGAGGTGGTGTCCCTCCCTCTTTGCCTGATTTTTCCTCCAAGTTCTGTCCATCTTGGGCGATCCTGCTAGTAGCAGTGTTCCCACTCGTATAGCCTTTGGACTTATTAAGGTACACATGCTCCCTTACCATGCCAGAAAGATAAATGGTAGGATTATTAGGTATGTTCTCACTGTGATATTGAAGAGTGACCACTTAATCTGTTCAACTATTTTAAATAAATAATTGTAATTACAGCAACCTCAGGATGTTAATCAATTGATCTGTGCTCTTTGTTTTTTTATCTAACTTTTTATTTTAAGAAAATATACTTTTTAAATAATTCTCATTAATTTTTGTTTATAGGCCAATGGACCTTCATATCTACCACCCTTCGAGACAATTAAAATTGTTAAAAAATCCTTGTGATCATGGGGGTGGTTGTGACACGCTTTGCCTCTTAAAACCAGGTGGAGGTAGGACTTGTCATTGTCCTGAGAACTACTATATTGGAGGGGACCAACGGAAATGTGTTTCCAATTGTACCAAAGCCCAATTTGAATGCCAGTCAACCTACAAATGTATACCATTCTGGTGGAAGTGTGACACACAGGTAACAAATTTTGTTTTGCTGTCCAACCAAATAAAAGTTCTTTTTTTATTTATAATTAAGTTGTTAGATTGAAATAGGTAATACATTTAGGTTTGTGTGGCAACAGTTCTTCAAGCTTCTTCTATATTTTTATTCAAAGTGAGTGTTTTTGACAGCTCATGTATGCCATCTTCAGGCAATACTCGATAATCAACCACACAAGGATTGATGGGTAGCGCCTGAAGATTTTTTTAGTCATAGGAATTTCATATACTTTTATAAAAAATTACATTTGTGACATAGTTAAAACATTTGTTGAAATAAAGGAAATATTCATTAACATTAGGGTATAACTGACATGCGGGTGTCAGCCTGCTGGGAAAAGGTCTCGTTGACCCGGCCACTGCCCGGCGGGCATCAAGAAAGAGATAAGTGTGAATAAACCTGTGGTCTTTGAACTTTGCTGGTGGCCTAGTCAGCGGGCAGCTTTATTCCTAATGTGTTTATTGATCCGAATCCATAAGATCTTAGAAGGTGTGCACTATGTTCAGGAGAAGAGGTAATCCAGAGAATCCTACTAGGAAGGTGTGGGGTCTGACAATGCCAGACTAAAATATAACATGGATAGGAGAGAGAGGTGCAGAGGTAGTTAAATAAGAAAGCCATGGTTCCAGCAGAGCAACAAGCACCAGTGCAGAGAGAGAAGTGTTCACTTCAGGTGGTTCCGAATCACTGGGCAATTACGCCTGTACCCTAGTTAGCTCTGGCAGTGTCAGGTTCGTGAACTAGTCCCCTCTCTCTAAACTGACACCGAAGATTCATTGATAAAATATGGAAATGTAGGCGGGTGTTTTCTGGTACGTGATGAGGGTAACTTCTATTTTTTTGTGGTGAAAATTTTTCACCTGCCTCTTGTCTAAGCTTCCATGCTGTAACATTACTTCCTTCTTATGGAATCTGCTTATTCTCCTAATGAAGTTTAGGAACATTATTCATTTTATGGATACTAATTTTTCTGTGGAAATGGACGTGGCCTTAGATTAGCTGATGGCTTGTGGGATGTACATTATTTGAGAATTAAAGTTGACACCATTCAACAAATTCAATTATCTGTTTCTTCAGGCATAAGGAGTACACAACTTTTGGTCGAGGAAAAGTATATAACTTTAGAATAAACTTTAGCTGCCACAGATAGCTATGCTTTGGCTTTGTACGAATCTTGTGACATTACAGATACAGCACTACTAATTATTTTTGTGTGTTACATGGATAGAACCTGTGAACAGTTTTTTGAAGAACTACTGACTGTTTTGTCTATGTCAGGGACTACTACAGGAGAGGATTTGTCCAAGGCTGTTACAGAGTATTTCAACCATGAAGGATTGGACACCTGATAGGGCGGGTTGGCCGTAGGACTACACACACACCGGCAATGGTTGGGTGTAGGAAAGACTTCAGCCACTCACCAGTGATCCAAAATGCAATGTAAATTTGATATCCTCCCACTGCATCATTTATCAAAGTGTGTTGTGTTGGAGCTTGAATCCCAGACTTAAGAATAAAATGCATATGGTGCCTCAAATAATTAACTTCATGCGAGCAAAATCATTTGTCAAGCACCATCAATTTGATTCATTTCTGGAAGATACTAATACTTAGTTGCACGACATTGCTTTTCCCCGACAATGTGAGATGGCGAAGTAAAGGCTTGGTGCCTGAAAGATTATTTGCAATACTAGAGGACATTAAAAAGTTTGTTTCAACTACACTGCCCCACAAAAAAAGTGGTACACTTTGAAAAATCAAATATTTGCTTCCTAATAGAATTATTTCGGCTTTCAATTCTTTTTTAATTAATGTTAAACGTTTTCAGTGACAAGAGACTATAAATATGAAAGAAATCCCCAATAAATTGTAATTTTTCTATAAAATTGATATTAATAAATTTTATATAAACATCAAAATTTGTGCCCAACAGGTTTAGCTTGATTTTAGATAGCTACGACAACTAATAAACACTCACATTTTTATTTTTTTATGTTAAGAAAATGAAAACGAGTGAACAGAATATGGAGATAGTAGTGGGAGTTCAAGCTAGTTGTGAGACAGCTTTTAACGAGGAGAATAGAGTTGTTAAGAATTATTTAGTAAGCATGAGCGTTCCATTAAGTGAAGAATCCACTGAAGTGGTTCAGTCCAGTAATGCCGGGGTTAGCTTAGAAGAATTGGGGGTACAAATGCTTTTAAAACATATAATAATTAAAATAGACAAAATTTCTAAAAATAAACAGTTGAAAGATTTAATAAAATGGATGATAAATTTGAAGAAAATAAAAATAGTTTTGATAAAATCATTAAGAAACTTTTAAATCAGAAAATATAAACCAATTTAAAGAAATTGAAACATTTAAAACTGATATAAGGAATGAACATAAGAGTTTCAGAAATATTGAGATCCATACATTAAGTTAAAAAAAAATTTAACTCGGATGTAAATTGAGTGAAACTCCTAGAAAAAAAATTTTACAACAATAGTAAATGAAAGAGATAAGTCCTTGTTAGAATAGTTTAATGAATGTAATCAGGAAAGAGGTTATTTGGTGACCCCATGTGGTCATAATTGATTTACAACTCTAAGAGGTTAAACTAAGTATCTAATTTGGGGTTTTCATTATCAGATCAAATACATTCAGACTAATAAATTAATTTTTAAAAAATACATGTATATTTCTCAAGGAATTATGAATTTATAAATTTTTTAATCTGGAAGGGGAAGAAGTGTAATATTATTTTTAAGGTCAAAATATATTAATTTTATTTAGTTCATTAAACTGGAACTGTTAAGTTTGGTTAATAGGATGGCGTTAGATTAAACATAAAAGTTTTCGGGTTAGTGCCACACGTAATTATGGGAAAACCGTGACGTAGATTGAAAAGCCACATAGGTGGGATCGACAAAATGTTCCTAGTAGCGTCTCCCCCAGCGATCCAGTCTGCCTCTCTCCAGTTCACACTCGCCTTTGGGATCCGGACTGTGCCAGATACCCATTTTGGTCATTCCAAGACAACGTAAACTACCTATAATAGCTAGCCTTTACCTTTTCTCCTGAACATAGTGCACTGTCGGGGCACACCTTCTAAGATCTTATGGATTCAGATCAATAAACACATTACGAATAAAGCTGCCTGCTGACTAGGCCACCAGCAAAGGTCAAAGACCCTAGCCCGCGGCAGGTGTCCCCCTTCACCGGAAAATTTGCGTATTTCAAGATGACAACTGTGAGTACCAAAGCTTTTTACATTTCCCCATAGACAGAAACAATTATGACCACAACCCGAGTGTAGTTGTAAATTATTAGGTTTTTAGTGGGTAAGGACAGCAAAGGGCAATTAGATTAAATGTATGAGTGTTTAGTGTGTTCAATACCCAACCTGAGATTTTAATAAGAAAAGATAATTCAATGTAAATTCATAAATAAAATTAAATGTTTCATAAGTTTGTTTTATTAATATTTGAAAACCTAAATGTAGTTTTGTCTGTAATGAGGAGTTAAAAATTTAGCAAAAAATGTTGATGGTCGAGCAAGTAGCCCATGTTGTTGCTTTAGTGGAAGACGGTGGAAGCTAAAGATATGCAGCCCATGTATTAAGTTTACTTGAAACTACTGTTTAGAGCAACAGTTATTTGTGACTTGCTGAAGTGAATTTAAACCCTTAGAGACTAGCATTGAAGCCATTGTTGACAAGAGAACACTGTAGAGCTCTGTGTCACTGTCAAAGAAATTCCACCCCACACCAAATTCTCCCAGTGACATTACAATCAGTGTAGCACTTATCAGGCCTTCAGTAAACTCTTGTCTGTTTATTCATTATATAAAGAAAGAAGTGTGAAAACATCAAGTTTTAAGTCCACATAAGGTGTTCCCAAGCAAATTCCAAACAAGCTCTACAATGTTCTCTGGTCAACAATGGCTTCGATGCTGGTCTCTAAGGATTTAAATTCACTTCAGCTAGTCTTCTTCTAACAGTTTCTGCCCATATTGCTCCTTCCCGAGTTGTACAAAGAAATTAAGCAGTCTCATTAGCAGTTGAAAACTGATCCCGAAGCGTGTGTAGTATAATAAACCGGTCATCTCTTGGCTCTTATCTCTCGCAGCCGACCTGATCTGGGTCCGCAATTGTACAAACCTGTCTCATGGTAACATGTAATTGCTCTCCAAATAGTAGTTTCTGGTAAACTCAATACATGGGCTGCATATTTTTGGCTTCGACTGTTTTCTACTCATATTAAATCCAACAACATGGGCTACTTGCTCGACCATCAAAACTTTTTGCTAAATTTTTAGAGATCAACTGATCAAGAAATCAAAATAGAAATTTCTGTATAATTTTTTTAATTCAATTTTTTGAATATATTATTGGGGTTTCCCTCCATATTTATAGCCCTTGTCACTGAAAACATTTAATTAATTAGAATAATTAGAAAAGAATTGAAAGCCAAAATAATTCTATTAGGAAGCTAATATTTGAATTTTTCTATGTGTGCTACTTTTTTTTTGTAGGACTATGTAGTTAGTTGACAGTTTCAACTATCTTGTATGAGGAAAGCTGATGGTTAATTTTATTGCTTATTATTTAGGCAAAAATTTCATAGTAGAGTTGAGACATGTTATATATAGGTCTGTGGCCCTCAGGTCCAAGTGTTTCTTTGCTCCCCGTAGGTATCAGGTAGAGTTCTGATAAAAGTTTCAACTATCCTTTTAGAAGCTCCAGATAACAAAGTGCATGTTAGAACTGACCATTGTAGACATTTTTAAACCAATAGTTTAAAAATGGATTATATCTGGGCCTGCTACTTTCCAGTTTTTTATTCACTTTAGTACATTACTTATATCTTCTCTACTGATGCTGGTACTTTATTATTATTGTTATTGTACTATATGTTATAAAATAATTTCAATAGTTTTAATTTTATACTTACATTTTTTTTTTTGTAGAATGATTGTGGTGATTTTTCGGATGAGCCAGATACCTGTCCATCTTTTAAATGTCTCCTTGGGCAACACATGTGTGACAGTGGACAATGCATCCACCCAGGACAGGTGTGTAATGGGGATAATGATTGTGGAGATGATTCTGATGAGAAAGATTGCGACAAATACCCATGTCTGAGCTCCCAGTTTAAGTGTGCTGGAAACTTTACTGTTAAAGACAAATGTATCCTTAGACAAAAGCAGTGTGATGGCAAGGTGGATTGTCCCTTTGGTCAGGATGAAGAAAACTGCCCAGACATTATGTGCTCACCTGGACATGTAAGTTTCCTTCTTTTTTAAAAATTATATTGATTTTGTGAGGTAAGACAAATAGGTGAGCCTCTGAAGTTACAAGAACACAAATTTCTGTTTATATCAGTCTCCAATCAGATTCTTCCTCCCATTTAATATGATGTTGGACGTCAACTTTTAACCATACCTTAGGATTGAGTATTACGGTTAATAATCAGTAATTAAATATGATGCTGAGCATTAGTTTCTAAACGAACCTGACCCAGTGGATCTCTTTATTTAACTGGTAATTGAGTACAATTAAATAAAAGGCTGTTTTGTCTCTCCACAGATTTTATCAACCTTTTCGAGGTGGCAGGGTTGTGACTTAGAAACAAGGCCTGGCCGGCCCAGCCCACAGCATGCTGATCCCTGTGGCCTGGACTATTTTTGTACCATCAGCGCATCTTTTCCATCTTCGATTTAAAGTTATTACTCAAGTTTCTTATCACATACTTTTGTTTAGAGCTTTGCACCTATTCTATTTTGTAAAATACAAATGTGTATTGTCAAGTAACTTAGCTAGTCATTTTTATTTGACATTTAGAAATTTGAATGTTTTGCGCTGGCAGGCAAGGAACCTGGTTAATAATAATGTATAATTGTATAACGCACCCAATCTATTAATTTCTGATTGGCTCCCTGCTTCCCTGCTAGACCAGCTGCAGAAAAGTCAGTTCTTCTTTACTGTGCTGAGTGGAAACAGCCCTGTTTTTGAGTTATGCTGACATTTACTTTGGGTACCTCCCATAAGTTTATAGGCAGCATTTTGTATGCACCTTACCACTTTCCCTTCTTCCCTATACCTTATTAAAAAAGCTGCATTTCAGCCCTTTCATCATTTTCTTTACCAGATACTTCAAGCCAAGCTTCCAGATACATAAGGTAAGCCTTATTGCTTTTAACCATTTGCTCTCCTTATCCAGTCTACCAGGATACTCGTATGTTATGTTATTTTATTTTTCTGTTTTGTAATTTTTATAGAGTTATCTCTTATCCTACCTGAGTGTCAATTGTCATACCTTTTATCCTATTCTAAAGGATTACCCCTTATAGGATTAACCTTTTATCCTATTCTAGGTGATTATGCATTGCATATTCTAAGCATGCACTTTGTTTCCACTCAAGCCTATTTTTGCTCATTCTAAGAGTTTTTATAATTTCATTATCAGGGAGCCGATCAGAAATCACTTTTTAGTTTTATTAAGTAATTATTTGAGTAAACTTCTTAAAATTTCTTATCTCTATTGGAGAACCAGTGTTTCTGTGGTTAAACGGCTGTCTTTTATTTATTATATTGTTTATGATCTTAAATTTATTTTTTTGTATTTCATGATAAATTTGTCATTTGGTGCTGCAGCCTGTGAGCGATACTCTGAACCACATTCCGATTCAACAACTTGTTTAGATAACCTTTGGTTTTTATGTAACCAATTTATCTTTGAACCACTTATATTAAGATGCTTTCTAAATAATACTTTCTGGATTTCAATGATTAACTTGCGAGGCCAAAAAGAGTTTTAAGAGATCATTTATTGATCTACAAAAGATTAAGGTTAGGTATTTTGAATGTAAAAATTGCTTTGGGTACAATTATCCACAGTTTAAATATTACATATAAGTCATTAACAAATCACCTTGACCCATATTTGGACACCCCAGAACTTCTAGAACAAAAGGTAAGCAGATCTTCTAATCTTTTGGTTTATTCTACTGAGTTACCTTCGAGATCGATGCTATCCGGTAATATACCTTAAGTTCAAAAGTCCAAACTTAAAATTCCCACATTTAGTGGAGTCAATATTTCGAAATTTGAAACATTTATAACCAGATTTGATTCCTTTTTAATATAGGCCACATACTTCAACTAATCTGGAATGTTTTGAGATTTTATTAAGGCATCTTCAAGAAAATGCACTTCATGTTGTTTCTTAACTTGAGTTTTCGGGTCAAATTTCGCTACTACTATAAAACTGTTAATGGATCTATATGCTAATTCTAGAAGAGTTATTTATTTTCATTAAAATAGCCTTCTGAACTTGCCTGGTATTTGTATTGCTTCAGATTCCATTAGAAAGTTTTAAGATAGGGTCTAATATAACTAGAATTATTATTCCCTGAAAAATCATCACAGTATTCACGTTTTCTCTGTTAATCTTGACTGTTTACCTGTTTCTTGTAGCAGTAATGATAGCTATACTCATCAAACTAAGTGCAATAATACTTCTGCCAAACCCATGAGTAATAGATACAATTAATTATGGTGTGGTGCCGGTGTGTATATTAAGAAAAAAAAACAGCTTTTTTATTTTTCTACCCAAACGTGTTTTTGAAAGGCTATGCCATCATTCCCAAGGGTTCCCACGGACAGGTCTTCCTGTTTATCTCTAGAAACTTCAACCTCACTCCGACTGCTGCTCAATTGGCATTCATATTATTGATGGTATGGTGCCGTTGTTGAGTGTGTATATTAAGAAATAAAATACCACTGTCTTCCCACAGCTTTTTTATTCCCCACTGAATGTTTTCGACAGGATATACCGTCATTATGCCAGCTCGAACCCTTGAAAAGCCAAAGAGTGTAGTACTAAGGACACAGCCTTGTAGCACTCCATTCATTTGTTCTACATTTTGATATTGTTGTTTTCCCATCCTGATTGAAAGATCTCTGGTCAAGGAACCATTAAATGAATAATTGTAGACAGCCATTTAATCCTAGTTTATACAGCTTGCCCAATGTTTATTTACAGTGTCAAATGCCTTAGCCATATAAAAAATACTCCCACAACTTATCCTTCAATAACAGCATGTTGGATTTCTGTCTCTGATTGGACTAAATGGTCTACAGTAGATCTACCTTTCCGGAAGCCACATCGGAATTTTTGCAAAATATATTTGTTTTCAAGTATCCAGATAAGTGAACTATTGCCATCCTCTTCATTAATTTGCAGAGATAGCTGGTAAGGAATATCAGACGGTAGCTATACACTTGACTTTTCCAGATTTTAGGAAGAGTTCAACTTTTGCTTCATGCGACATCTATAGAAGTTCTTCACACTCCCAAATATGTAGGAGTCAGAGAGCCAACTGAGAATGCTATTTGGGAGGTACTGGATCATTTAATAATGTATTTCATCTGGTCCTGGGAAGGAGCCCTTCACATTGTTGGTTGGTTCAAATGTTGGTTATAGTTTGAATTTTTCCCTTGTTACTGTTGATGAAAGAATCTTCTATATGTCATTTCCAGGTAGATGGATTGTGGGTATGTTAAATATGCATGAATAGTATTTAGAAAACTCTTTGCTTATCAGGTTGATTTTTTCAGAGTTTTTCATTCAATAAGATGGTGTCTCAGTGGGAAGAGAAGTGATTTTTGTGATTTTATTATCAACACCATGTGGGGGTTGATAAGGTAATTGATTCAACAAATTTTTGCCACAGTTTAATTTGGTGATGCTAATCGTTCATCTGTAAATCGCTCTTTCCCTTTTAAATTCAATGAAATTTGTTTCTGTCATGTTTATTTTAATTTTTTGTAGTTTTTTCTAATTTTTTTTTAATATCTTCCTTGCACTGATCATTAACCAAGGGAGTGGGATACTTCTGGGTGATCCTGTGGTTTTAGGTATGGTGAGGTCAGCTGCTTCTATTGTAGTCCTGGTGTTTATATGATTATAGGTAATTGTTAGCAAGCGGCCAGGATCGAGATAAAAAGAAATTAATTGAAAATTATGGACTGTATATAAGTAAGGGGTTTCATAAATTGAATACATTTAACTGACATTAACCCCAAATGAAATATATTTACAAATTAAATAAATAATAATACAAGAAAAAATGGCCACCTGGTGAGAGTTACTAATATTAAAACTAATAAAATTAACATATTAAGAACTAATGAAAATAATTACAACTAAGTTCTTGAATGAAAATTTAATGTCTATTAATTTGATTATATAATGAATAAAATATGTTATACAACATATCTGTCCCAAAGCTGCAGTCCTGAGTTGCATGTTCAACTTTGTTTTCCTTCTCAGTTTTCTCCGGGCTACTTGCTTTGTCTCCCTCCCAGCGTAAAGAGGGCTTGGGTTTAGTAGCACGATGATTTGATACTGGTGCTTCAAATTTAAAAAGTAAATCGGTTTGGGTGCTAGTTTCTTGAGTTCTTACTGTTTCCTAGTTATGTCAGAGAATGTCCTATTGAGATTTTGTAGGTTTTGTTGCTAACATATTCTTTTAGCTTCATTATAAAGTAGTTATCATCTTTGTAATCGATATACATTTTATTTCCTTGTTTATTTTATAGATGGGGCATAACCCGTCTAAACTATTATGTTCACCGACACAATTAATACACTTTGAAATTTTAGTGAATCTGTTATCTTTGTGTTTATATTCACCACATTGTGAACAAGTTGTATTTGGTTTGGTATACTTTAAGGTAAGATATTTATAGCATCTTATTAGATTATGAATATATTTCGGTACTTTTATACACTGGTAGTCTATTTTAAGGCCTTTAGGTGGAATAGGAGAAGGAAAGTTTACTATATATGAATTTGTATGCTTTTCACCGCCGTTCGACTTCAATGTAATCCTTGTGATATCTATAATTTACCCATCAAATTCCTTTATTATTTCATCCCTATCCAAAAATTGCAAATTGTGACATCTAACTATGCTTTTACTATAATTCAAGGTAGAAAGGGGCTTAACACTTATATTAAACTGGCCTGGAAATTGTTTTGCAATATAAAAAAAATTTGTTTTGCAAATAAATAATAAAAACCATAACAAAAGTATTGCGTTACTTATATTGTTAATAATTAAGTCAGAAAACAGAAGAAATAATTAATAAATAAAAATCTCTTCTCTGTAGATGCTGGTCTTAATTACCTGAAGACAACACACGACCTTTGTCCTTGAGATCCTCTTTAATACTGAGGTGTTTTATTTCTTAATAAATATAATGTCAAATTAAATGCTAAAACATCTGACTTTATCTGTCAGTTGATCACTGCATGGTTTGTCATATTTCTGGCCATAATATACAAAAATGTGTGAATCCCTACTAACAATAGCCAATACTACAACTAACAAGCCTATCAATAGTGTGGCAACTAGTTACATCACTACCTAGACATGCAATTCAATGAATTTTAACATTTTAATGGCAACATGTCCAGTCAAACTACTACATAACTCAGGGGGGGGGGTGTGTAACATAACCTATGTTACTGTATGTGCCTTTCTTGACCAGCTTCACAAGTTAATATTATTATGGAGTATTGCACCCAGATGCTAAAGTGTTGAAGGATTCCCACCTCTGATTGCATTAAAGGGGTTGGCCCAGTTTTGACTATGGGTAATGTACTTATTGATCTGTCAGTGCAGAGCTTAAATAGTAAAACCTTTTCTGATACTAGTCTGCTTATGATATTAGACAAGATCATCACTGACACCTCTTAGTTTTGTGTATCACCTTATGTCAATAATAAGGTCAAGTACCTCTTGTTAGCTTATCCTACTTATGTAGTGACCTCTCCGACTGATAGTCACCTCAGAACCAGTTTGACTGCTCTTGCATTTTCAGGCAATTTTATTTCCTTGAGAGATGGGTACCTAGTGGTAGTTGTAACAAAATTTGGTTTTGTTTTAATAGGGTCAGTTACTTCAGTCAACAAGGGCAGTAATTTTGTTAATGTTGATTATAAGGTTAAGCGTTTTTCACCATTGGTAACATCTGTGGACCACAATTCAAGTAAATTAGCTTATTGCTTTTGGGCTATCAAAGAACCTCCTAAATCTTCTCTTTTCTCACATAAGGAGCAATATTGTGAGAACCTTTATTAGTAGGTAACGATTCAATTTCCATAAGGTGGTTTTAAGGTTCGACTACCTTTTAAGATGGTTGAGATAAGGTTACTGGGTAATTCTTTTGACAATTCATTCAAAATATTGAATAATTTAGTTAAAGTGTAAATTTGATAAAGACCCTAATTTTGAGTATTAACCCTAACTCTTTGTATTGAGTTTTTGAATACTTATGACCGTGAACAATACATGATACCTCTTCTGGGTTCTCTGAAATACATGATACCACAACAAGAAATTTTCAAGGCTCATGAAAATGTTTCTAAATAGTAAAAAGAATAGTCGTTGATGCCAGTTCCAAAACTGTTGGAAACATGGTCTGCTCCCTTAATGAAATTTTACATACTGGTCCAAAACTCCTAACAATCATTCGTGATATTATAATTTTTTGTCATTTTTTCAATCGTGTTTGGGAGTATGACAAAGCAATCTTACCGTCAAATTCAGATCCATCCTGAGGATTAGCTCTATCAGTGTGTTTTATGGCGAGAGTCTACTTCTGATCCTGTGCAAGTCACAGCCATAACTACTGTGACATATGGCACCAGTTATGGACCCAACCTGCCAGAGCCCACATTACATGAAGTTGTCATCCAAGAGGCTTCTGCATATCCTGCATCAACTCAGGTAATTTTAAATAGTAGATTTGTAAACGACATGCAGGGTGGGGAGTGGATACACCATAGCTTCAGCCCTCCAACTTAAGAGAAGAATTAATATCTCTTTATTCCTTACCTGACTTCACCCTTATGAAGTGGGCAGCAAACCACACTGATTTAAACAAGAATATTCCCCAATCTTACATCTTGTTACCTGGTCCTGATCATTCTGTTAAGGTATTGGGTCAAAATTGGGTTACTAATATTAGTGAGTTTTTGAATTGCACATCTAAGGACATGATCCCTCTACAGCTATTAATTTTGGAGTCCTTTCTGAGGCTGATTGACTATATGATCCAGCTGTGATGATACAACTTAAAGTGGGATATCTCCCTATCATCTTGTTTACAGACCACTTGTGTTGAATTTGAAGAATCCTTATGGGCTTCGGAAGATCTGGTATGTCTTGCTCATTTAACATCAATTCTTCCCAAATTAAACTGCATGGGTTTTCAGATGTCTTCACATTTGGTTATGCTTGCAGTTTGTGTGTGCTGCATGGCAGCAAATTTGAGTTCTATCTGAAATGTCTCCTGGACCAGAGTTGCACCCTGGAAGGTAGTCATCATACCTTGTTTGTACTTACTGAGAACTCATTTATTAACAGAATTGTTTGCTCATTATTTTTTCATTTTATAATCAATATTGAATCGTTCTATTTATAAACTGGCTCTAATATTGTTTGGGATCGGATAAAAACTCCTCTGGTAAGGAAAATCCAAGTGATATTGTTTCTAGAGGAGCCTTTGTGACTGAACTTGTGCACAATACCCTTTGGTGGAAAAGTCCATCCTTGCCCTTCTTCTGGTTATGATAAACAGCATCAGAATGAATATTTTGAATTAAAACCACAGCTTTCGCTGGTAGTGACTGTTAACTCATGTTTTTTCATGGCCTAAATTGGTAAAAAATATGTCTAACGTGTGCAAATGAAAATGTCTTAGTAAAAGGAAAGGGCTCGACACATTCAGCCTGTCAGCCAGCAGAATACTCAGCATACTTTATCTCCAGCGCTTGGTGTTTATTAGTCTAATAAACCTGAAACTGCTATTTTCCAACATTTGAACCCTTTTGTGGACGATGTTGGCATTATATGCACTTGTCAGAGACTGTCTAAGGCTTCTTTCTTTCCAGTCCAATTCCCAATTATCCTGCCTAAGCATCATCATATACTGTAACAACACTGATTAACCCCTATCATATTTGGTTAGTTCATGCAGGACCTTCACATGTTTATTGCCAGCTCTTTTTATCGAATTGTATCCTAGATGTGAGGAAAACTGTCTGCCAAACTGTTCAGAAGTGTATCACTTGTTTCAGGGTTCAGGACCTCTAGCACTCCATAGGATCAGTGCCAATCACATTACAGCTGTGGCTCAATTTACTTCTCTCACCATTTAAATTTTAAGTTTCTAACCAAAGTAAGGCCAAGTTCTAACCATCATTCTCAATAAATCATAATTGAATATATATATCTGAACTTTGGTTTTCAACCTAGTTTATTTTATTTTATCAATAGATTTTCTAGGGGAACCTTTTGAAATTTAAATAAAAATCTTTTGCTGTAGCTCCAACAATAATGCTGAACATCAGTTTTTAGCCTAGCTATAATATATAATTATGAGTTATTAAGTTAGCTGAGTATCAGGTTTATGGCCTTGCTTAATGTGTGAGTCACTTTTTTTTTTTTAATTCTTACTCAATCATGACACTGAGTACTTCTTACATAACCTGAGGCTATATTGCTTTTATTTTGCTTTGAGCTGAGAGACACACTTTTGAAATTCATAATTTTGTATTGCACTAATTATTAATTGCTTTCTCACTAATTTTGTTGCTGAGGGCCACTTTCATTAAATTTTAATTGAATATAACACCTTTAGTAATTAATAAATAACAATGTTTTTAACCTAGGTTTGAGATGAGGGAAACTTTTTAAAAATTCATAGTTCATAAATAGGTATGATGTGAGCACTGGTTTCTTACAGAACTTGTTGATTTTTTAATTCAGTATGATGTTGAATATCAGTTTTTAACTGAGAATCTCTATCTGGCTATATGTCACTATCAATAATTTATAATTTAGCATGAAGCTAAGTATAATTTTTTTACCCTAGTTATAAGCAGAGTGCCTTTTTTTCTTACTTGTAATTTAGTATGAGACTTAACATGAAAGCTTTTAACCAAGTTTTAAGCTGAGAGTCACCTTTTTTTTTTTTTATTTATAATAGAGTTGTGCACTGGAATGCTTTTCTTACTTAATCGACATGAACATTCACAAAAAATGTTGCACTTCATCGCATCTCCTAAACAGCTGTGACTGCTTTCTTTGGCCATGTCCATCAATGAAGCATGGTAGGGACCATATCAACTCCCTGGAAATGTTGCTGTAGAAGAAGAAAAAAATGAAAGTCATTGCTGGCAGTACCAGCTCAGAATCCAGCCCACGGACACATTGAAACTAGCTACCATTGATAGACTACCAGTCCTCATACTTCCTCCAAATAGATTCCAAGCCTTTACAGCTATGGACCAAGAAGAACTTGAATCTTCCAAGAAACCATGCATAGTTGTGATCAGAAACCACCCCCCCTTCACTTCTGTTGCAATGATCAATGAGGGACAAGAAAAGATCAGCTTTAAGGTATGTGATGCCTGCAGCACTACACACAAAATAAACGAAACTCCACTCTCATTTTCTTTGTAAATTTAGAGCCTGGAACTAACAATTCCGGCATATTTACTCTTCACTTCCTTCTTTATACCAAAATAAAGGTGGAAAAGAGCCTTTCAAAAGGAATGAATTCTCCCAATGCACTGTCATGGGTTCTACCATGCAAAAACCTTCTGCTGACTAAACCCTGTTTATTGGAAGTGTGTTGTAGGACCTCACCAAACTAAAAACTGGGAACTCCTGGCAATCTGCATCCACTGCTCTCTCCAACTCCCAGCTAACTATAAGGGCTTTGCAGTCTACCAGGACTTGGCTACTGGACATAGATCACAAATCAGCCAGCGACCTACTTACCAACTCCAGGACAACTAGCCTAACAACCAGACCGTGACTGCTCCAGTCACCTACCAGCTACCTCAGACTCTGAACAACAAAAACTCCCTGGCATAGTTGACCTCTGGTTTCAATCATGTTCTTTCCAACTATTTAACCTATCCTCTGGCACAGCCCAATCCTGTTTTTATTAACCCCGGTATCAATCCCTGTTTCTGCAATCAAATACCCATTCTTATTAAATGTGTAGTTGATTGCATGTCATTCCGAAATAGCTTTGATTTCTTTCTTAACCTTGGCTTCCCACTCAAAACTCACAGCAGCTATTCAAACCAGTGTACACAAATCAACCAAATAGATGCCCTGCTTTAAACAAACGAACAGAAAAACTTAGCCACCACACAAACAACAGCTACTGACAAATAAAAGGAGTGCAAGAAAGTGATGGCAGCTATCACTATCTACCCATCCAACAAAAGACGACAACTTCAGGAAAAAGCAGCAGAGCACCTCAACAAATCTTTCACAGAATTTACTTTATCATCACCTCCATCAAGGACGAACGATGGCTGCTGGGTAAAGACCCATAGCAGATTGATTTTGCCTTTACTCTTCATCTTTCAGATGTTAACATGAGACCGAATGTCAGCTGTCTGCATGAAATTATCCTAGACCCCCTCTTTCACTCTCCACACCCTGCTTTCCATTTCAAAAAAGAGGAGCCACAGTCATTCACAAATTTCCTGCCTGAAAAGCTCCTTGGTTTGATCTTTTACTCTAATTATCCTCGAACAGAGAAATCTATTTTATTCCTGACCCTCATCTTCCCCGCACATGCCCCTCTGTATCCTCCTCATTTCTATAACTTTCCAGTGTCTCCTAGGTTATGGTACATAGTCCCATATACTGACAAGACCTCCCATGTCACCTTCACCCTCTATTGCTTATTTTGTCCTTCAGTTTTACTTTTCAACCAACCTATTTCTGTTAAATCCGATACCACCTATCTAGGTGTAGACAAGTGACTCACATAGGGCCCCCATATTATCTCCAAACAACAAGAAACTAAGAAGAGAGGATTCAAAATATAAATTTGTGTTTTCAATATTTTATTCATTCCCAAATACCTATCCTAGTATACCTGCCTAGATGACCAGGGTACTTGGGTTTTTCCAGGCTACCTACTTTTTATAATTAGGGTTCATAGTTAATTCCCTGGACTGGCCTTAATTTGTTTTATTGCCCAGGATCTTTCCTGTTCTTTGTTTCCAAGACTAAAACAATACATATTCTACCTAACCAATATTCTTTTTAAAATAAAACTAAATTGACTAGACTGAAAGTGAAATAATTTTTATTTGCATTTTTTATATATTTCCTATCTTACCTAGTGTAGTTTTAGGTCTTTCTGTAGATCTGTAAGCTTTGTACTTTGCCCATTTTGGTGTTGTGGTTATACATCTCTGGAGATTTATTGTGAATGGCCGGCTAGTTTAAAATTTTTATTGACTGTGGTGGTAGGAGAAATTGATCAGCTTTAACTTTAAGATTATAATCAAGGCATTTTGCTTATATAATATAATATAATATAGTGATATTAAATAAATGGTAATAATACATTTATCCTCATAATAAAGAAATAAATTTAATTACCTTACTTTAACCCTCTTAACCTCTTAGGACTTTAAAGTTAATATAATGAACACGTGAAACTACTATGTTGCACGAATTATATCAATTCCTCAACATAATTTGTCTACACTTGCCGACACTATGTAACATATTCATTACAAACAAATACTAATATCAGGTTTTAATAATATAATGATAAAACCACTTCATTATACATTAATTTTATTTATGAATTTACTTTTATTTCTTTATTCTTATAAACATCTCAGGTTGGGTTCTGACATACTAAACCCTCATACTTTAATCTAATTTTTCCTTAACTATCTTTAACATTAAAGACCTAATGATCTAAAACTACACTTTGAAAACATGGGCTGTGATCACTAATTGTCTCTATCTGCGGGGAATGTAAATAGTTTTAGCACTCGCAGTCGTTGTCTTGAAATATGTAAACGTGCCTGTATTAACTCGTTGAAATAGGAATTCTTTCATCCGTGTCGTACTATTCTTCTCTCTTCCATACACATGTCTGACATACTTAAAGAGTGAAATCCAAATGTTTCTTACACCTAGTACTTCAAACCATCAGCCATTCCTGCCTTTGTCTTCTTACAATTGCCATCTCGATGTTCCTTCCTTGTTCGGGGCTCATACTAAACAGAGAGTATTCATCTCACCACCTCCCTCCTTTTATAGCTCTGTTTCCCTTTCCTAACACTCTGTCATAGATGGACTCACCCATCTCTTGTAAGGTCACCTCTATATGTGGCAATTAAACCTTAGAGCACATTGCGATTTTTATGTTTAATCTTATTTCATCCAACTTTATCAACTAAATCAATTTAATATTTTTTGACACTAAAAAATAACATTACAATAGTTAAATCAAATCTATCATTCCATTTCTTTTATCTGTGGGTGTAAAATTCTACTGAAGCTTTGTCAATTTTATATTATTTCATTCTGTGTAAATTACAACTTCTCATTATTATATTCCTATGAAATTGAAATGCTTGATTTATTACAGTTAAGCATTTTCCCATTTCATTAGGTCACCCTAGGTGACAGATATTTCTACAGGAAAATTAACTGTATTAATTATCTCAAAAAACATTTATTGTTAAGTTTCATTAAACGATAATTCCAGGTGGGTAATATGCTTCATAGATCTGGAGATCTATAAGCAAACCCCCATTATTTTTGTCATTTAGGAATTTTAGATTTATCGTGTGCAAGCAGAAGCCCAGAGCAATGCTGTATACGTATATACATGAACCTATTTTGTTAAAGCCATTTGGCTGCATTAATGGTACTTTCATCATGGAATATTCCTTCTAAAACTTTTAGCCTGTTAAGCTTTTAGTAGTTCAGTACCTGTTCCTACTTTACTTTGGTTTGGGTTCAAAGGTGGCACCAGGGTGTACCTTACCACATTCCATCAACAAAGATCTTTACTCTTTTTATATTTTAAATTCAATTTTAAAGGAAAAAATCCTTATCCAACATTACTTTACGTTTATAATATTGGCTTCATTTTAAATAAATTGATTTTAGTCATCAGTTTTAAATATTATTACAATATATGTTCTTTCTGTTAAACACAGTCAATCGATAACATCAAATTAATAGTTTGTATTATTTTATAATATTTCACAAATCCTTTTGCAATCTGTTTCAGTTTAAATGTGGTGGTCGTAAGTGTATACCCCAGGTATGGATCTGTGATGGCTCTAAAGACTGTGCTGATGGATCAGATGAAGATGAGTTGATGTGTACTAACAGAACCTGCCCACCAGAACTAATACCCTGCATATCAGGTGAGCTCCCTTTCTTGCCTGTTAACATAAATTCTTTTTTATTAGATTTCTTGATTAAGGAAGGAATAGGTGATAAATAAATTATTCAGAAAAGTGCTGCTTTGTATGAAACATGCATTTCTATCAGCAGGTTATGTCGGAAAAAAAACAAAAACGCTCAAGGTCCTTGGGACCTACGCCCACTCCGTCGCCGGTCAAACGTAAGCCGTGGCGTTCTAATCGAAATATCGCCCCAGTAAATTCTTCAGCACCCAGCAGCTCTATGAAATAAATACCATCACAACCTAACACATCAAAACAAATAACAACTCATGAATCTCCATTTTTCACGCCCAATAGTTATAAGGTGTTGAAAAATATTGAGGACATGGACTCAACACAATCACCCACACAGCCCAAGTCACCAGCGATATTCGTACGTAACATTAGTAATTTTAAATTACTATGTACTCAATTGAGCAAAATTGTAGTTACAGGCAAATACACGTGCCTTAATTGGTCTTGGGACACAAACGTTTCTCCGGCCACTCCTGACACATACCGAGCAATTATAAAATACTTAGAAGGAACTAATGCCGACTTTCATACCTACCAACATAAGCAAGAAAGATCGCTGCGGGTGGTGATTAGAAACCTGCATCCCACAACACCAGCGGACGAGATAGAAAAGGAGCTGTTAAGTTTAGGATACAAGGTTCGCCAAATTACAAATGTGCTCCGTGAGGAGAGACAAGAAAATAATGCACAAGTATCAAGACACCACTGCCCTTATTCTTTGTGGATTTAGAGCGAACAGCTGGAGTGGTAAAAATCTATGAGCTTACCCACTTGTATTACACAAGAGTACAGGTCGAAAAGCCTTACCCGAAACGAAACATCGTCCAATGCCATAATTGCTAGGCATATGGGCACACAAAATCTTACTGTCATCACCTCCCCAGGTGTGTAAAGTGTAGTGGGCAGCACAAAAGCGAATTGTGCAAAAAGCACCTGAAATCCCGTATGCGTGCTCTGCCAGCAAGGCCATCCGGCTAACTACAAGGGCTGCAAAGCTTATAGAATTCTTAAGTCCCGGAGTGAGCAATGTCGTCGGCCAGAAGAAGCAAAACCAGTCAAAGGTACCTCAAGAAGCGCCCCCGCCAGAAATTTGAGGCCATCAGTCTCTTTTGCTGATGCCGTTCGGAACAGAGAGCAGTCACAGGCATTGCCCACTCCTCCTCCGCAAGTTCTTCTTCCCCAGCACTCCGCTCATCCCAGCAACCAGCAAACTCAATCCCATCCTCAACCACACATCTCGCATATTCCTCCACCTTCAAGTTCTTCGGATCTCACCAGCCTTTTAACCTCATTCCTTACAGAGTTCAGAACCCTAATTACCCCTCTCATTTCCCTTCTTACAAATCTTGCCTCCTATCTTATCCCCGTTAAACAAAATCCATAAGTGGATCCTTCCGACTCCTTATCCATTCTCCTTTGGAATGCGAATAGTGTTCGCACCCACACTAACACTAACGAACTGACAGCACTACTCCACGACAAAAACATTGGCGTAGCTCTTGTTACTGAAACAAGACTTACAAGTAAACTACCATTTACCGGTTCGACAGTACCAGACTTATCGAACTGATCACCCAGATGGAAGAGCTCATGCAGGTACCGCTGTCATTGTCTATAGCTCCATATCCCACCATATAGTTCCTTTGGTAGCACATGATTTCCTTCAATCCACTGCAGTGTCAATCACCACCTTCACTTTTCCCCTTACTCTAGCATCAGTGTACTGCCCTCCCAATTAATCCATTTCCGATTCCCAATTCATCTCCTTTCTAGACTCCATCGGGCATCGTTTCCTTGTGGGTGGGGACTTTAAGGCAAAGCACCAACATTGGGGCTCAAGATCCACAAATACAAGAGGACGTGCTTTGCTCTCTGCACTCGCACGGAAACATTGCTCCACTATCTCTCCGGACACAGCCACCTATTGGCCATCAGATCCCAACCGCAATCCAGATATTGACTTTTTCTTCTACAATAGTTTAGGAACACTAAACTATTCACTCCCACGCCTCAATGACCTCTCCTCCGACCATAGCCCCTTATTATTAACCATTTTCCTAAATCCAATTCACAAACTGCCTCCTCCTTCATTTATTAGGGGCCCAGTTGATTGGGACCACTTCCGCCAGATTCTTACAGACTCTGTAGACCTCAAAGTACCTCTGAAAACATCCCAAGACCTGGATGATGCAGTGCATTCCTTCACTACTCTGATCCAGAGGTCGGCCTGGGAGGCATCGTCACCCCACCGTCACCTGAAAATTCACAATCAAAATCCTTTACCTCAATATCTCAAAGACCTAATCCAATCCAAACGCCACTCGAGAACAGTGTGGCAAAGATCCTGACATCCTCTGATCGTTGCTCATACAATCAGTACTGCAGGCTGGTAAAGCGGTAATTGGCATCCTTCTGTTCCGATTCTTTTTAATTCCTATCTATCCTCTCTGTCTACCAGGGATAACTCCTTGTGGAATGTAACTAAGAAAATCCTAAAATATCATCCTGTCTCACACCCACTCCGTCGTGATGATGGGTCCTGGGCGCCTTCGGATGGCGAGAGGGCGGAGGAATTCGCACTGCATCTTTCCCGTACTTTCACTCCTCATCTTACTCCTCAAAACAATAATTATCGCTGAACTGTTGATGATTTCCTCACTTCACCTATCCCTCTCTCACTGGCACCAAAAGCCGTTAACACCCCTCTGAGGTCAAAAAAATTCTAAAAAATTACCTTATCGAAAATATCCAGGATATGATCTCCTTACTCCTCGAATCCTCCAACAACTTCCTCCTAAAGCCATAATCTTCCTAACCTACATTTATAATTGCATTATCCGAAAGACGCACTTTCCTCTCCTCTGGAAACACTCCATTATAGTCCTATTCGCCAAGCCCGGTAAACTGCCCAATGACGCCTCATCTTACCGTCCAATTAGTCTACTCCCTATCCTCTCAAAAATATTTGAAAAACTCCTATTAAAACGACTACTTCCAATTGTTGAATCCAAAAACCTTTATCCTGCTCACCAGTTTGGTTTCCGCCAACGACATTCTACCGCTCAACAAGGCCTTCGCGTTGTTGATCACATATCCTCAGCCCTTGAAACCAAACAATATTGCACTGTTGCCTTTTTGGACATAGCTCAAGCTTTTGACAGGGTCTGGCACGCAGGTTTGCTTTACAAGCTCAAAGGATATTTACCGCAGACCCTATTCTTAATCCTACAATCCTACCTTTCAAACCGTTTCTTCCAAGTCCGCTGTGGTTTAGAATATTCTAACTACTAGCCGACCATCGCTAATCACAAAACGCTAATCACCAATCACTATACTACTAATACCTTCTTGGCAACATTCGCAGACGACACTGCAGTCCTGTCAACTCATCCAGACCCTGATAGAGCATCCCAAAACCTTGACGAGATCGAGTATTGGTGCAACCAATGCCGAATCAAAGTCAATGAAGGAAAATGTTCCCACATAACCTTTACCCTCTGCCGCAAGTCCTGTCTGCCAGTCTTTTTAAATTCCATTCCTCTCCTTGTGTCTGAGACAGTACGGTATTTAGGCTTCCATCTCGACAAAAGACTGACCTGGAACCCACACACGAGGCTAAAAAGACAAGAACTAAACAGACGCTTTGGACAACTGTACAGACTACTTCGAAGGACATCCCATCTCTCAATAGAAAATAAACTACTTATTTACAAAGTTATACTTAAGCCAATCTGGACATACAGAATAGAGCTATGGGGGACAGCAAAAAAGTCGAACATTAAGCGCATTCAATCCTTTCAATCAAAAGTCCTGAGAACAATAATAGTAAATGCCCCTTATTACATCAGCAACAAAACCCTTCACAATGATCTGAATATACCCTATATTATTGAACGCATCCCTTCCAAGTTCATAAAATTCCATAGTAACCTATCCAACCACCCTAATTCCCTAGCACAGTCATTGCACTACACCACTCACTCCTAAAAACCTCCTCGGAGATTAAAACGGCAGTGGCCTCGTGACCTGCTATAATCAAGTGATAGTGGGAGTCCTGGCAATGGCCAGTTTCTCTAATCATGTCCTGAGCGTCTGTGGCTCTCACGCTCTTGGTCAGCCTCTGCTGGCAATTATCCAGTGACACGGCTAACGTAGGAGCGTGGGGGACTTCCCAAGACTCCGCTTCCTCCTTCGCATGCGAGGGAGGTGACAACCTTGTGGACTTGGGGGGCCTCTGGGCTGTTTGTAAATATTGTATGAATGAGCGATTGAATGATATTGTAAATATGGTATGAATGATAACATTTATCTCAATTACTTATTGCCTAATAAGGCAGATTGTAATTTTATCTTAATAAAAATTGTTGAAATTAATTGCATTATTAGATAATAGCAATCAACATAAATAGAAAGAATTATTATTGTATTTTTTAGTCAGTGTACATCATTTATTTTTATATAATTTATTCTTACAGTATCACTGCTAATCATGGGTTATGTGTGCAACAGATGTGAAAGGTTTAGTATGATAATTTATCTGTTTTTCAGAGTTTAATTGTGCTTCCAAATCCTATTGTGTTTTCTATAAAAAATTGTAATGGCCTTCCCATGAGGCTCCCAGTCTCCTTTGCCTAGTGATAAGCATGCTGACTTCTAGCTGTGGAGTTCGGCTTCGGCTCCCCTGAGGATTATATTTTAAGGGATATGTCTCGGGGTTGACTCCTGAGAGTAAATGAGTAGCTACTTGAATAGAGAATAACGATTCCAGTTGAAAAAACAGAATTTAAGAGTCAACAAGGCTACTGCTAGGCCCTGTCTGTCAACCCTACTTGAGGTATTGCAGAATGGTTTTTTTTTCTCCCACAGGTCTTCTGAATTTCAGCAATTTCTATGGACTCATTAGACAACAACTTACAGTTGCGTAGTTAAATTTTTTTTAAATAGACTCTTGTCTTAGGAAGCTCACTTCCTCCACTCTTTACCTGATGTGCGCCAGTCAAGTGTATGCAGTAACTTGGAATCTATAAACTTTTTAATGGGCTGGATATAATTGACATTAAAGCAGCGGGCAGAAGCCAGCTTCTTTAGCCATGTCAGCCACAGAATGGGTGAAGAGGGGGAGGGAGAATGACTCTATGGCTTAAAAGACATGGAACAGGAAGAAAACTACTTCAAAGTTTCCTCCTATCACATAAAAGTAGTTGACTTCTGTCGGGTTGTCACGAAGGGGTGCCTAGTTACCCTAACCCTAGTGACGAAGTGAGGGTTGATTAGGCTATGACATGGACAATTGCATCATGACGGTTCTTACTACTGTTCTATCTGACTCCATATTTGATAGGCATGTGCCCCGACAGTGCACTATGTTCAGGAGAAGAGGAACAGGGCAGGTTTATAGGTAGTTTATGTGATCTTGGAATGACCACAAATTTCTCACTCGGTATCTAAGGGTAGGTGAAAACCGTCCAGATCCCTAAGGCGAGTGGTGTGAACCGGAGAGAAGCAGACTGGATTGCCCTAGGAGACACTACTAGGTAAAGTTTGTAGGGCCAAGGCAACCGTCGTCTGTAAGGGAGAGGTCTCTCCCAAGGAAGTGCTAGTTTTAGCGAGACAAAGAAAGAGATTCCCACTAGGAAGGTGTGGGGTCTGACAACGCTGGACTAAAACATAGGCAGGCCAGCCGTGGTGGGGGTTGCCCTGCGGCACGCTAGCAGGAGCCTGCGGATGTTTCGTACAGTAGCAGCTTCTCCCACTCTTACTGACGCCTTAAGTTTATTATTAAAATATGGAAACATTAGTAGATATTTTCTGGACTGAGAAGAGGGGAACTTCTAATTATTTGTAATTAAGAGGTTGATGCAACACTTGATTATGTTCAGACAAAAAATATCCTTTCCCTTAGACAAGCAGTATTTCACATGTAAAACAAGCAAAGATCCCTACAGCTCTATAATTAAGTTTGTTGGAAAGAATTAAGTTCATATTTACACCTACTAACTCAAGTATAAAAACGTCTACCTAGTGGTGATGAGAAATATACACCTCTCTACAGCAATCCAATTATTAAACAGTTACTGAAAAAGATAGGTTCAAGATGCTGCATGCAATGCAGTTGGAGTAAATAGAACGTCACTTCTGGAATTTTTTGTAAACCTAAGGCCTACCCTTAATTATTCAGACATATTTTCTCTCCACACCCTTCTATTTATCAGAATGAAAATGGAAGTCACACAAACTAAATTATATTCCTCACTATCACACTCTCTTTCAAGAGTTTTTCTAAATGAAAAAATTCTGTCACCTTAATCCTGTATGTGTAAAATAAGTACCTAACCAAGGACTGTCCCAATAACCATTAACTTCCACTGAGCTCTCCATCACCCAGCTTAATTTTAAATTCTGTTTTTTTAACCGGAATCGTTATTCTCTATTCAAGTAGCTACTCATTAACTCTCAGGAGTCAACCCCGAGACATATCCCTTAAAATAAAATCCTCAGGGGAGCCGGAAGCCGAACTCCACAGCTAGAAGTCAGCATGCTATCTGTCAAAGGGCTGCAAGGCAAAGGGGACTGGCAGGCTCATGGGAAGGCCATTACAATTTTTTATAGAAAACAATTGGATTTGGAAGCACAATTAAACCCTGAAAAACATATAAATCATCATACTAACCTTTCACACCTGTTGCTCACATAACACCTAGCATGGTGTATCTTTTTCTCAGTTGTCATTTAACCTAGTAACTTAGCACACCTTATATTAAATTTGCCATTTTTTGGAAAGTATTTTAAATGTTTATTTATGACTGCATTTATTTCTCAGTATTTTAAAATTCATCTTTTAAACATTTTCAGGTCGGTGTATTCCACATTCATGGGTGTGTGATGGAGCTCCAGATTGCCCTGATAATTCTGATGAGCCTAAATTATGTGCTGATGTAACGTATACTTGTGAGCCAACATATTTTAAGTGCAATAACAACAAGTTAGCTATTAACATATGATCTCATGGAACTTGTTCAAGTAATCATGTATTTTTATTATGATTATATAATTGTTTCTAGGTGCATTCCTGGCAGATGGAAGTGTGATTATGAAGATGATTGTTTAGATAACTCTGATGAGATTGGCTGTGTACCAAGAAACTGCAGTGAATCAGAGTTCATGTAAGTCATTACTGTTTATTTTAAGTTACTAATGAATGTTAGTGTGCTTTAGTATTACATCTTGATCTTATGGTATCTTTTACATAAATAAAAACAAATGTAGCAAAAATAACTCAAAACTTCCAAAGGAATTTTCATAACATTCTCCTGTTTGTATTGATTATTTGAACAATTAGCAGTAAACAATAAATTATATTTATTCTATTAGGCTTGGTTTTTTGTTTTGTTTTCTATGGTATTTTGTTCTGGTGTTTTCAGAAGCAATCACTAATTATTTTTCTGTTGATTTTTTTTTTTTTTTCATTTTCAACATGTAAAATAATTTAATGCTTTAAGTAATAAAAGCACAAATATAGTTGTATAGGGGATTAGGATGATTGGATACGTTATGGTGAAATTTCATGAGCTTTGAAGTGATGAGATCAAAGATGTAAGGTATATTAACATTGTTATAAAGGGGAAGGGTTCTGTTACTGATATAACAAGGGGCATTAACTATTGTTCTCAGGACTTTTGATCAAAAGGATTGGCTGCACTTGGTGTTTGACCATTTGGTTGTTTTATGTTTTTATGGTAATTTTGTCTAGTCCTTATGTCCAGAGTGGTTTTAGTATGACTTTGTAAATTAGTAGTTTATTTTCCATTGAGAGATGGGATATCCTTTGTAGTAGTCCATAGAGTTCTCCTAAGGTTGTTTTTTTTGTCATTTGTGGGTTCTATGTTGGTCTTTTATTAAAATAGAGGAAACCTTGATGCTGTGCTGTATTGGAGAGACAACTTTTAATAAGTGTTATAACAGAAAATGACTATATATACTAGTTATAAATTGTACATGTTAAAATAATAAAAATTATTTGAACTAATAAAAAACAATTCAAAAACTAATAGGAATTATTTAATTATTATTCTGGTATTTTCAAAGAAAACATGTATAAATTTGGTAATAAAATAACATGAATTTATAAAAGTTGAAATAATAGGAATAATTCCAACTAATAAAAAAAATTAAAAAACGAATAGACATTTTTTTGAGAGAGGGTGAATGCCCAGCACTGGGAAAAGTCTTTTGAACTTTACTGACTCCTGGTGCGGAAACATCAAAGCTGTCGAGGACACAAGTTGTCGATTACAAAATTAGTGCAATATTTATGAAATGTTGTCAATAAGTACCTGTGTAAACATGGCTTTACAACTACAACAATTATTACCATTGATCAAAAATGCAATAAATAACTATAAACCATTAATTATAGAAGATTGCACTCACAGCTTTGTGAAATTATGGAAAATGATGCGAACTTTAAAAAGCTGTATCCCGCTTAATATTAGGTTCACAAAAAAATGCTTCAAATAAGTTTTGTGGGGGCTGGGTTAGATTTATGCTAGAATTACTTGTAGAGTACTGAGGGAGGGTGTCTTGATGGTGTGCAAACGAGAAGAGGGCAGATCCTGTGAATGCTCTTTGTTTTGAACTGCATCAGCAAATCAGTAAAAACTAAAGCCCTAAACAAATTTCACAGGAATGCTTGTTGAGCTAACCGTCACTTGCTTCTCTTCCTCTAAACCATTGTTGAATCCTTGAATTAATAATTTGGTAACTTTGAAGCCTTTATAGTTTGCCAGATGATGATGGTAAAGTGCACAAATCATAGGCAATTTTAAATGCTTCTGCAATATTTGATTGGGGCTTATTCTTTATAGTTGTAAAAACTTATGCTCCGAAGTACATACTGACACCGGCTGACCGCTTGGTATTGCCACCAGTGTCCAAATTGATTCTTCAGCCCTTTTAATACTTTTATTACTGTGGAAATAAATGAAAAAAGAAAGAAAATAAGTTCAGGACCAATTATTTTGTTCACTGAAGGTAAATTGTGGCAGATAGATTAAAAAAAA
The DNA here is from genome assembly GCA_930367205.1 of Acanthosoma haemorrhoidale. Classification (NCBI taxonomy): domain Eukaryota; kingdom Metazoa; phylum Arthropoda; class Insecta; order Hemiptera; family Acanthosomatidae; genus Acanthosoma; species Acanthosoma haemorrhoidale. The sequence continues at coordinate 112,967,570 of OV884009.1, read as the reverse complement.
ACTATTTATTCAATATCCTCAATTATGAATTAAAAACTGTAATGATATATCTTATTAGGTCCAGCTACTTGCATAATAGAACATTAATATGAATAAATGTGGTTGAGAAATAAATAGCACAATATGTGAAGAACCGTGACACTTATAATGAGTAGCACTTATGATCACTTGGTCTTAGTTAATGAATTTCCTTCATAAATACGTTGCTTGTCAAAAGTCTTAAACAAAGAAAAATATTTGAGCATTTTAAAGGACCATGCTATTCCTTCTGGACTTAAATTAATTGGTTTAAATTTCTTCATGCAGCAAGACAACTATCCCTAACACACTTCCAAGTTGTGTACAGAATTTTTAAAAGAAAAAAAATTTCAGTCTCCTGATCTCAATCCAATTGAGTTGCTGTGGAAAGAACTCAATAGACAAATGCAAGAACATGCTCTAACTTCTCAAAAACATTTTATGGAGATTCTGCAAAGTTGTTGGGACAAATATGAGTTTCAAAAAAATAAGCAAAACTCATTGGCAGGATGTTTAGAGTTGTCATAGCCATAATTAATAGCAAAGGAGGATTTTTCAACCTAAAGACTATTTAAATGAAAATATGCAATTTTTTCCAGAATTTTTCTTTTCATTATAGCATAAATAATACCTAAAGGTTTTGTATTGTGTTTTGTAGCTGAAAGAAATTATGATATAAATGTTTAGCTTAAAAATGTTTTGTTTTGTTATAATTTATCCTGTGGTCTTAAACTTTTGACAGGCAGTGTATATTCAAAAGCACTAGAATATTGAATTTAATTGGCTCTAAATATAAAACTATGTATCAATGATAGTCGTTATAGTATATAAACCTGACTATTTTGTGAATGCTAAAGATTTATGATATGAAAACTTTGTATCCCTGAGGTATTGATTACATTTATGGAAATTATACTTATTCTACCGATGAAGATATTAATTACATGTATATAAATATTCAGTAATATAATAATATATAATAGTATTTATAGGGCTGAAAGTTAAAATCAGTACAAAATGGAGCCTATCTTGGAGTCTTACATCTTAATGAAATTCATAATGTAATGTCTGTAGGGCATGATATTTGGTAATCTTATAAGCAAAAAATTAGATGACAGAAATAAAAATTGAAACAATAAATTAAATATTTTTAATACCAAATTAGAAATTAATGGTTGAAATTTAGATAATAATGATTCAAAACTAGATGTTTCAAATAGTAGACAAAATTGAAAAAGGGATTCATAAATAAGTTATGTAAAAAATGATAATGGAAGACTAAAGATAATGGAATAATTTTTTTTTTAATTTTATTATTTACCTAATTTACTATTTTGCTCAGAAGCACAATGAAATAATACATGCTTTGGTGAGACTGTATTCATGCATACACTGCCTCCTTTTTGCTAATGTATTAAATGATGGATTTAACAGTAAGGAAAACCTACATATAGGTAAAGACGGAAAAAAAAAAATAAATAAAATATAAAAGAGATAGTCAGTAAAATTAATGAAGTAAATACGAAATTCGGTTAATGTTATTCCAACAATATATGTGTTGTGGGTTTGTGGATGTATCTTTTGAGGGTATGTTAACTGTAATTGTCTATTTCTCTTATTAATGGGTTTTCGAAGATAGTAGTGAAAAAAGAGAAATTCTTTCTGTCTGGATGTGTACATACATACTGCTGGATTGTGGGTAATTGTAGATCTGTTAGGATGGTGCTTATCTTGGTGCATTGAAGGCAATTGTTAATTATGCGCATACTGATACTATCCATGTCTTCCAATTTCCTTTAATTTTAAGTAAAAGTATGACTCCAAACTAATGCAGCATATGTCATTGTAGGGTGGATTATTGCTTTATATTGTATTCATTTGTTTGCAGGTAGGTAGTAGGGTGACATTTTACTTATGAGTTTTTTAGTTTTGTTTCATTTATTGTTTACATGTCTTGTGAATGTATGGTAAAATCCTAAGTTACCCCTAAGAGGGAATGGAATGGGACCAGGGTAGGGTAGTTGGGAATGGTGTGTTACTATTGGTCTATATTTGGTATGTACTATTCTATTCCCTCTGTTTTAAGTGGGTTAAGTTTAATTCTCCAATTATTGAAATAGGTGTTAAATTTTTCCATTTCTGCATGTAATCTATTTGTTATAATGTCTATTCTTTATGACCCTGTGTAAATTACTGTGTTTTGTGCATATAACTGCCAAACTATCTTAGTAAAGATAACTATAATTATAAATATCTATAACTAACTTATAATTATAATTATCTTTTGACTTTGGGGCGTGATGGGAAGTTTGAGGTGTACAAATTAAATTGGATAGGAGAAAGACAAGAGCCTTGAAGAAGTCCTGCTGATAACATCAAAACAACAACTAAAATCTTAAAAGAAAGTAGCTTTGATTCATATAGACCTTTTTTACAGCTAAGTTTAAAATAATTTTATCATTTGACAACATTTTTCCAGAACTTTTTTTTTACTCTAGTTATTTGATAATATTATATTATATTGTGAACTTTAACAAATGACAAGTTGAACACATTTTTTTAATGTTCAAGTATGTAATTTCAGTAGTTTAGCATAAATAGTTGTTGAATAATAAAACTTAAAATATACAATATAGACTTTTTTTTAAATTTACATGTGTATATAGGTGTGAAAATAAAAAGTGCATTAGTGGCTTACACAAGTGCGATGGTGAACACCACTGTGAGGATGGTTCAGATGAGCGTGACTGCCCAACCAAATGCACTCCACGATCAGAATTTCAATGCAGAAAACCCAAAACTTGTATATTCATGTTAGTATCTATTTTATAGTTTTGCAATTATTTATATATATTAAAAGCTCATTTTTAGCTGTGAGTATATAAATGAAAAAAAATATTTTGTTGGAAGATTTACTTAGATTGATATATGAGAGTTGTTAGGTTTTCATCAAATTTATTAATAGATAACTTTTCGGCTTACTATATATTTTTGTGTCAGATCCTAATTACAAGAAAATAATGCAGGTGTTAAACATGATTGGCAGTGCTTATTTCCAAAAGAATACAAAACCAAATTAGGTAGATATAAGTGCAGTGTGAATATCTGATGAATTGACATTAATATATAACAGTTGATAGATTTTAATTACAAAGATATATAGATAATTGATGAAAAAGATGTATGCAAAAAAACATGAAAACAGAATCTGCTAGTTTCATTATAAAATATGTATACAAAAAATTAAGTTAATATCCGGAAATCGATCCAAAACCAAAAAAGAATATTTAACTTGGTGCAAAAGTAGTAATTAACATAAGGTTTGTTTTATATAATAACAAAAAATATGTTATAAATAAGGTAGGGGTGGCAAAAGAGAATGTAAGAATTAATTTTCTGAGGATTACTAAAGGAGACTGAACAATCGGTTAGTGGTCCTAGACCCCAAATACCTCACTCACACCTATTCTAAATGCATTTAACTTCTACCAACCCTGCTTAAAATTCACTATTAAAGCCAAAACTATCAACCAACTCCACTTTTTAAACCTTCTCCTAATAAGATACAATGGTTACCAAATATTAAATTTACGAACGCAGGGCATACTCTGAATTATTCATCCACTTTGTCAAAAAACAAATACCACCTTCAACCTTATCAGTTGAGTCTTCACTTTGCCTCGCCCCTCTTTCTTCACAAAAAATAAACAAAAACTTTTCATCCACCAACCAATAACCAATAATGTCAATACCTCTCTACTTAATTCACTTATCTAGTTAATGTACTTGTCAAAAGGGCTGTTTCCGAAGGTGAACCTTTTGGGATGGTCCTTAGACAAGATTAAAGATTGATTACACAAAACTGTGGATCTGAGCTTACAGACGTGTATCTTTTGCTCTAATGTCCTGAGAGTAAGGAGGAGCAGAGATCGTGTGGCATCTCCTTTCTTTCTAAAGTCCTTGCCAATTCAAAAGAAACAATGTCTGCAGTTCTTAATGTCCTAGAATCCTGAAGGATACATGCATTTCAAAAACAAACTTCAAGAAATCTGGATGATTTCTACAATGACTATTCAAATTTCTGCGACTCAGAAATTTGAATTTTAACCAAAATTATTCCCGTTATTATTGAATGTCAACATCAATTTTTTTTTTTTTACTGCTGCAGGGTTATACTACAAAGAGCACATCATTCACCTGGGTGTCTAACAAAACTTTCTGTCTCCACTGGTCTCTGATTACACAAAAAGCCTATTTTGTTCCAGATTAAAATTTGATTCCTCGAGTACAAATCCTGCATGAAACTTGCTCAAAGTTGCAGTACTCGAGCAGCAATAAAACGAGAAAAGAAATTTATAAGGCAACTAGAGCTAGACCTGTTATTAATAGGGCCTAGACCAAAAATAATAACATTTATGAAATCGAAAGTTGTAGGCAAAATCACCAGGCAGAACCCTGTCTTCACACCAAGTCTCGTGACTAGTTATATTAGTACTCCGGGGTCAAGTAATATCCATGTAATTCATTAACACTTCCTGATTCGTGTTTCTACCACATCCCTGCTATTGTTTCCTCACCATACTTACTGCTCCTGAAGATCTCTCTGAGCACATCATGCCTGCTTCAATGTCAGTATTTGTTTTTTCATCTTTCTCTCCAGAAGGCAAGTGTCCAAATTTGGCCCACTAGGCATCCCACCACACATTTGACATGGGAAAATTTTCTTATAGGCAACCAGTTGAAAACCTGAAGCTCTTGGTATTTTTAAATCATTAGTAGGATTTGGCCCATTATAAAACAATTTACTATTAAAACTACCAATCAGTTTTAAAATTCAAAACTCTTTAAAATGCTTAAAAAGTTAATAAAAATATATAACTAATTAATAGTGTTGCAAACTAGATAAAGTGTACACCCTAGAATAAAAAGGCAGTGACACTAAAGATGCTAGATTCATGCAAAGCTCCTCTGTTATTCTCTCATTTTTCACACAATCTCTTCTTGTTTTACCGAGTATCTCAGGTATCTCATCTTGATTGCTGTGGTGTTTTTTGAGAGCCATCGAGACATATAAAAGGACAAAAGGAAAATAGATTTAAATAACATTATTTTGGCAGTTGCTATTTTTGCTTGGCAGTTTTTGTGTTGTAAATTTGGTTAAACACACTGCTGGTATTTTTTACCCTACTCATTACCTCCTGGTCAATCTTCCTGCCTCTGATTATTATTGTTCTTAGGTGGTCCTAAGAATCTTCCATTTCCAGAACATCGATTTATGTAATATTTGCTGGTTCATTATCCCTTCCTATATGCATCATCTTGCTCCTAGAAGCATTTATACTCATTATTTTTCTTTTCAGTTCCTCTCCCCATTCATATACTACAGTTTGAAGTCTTGAGTAGCACATCTAGCAACTAACAAAGACTAGAGTTATATTACAGAACCCAATAAATAGAAGAAAACTTAAACAATCATGTTTTTTACCCCTTTGTAGAAGCTAAAATGGGTTTGATTCATTGTGGGTCAATCACATTATCCTTTTAGGGTCTTGATAAGCAGATAAGATTTGACTACTGAGGTTACTAGAAATTCTTTTATTGTCTAATGATTTGCAAATTTCCTGTCATGGTGCAGAAGCAAAAGCTGCCTTAAGGTTTAAGAAAACAAAGAATATAGTGTTATTCCTGTTCCAGGCCTTTTTGATTATCATCCTGAAGGAAAACAGATGATCCTGACTTTGCCTACCTATTCTAATCGACATTTCATATTATTCTCCACAGTCATTCTTCAACTTTGCTCCAATATCCTGATGTACATTTAATGTACTATCGAAGATAGGCATATAGGCCTTTAGTTTTCCCATATGCTTTGGCTTATTTTCTTGTGAATGAGAGTTCTGCCTGTATTCCTTCATCTTGAAATATTTTCTCCAAATTTCCTTGTTATCAATGGCTAGGTTGTCAGTATCATCCTTGACACTCCTGACTTGCTTTGCCTTCCTTCCTCAAAACACCTTTGTTATGCTACAACATTTATAAATTTTTTCTTTATAGGTGTCTTCTATTTCTTGCTAAAACTCTTCCCAAGAACTTCATTTCTTCTCCTTACAAAGTCTTCCGAGTACCAAAGTTCTTGGTTTTTCATGTAGATTTTCCATGGATTTTGTTTTGTTCTTTCCTACATCTTGACCTCCTCATTCCACTGTTTAGTCTTCTTAGTGGAGGTTCTTGATTTTTGTGATTGCAAACATCAGTGGTTGTTTGAAGTATGTTGTGTTGAAATATATCCATCCATACTGTGAGGTTTTTTTTTTTGGTTTTTTTTAAACTTAGCTCTCGACTGGAAATATAGGATTTAGGAAAAATAAAGGAAATTATTTGGGATGATGGGTGCCTTTCACTAAGGGGAGTCCCATTTGAAGGTAGTATGAGAAGGATATGGGGTGTGGGATGCCTAAAAGAGGCGGGTGGATTCGGGAAGGTAGTGAGAGTCTATCTATGGTGGAGCCTAGGGGTACAAGGCATTGGTTTGAAGTCAGCCAGGTAACATCTGGCCTTGGCCCCTGTAGGGGGCTGCACTGAGTCAGCCTATCGGCCGGGGTAACCCTTAGCAGGTAGAAGGGGTATTCTTGCTTCGGTTGAGTCGGCCAGGAGATCGACCTCTATCCGGGTGTTGGTCGTTCAGTCCCCGTCAGGGGGCTCGGGTTCGATCACGTCTATTTGTCTCCAGGCCTGTGAGTTCATTGTTAGCTGTGAGTATGTAAATGAGTAGAACAGTTTGGTCGGGGATAGGATTTAACAATTCTCTTTCGACAACCTAAGCCGATCTCCCAACAAACTCTTCTACTCAATAATATCCATCCATATTCCATCAAGTCCAAATCACCATTTATCTGGCTCAATCTTCTACCCAGGTTCTTTTGGTCATCCTTAGATTACTGACAGCTATCCTTTCAAAAGCTTAATAATATTTCCTCCTGGGCTTAATAATTTTTATATCCACCACTCATAATCTGTGGTCAGTTTTCAGCTCAACTGCTTTAACAGTTTTTTATCAATATTTATGAAGCTCAGTGTCAAAAATAGATTACTATCTATTACACTTCTGTTTGCTGCTCTACCAACTATCCTCCTTAAAAGCTATACTATTTCATGATGTTTGAGGGGATTGCCAATAACCATTCTGTTTCCAATGCAAAACTCAATCAGGCTCTTTCTTTCCATTATCATTTTTGGTCCCATTTTCATATAATCTCATACCTTTTTAGTTGTAAATGGTATCAGACAAATCAGATTGCAGAATAGGGCCTAACAACAGGAAAATGTTGTGTGCAAACAGGCAATGTGCAACAAAAGGATTAAAAAAGACCTGTACTTTGGTAATCATCCTTTTTGGTCTTATACGCCCAGATGAAGAACTTTGAGTGCAGATGTGTAATTGACTGGATTAAAAGGGAAATGTTTGACAAAATTTAGTTACCCCTTCTAAATATGTTATATATTCTAAGTCCTAGCATATATTCATACTTTTCACACTCCTTCAGATGAGGAGATTCAACTAAAGTTTCAAACCTAGAATAAAATTGATCAAATTCTGTATAAGAACCATAAAATTTGTTAAGCTTCATTTTAGGTAAAGACTAGTTCCTAGAGAAAATTTAATCAACAAAATTATTCCAAGATGCACAAATTTGCAACGGAATGAAAATTTAATGAAGAGATAAATTTAATTAAATAATAATTAGAAACCCAGTACTAAAAAGGTTAAATGATTTAATTTTTTTGAAAATTGCTAATCAAACTATTATCATAAATTAAATGAATTTTTTAATTAATCAAAATAAAATGTAACTTAAAAATTAAACCTAATTGAAATTAAGAGCTGTGGACAGAAATCACGCAAACTCTTATGGACAAATTAAATAATTCAACCAAAATGATATTCGAATTAACACAAATTCTGTGATTATTTAAGCTTGGGGTAGGAATTATTGAGGCCAGGCTATGACATATGATGTAATTATATATGATTACAGACAAGATAAGACTGCCTTGCCAACCTAATGGGATTAAAGATAGGTTCCAAGGTTGTAAATCCGGGGAAAAAGCCTGACCTCCGGTAAATTAATAACCCTGAACACGACCTTTGAACATGTAGACGAAATAAAACCAAGTAAGATCAAATAAATTATTATGCTTTCAATATCTGTTGTAAATAGATATATGTTATAGTAATAATAAATATCTGCATCTCAGCCTCCGGTAGTTTTTACCAGATTAATAAAGTCTACCATAAACCAATACAAAATCAATAATTTTTATGAATTAATACATTTTAATTTAAGCTGTAATACATAATGAATTTTGATATTTACATACATTTATGAAAAAAGGTCTATATGTTATGTTTTTTTATCTTTTTTGATTTTTCATCCGAAGGTTCTAGGTTCTGTCAATATAAAAAATCTGGCAAAAGGAAAATTAGATAGATATTACAAAACTTTATTCAATTTTTCCACAAGTACGTCCGTAACAAATTCACCATGGTTTATTAACATATTACTATCTTACTTACTACCATTCGCGACTGGCCAGTTCACTAACGTTTATGTCTTTTTCTTATTGCTTCTTTTACTTGGTGGTCCGCCACGGGGTCAGTTATATCCTCTGCTATCACCTCAATCCCTTTGTCCTGATAAACACTTCTTCCATCAATCGTTCTTCCTTTTGGTTCTATCACCATTAAATATAAAAATTTTAAGTTTCAAAAATGTCACTTTCTTAACTCAAAATTACGTCTCCCGGGATCACCTAAAGAACAACCGCTCTCCCCATCTCTTTTTCCTTCCTCCTTTTTTCTATTGCCTTCTTGATCCACAGCATGATTTTATTCCCGCTAATTTTCAAATTCAAATCAAAGCAACACCTAAATATCACAACAATGTATAATAGACTTAAGAACAATACCAAACACCGCCCAGCAATGAATGATCTAGTTCATTCAAAATAAAAAGGAAATTTACACCTATATACATGAGGTTTGTGTGACTATAGCACTGGTCAATCTTCCTTCCCCTTCTATTGCCAAGAGGAAGAGCTTAACTGGAGGCCTTGTATTGGTACCCACTTTCCTACCAATTAATGCCTTTCTGACCATTCCATTGGTTCCAGGAAAAACTGCCTTGAAACGTGGTTAGGTACTCCAGTTGCCAACATTTCCAGAAACGTAACACGGTGAAACAAAAGCACTTTTGTGGCTTTCCACAGTGGTAGAGAATACTGACTAGAGAGGTTGCAGGAGCAGAGTAGCCTGATCCTTGTCTCAACTTGAACACAGCCAAGAGGTTAAGTAACACCACTTGTCAAAATAAAATTAAAGAGGAATTAAATACTGTTACAGTAGACTGTCAATGGCAACAGCTGCTGAATAAAAAGAACCATATACACACAACCCTGAAGCAAGGAGAAGCTGTCGCTCCCTTTAAATTATCAACAGGAAATAATTACTTTAAAAAAAATCTATGTAACATAGGGATAGTTAGATTATCAAAAAGTTCTTTGTGCAGTACTAAAGATATGACCGGCTATTAAAAATTAATGACCAGTGGGTATACCTCTACTAGGAGCATCACTAAACTATATTTCCTCAACCAGGACACTAACCCAGGACTTAATAGCTTATGTCCAGGTAAGTAGAGACTTACTGATTAATTGCGTTGGTATCCAAGCAGTGAAACTATCTTTCTGTTATTGGGGTCCTGTTAGCTCTGCTGTGCTTAAATCTGTAGTTTTTTTGTTAAACCAAAAATATTTCAAATAAATTATTAGTCAAAGAAAATATGTTGATAGGTCAGTCAGTGATTTGAGCTCGATGTTTGGTCAGGTGCTTTTCCTACTGAATTTAATAACTCAATGTATTGATTACATCTAAATAAATACACTTAAGAATAAAATGGCTACTGCTACGCCGAATGGTTATTTTTAATTTCTTTTTCTTTTTCATTTAGTAAATGGAGGTGTGATGGTGACATTGACTGTCTGGATGGCTCAGATGAAGAGGGCTGCAATAGAACCTGTCCAAATGGTGGCATATTTTGTTCTGGGCGCTGCCTACCTAGTGCTTGGCGTTGTGATGCTAATGAAGACTGTCCTAATGGGGAGGATGAGTTAGATTGTGAATCATTTGTCTGCCCACCCAACAAGTTTAGGTCTGTACTTCCATAAATATTAAACTTCTTGTTGAAGCCACATTATGCATGGATGTAAATATTACATTAAGTTAATTTTAAGTTTTATTAAGTTAAACATTGCAGATTAATTTTATATAAAAAAGTAGTGCAAAGAAGAGTAAGAGTGTGCTTTTTGTGAGAGGTTGGCTTCTGGGGTAGCCCATATCCCTTCCCCTTCAGTATCTATTTCACAGTGATGCATTTCTGATGTCATATGGCCAGCTCCCAATTCCCTAAGACTACCTGTGTGGAGTTTCCTCAGCTCATTGCCATCTTTGACACCTCAGGGACATATGTTGAATCTGTGCCCGATACTATAGGTACAACTAGGACCCTCTTCAATTTATTTTGCATAAGGCTACTCTGAAGCCAGCATGGAAAGAAGAAAGAAGGAATGAATTCAACCCATCACCCGACAGCGAAGAAAATCCATTTCATTATGGTTATATTTTTGGTAACTATATAAAACTCTCAAGCCATGAAACATTTAAAATAATAACAGAGATGAATTAATTTTAAACATTATGAATAAACTATTATTCTTAATGAAGTTTTATGTATATCTTTTTACATTTTATAAGAGGGAAGTGTTAAAAAATGTTTTAAAATAAATGAATCACTATAGTATATTTAAGTCAACTGAACCTTCCACATGTACCTCTTTTCTCTTTTCTTCCCTTATCACATCTATTAATAACATCCTCAAAGTTTGTCACAAAAATACTAGATAAATTTTATCACATCACTGCAGTATCAGAATCCTGCCACAGACCTTATGACATTACATCCCTTCTCAGATGTTGCCATACCCAATTACACTCTCCTCTGTCATGATCAGCTAGACTGCACTGTTGGAAGGGTCCAAAATCCATCATCACTCGCCATCCCCGCACTGTGTATGTCTCAACAAGTCAAGGATCTGATAAGGGGGTGAAATGCCACCTGAAGGGGTATTACCTATATTAGACATACAGAAAAAAGATTTTCTTGTGAACTGCTTACCCAGTCTGTTGTCCAACATGCCAAGTTGGAATATTTCCACCAATTCCTTTCCTCTACTTCCTCTAGGATCTATCCAATTTTTATATTGAGGCCAGACCTACACAATACTTCTTATCCTTCAAAAACCTCAGCAAGATCCTAGATCAATCTCTAATATGGAAAAGGAAACCAACCATACCCCCCTCCCACCACCACTTTGAAAGAACTTATTTCACAAACGGTACAAAAGTAAATAAATTGCAGCAGTGAGATTGGAGAGTTGCTTACAAAGGTATATTCATAGAATAATTTAGGCTAGTTAAACTAAAAGAAAAAATTGAAGGTGCAGGAATATACACACTGACAGGCAAAAAATTCCACCCACCTGATTTTTTCATGTTTTCATCTCAAAATATTTCTGCTTTGGATTGGTCAATTTTTTTTATGATTAAATATGTATTTTTTTTTATTGTTTTCAATTAGAAATGTCAATATAGAGGATAGTAACCCATAATCCTTAATTCAATTAAAGGAGTGTCGTTCCCAATGTTTACTTTCCATGGAATTAAAAATGTTTATTCAGTGTCATTTGCATTCTGGTGCAGCAAATTTCTTAGTTTTCGGCTTTGATATTTTAATTTTCTCAATTTTAAATTTACAAATGCCTCTTCGTGCTGAGGATGTTGCACGTGGTGTGGCACTTATTGATGATTGACGTTCCATTAGATATGCAGCTAATGCCATCGGAGTTCCCTATGAAACTCTACAAGGCGCCGTCAGGCATTTTCGAGAAACTGGGTCTTACCATAGAAGGGCCGGTTCTGGACAGCCTAGGGCAACAGAACCACAGGATGACCAGTTTCTTACTTAAGGAATTTTACGAAACCGGCACCTTACCGTTGTTAAAGCGATTCATCAGCTCCAAGAAGTTCGAGGTGTGCAAATTTCTAAACGTACTGCTCGGAGAAGATTAAATGAGTATGGACTAATGGCTTTTCGCCCAGTAAGAGGACCAAAATTGACCAGAACTCACTGAGTTACACGGCTGGCTTTTGCTCGAGAACACAGTCATTGGACTATGGACGAATGGTGTGCTGTACTTTTTACAGATGAATCTAGATTTGCCCCAAGATCTCCAGACGGGCGTGAAAGGGTGTGGAGAAGAAGAAATGAAAGGTATGCAGCCTGTAATTTCACTCAGAGCCAACCTTTTCAACGTGGTTCCTTGATGGTGTGGGCTGGGATTTCAATGGAGTGCCTCACAGAATTGGTTGTTGTTCGTGGAGGGTCTTTGACGACCACTCGCTATGTAGATGAGATTTTGGAACCTCATGTGTTGCTCCTATATCCTCAGCGATCATTCATTTCTAATGCACGTCCACATGTCGCTTGCATAGTACTGACGTTCCTTCATCAGCACAACATTGAGGTCTTAGCCTGGCCAGCACGTTCTCCAGATTTGAACCCTGTCGAGCATTCATGGGATAACCTCGAAAGACGAATAAGAGCACGTTCAGCACTTCCTGATACACTGCAGGACCTTGAAAGGGCTCCTTGGGAAGAATGGGCTAACCTCCAGCAAAGGAACATTTCCCAACTGGTGAAAAGTATGCTGAGGCGTGTTCAAGAAGTAATAAAGGCAAGAGGAGGAAATACGCGCTATTAAATGATCCTGTCATTAATTTATTTTAGGATAAAAATGGTTATTTTTCAATTTTTTTTTTCATGTTTCTTAGCAGTTCACATTTTGATTTTTTTAAACAAAGGCTCATTTAATAAACATTGAAAACCTTATTAAAGGTAAAAAAGATTTTATAAATTCAATAAATAATAAGTATTATATACAATTACCATGTATTATATACAAATACAATTTTTTTACAAGTGGGTGGATTTTTTTGCCTGTCAGTGTGTGTATATATATATAAATATATATAAGTTAACTAGTAGGAAAGGATTATTGTAAACAATAATAGTGAGTGGGGCTAATCCCATCTCACAAGGTATATATAGATGTAAGAGGGAGAAATAAAACAGTCTTTATGTTATACTCAGCCGTGTTTGATTTCACCCAACCCTTTTCGGGTTACGTTACTCGTTCGATTTAAGTGGTGCCGAAACCCGGGACCTTTAAATTCATACCCTGAGATACAGTCATTGACTTGAGCAATTAGCGGTCTCAGGGACGGAGTGTAGATTCGGACGAACTAGGAAAAAAGAGCATCACGATGGCTGCGGACGACTTGGCGAGGCTGAGGAAGGAGTTGACCCAGCTACGAGAGGAGCGCGTAAAATTCGAACTTCAATTGAGTGAGTCAGCCAAAATTACACAAATAGAATTGGCAAAAATTCAAACACACAACTGTGCCTTCATACACGATGTGCACACACATGCATACACGATGTAATTGGTCAATTGGAACACTTCACGGGAGTGCTGGGCGAATTACAACATTTCCTAAAAGGAGGAGACCAATTCAAGGAATTGATTCTGACTAGAAAAGAAGCAGGGACACTGGCGGACGGGGATATAAAACTCCTAGAAGCTTCATTGGTGGGAAGGATCTCGCGCCGGGTACTGAATGCGATACAGGGAGATTCATCACAGCCGTGGGAAGGACTGAAAGCTAGGCTAAAGAAGCTATATGGGGTGGCCGATGGTCACCGGAAGAGGACGCGTTCTTCCTACTACGGGAACAGAGGAAACCGGGACAGACCGAAGGCGACTTCGTGGAGAAACTGCTCGTGCTCTACAACCGCCTTAATGAGAAAATGGTCGAGGCGTATGGGCAGTCGGAAGCGGTAGCGATGCTGATTTTTGTCAGGGAAATTATGAAGGTGCAGTTAAATCAAAACATAGACGAGGGTCACTGGCTAGAGATAGAGACGTGTTGGACTGTGCGCACGAGCTCATTGACGCACAAGAAAGAAGCATGACGCGGCCTAAGAACCCGGAGCCGGACTGGACGGAGGTCAGGAGCTCGAGAAGAGAAGGAAGACCGCCGGTAATGCAGCGCGGCGATCGAACAAGGGGTGCCGGCACGACACGAAGACCCTTCCGAGCATCAGACGAACGAAGAGACGCTGTTACGAGTGTAACAGGACTGGCCACCTAGCGTCGCAATGCAATTTAACTCGTTACGAGTGCGGTCGTCGGGGACATATCGCGCGGGAGTGCCCTAAACGAACCGGCGAGATCAGGAGAGGACTTCGGCCCGAACCTATGGAGGTCAACTGCCAGAGGTGGGACGGCGAGAAGACGAACCGTCGAGTAGATGGCAACGTGACAGCAACGAGTCTTCAGAGGGAGGGAGCGTCCTGTCCGAGCGCAGTGGCCTGGCCGGAGACAAACGTGAGGTAAGTGGGGGGGTCCCTTGGAAAGGGGGGCCGTTGGGCGTGGAGGTACTAATGGGTCGGCAGCGGGTGGACTGAGGGTACGTTGATGGGCGGGGCAACCGGGGAGAGATAATACGAATTAACAGCATTTGTAAAACGAGAAATAATAGATTGCCCGTGGCGAGGGGGGGGGAGACTAGGCTAAAATTCTTGTTGGACACAGGAAGCACGCACGAGACGCAAAACGGCAGTGCGGATGCATATTGTAAATAAGGTGGCCACCGGGTATGATGTAATTATCGGATGTGACGCGCTAAGAGTAGCGGGACTTAGACTAAAGTACAAGAAGGACTTGTGGACTTTCGAACTAGGGGCGGACAAATACACTGTCGATGGCGGACACGCGGAAAAAGGAGTTCGAGTTGGAGCGGCCCAGTGCATCGGAGAGCCGTTGCGAGAGGTCATAATAGAAAATCGCGAATTGTTCTACGGAGAGGGCGAAATAATTCCCACCATGGGGAAGACTGTACACCGTATTAAATTAACAACGGAGGCACCCGTCTATGTGAAGGACAGGCGGTACCCGCAGGCAATGAGGGAGATTATCCGGGAGCAGTTGACGGAGCTACGAGACCAAGGGATAATTAGGACAAGTAAGTCTTCATTTAATAGCCCGCTGTGGGTAGTGGAGAAAAGGTCAACGGAGCAGGGAAATGAAAAGAAAAAATATAGGGTCGTAGTCGACTATAGGAAGTTGAACGAAGTCACTCAGGATGAAAGGTATCCGCTGCCGACGATCGACGACATCCTAGACAGACTGTCGGGGACCGTAATATTTAGTACATTGGACCTTAAAAGCGGCTACCATCAAGTTAGAATGGCGGAGGAGGAGGCTGGAAAGAGGGCCTTCACTTGGGAGTGGGGGCACTTCGAATTCGTCCGAATGCCTTTCGGACTAAAAAGGGCCCCACTAACCTTCCAACGTCTCATGGACGAATTGCAATGGGGTTTGGGGGAGTACTTCTCACAGGTCTATATGGACGATTTAATAGTTTTCAGTAAGTCAAAGGAAGAGCATGTCCAACACTTGTGGCAAGTCCTCGCCAGAATCCGAGAGTTCGGGTTAAAACTATCCCAAGAGAAATCCCAGTTCGGGATGCGTGAGATAAGATTCTTGGGACATGTAGTCTCGAGCGAGGGGGTGCGGCCAGACCCCGACCGCGTAAGGGTCATTCGCGAGGCACCGTTGCCCAAGAATGTACGAGGGGTGCGACGGTTTTTGGGAATGGTAAACTATTACCGGCAAGAAGTACCAGGAATCATGGAACTGACCGGACCACTGAAGAAAGGGAAACGATTCCAATTGGGGCCTTCCCAATTGAGAAGTGCCGCGAGATCTTGACTACTATATTATTCTAATATTTGCTTGATGCATTAATAATATTTAATTTTAATTATATATTCTTTCATATAATTTTCTATAAAACTTTTATATTTAATAACTTTTACGTTATATCAGGGTTCTGTTAATAATTATCTAGGAAACTTCTGGCAAAAGGTTTATTGGATTTATTTATACACATTGAATAACTAAAATTGATATACTAAAATTAAATACGTACGTAATAAAGAATACTATTAAGACTAACATTAAAATGGTACCTTGTAAATTATTCTTAACTGTATACTAATACTGGCCAGTGTATCTTGTGTTGGTGTCTTCGTGTGGTTCGCGGATCAGCATGCTTGTTCTACTCTGCCGCGCGTGGTTCTATTACGTCTCATGGCTGGATGCAAGTCTGGTGAAAGTGAAAGTCAGAGGCGGTAGCGTGGGTTGGCTACCTGGGCTTGCGTGTCTCCTGCCTCTTCGGTCCCAGATATAAGAATGAGGCCTTTTCCTTGTCCTGCGGATCTTTATATTACCTACCACTGCCTTCTTGACTCTTCATCTCTTTGGTTGTTCGGATATTTATTACTTTGCTTAAATTAGAAGTTTATATAGTAAATGTTTATATTAAATATGATATTATGTTTATTTCAATTATTAATAATTAATATGACGACAGTAAAACGTTCATACTTTCAAAAATGAATCACGGATCGTTATTCAATGCTCGCTAATTTCGAGTTTATTTAAACAAACACTATTAAAAATCATCATTTTAAAATATCACAACAATATATATATATATATATATATATATATATATATATATATATATATATATATATATATAAGTTAATGTTTATCGAATTAAAATCTCAGAAAGGTTGGTAATCAGAACAGGTAGAACGTTGTTACAAGACTGCTTTATTTATTCCAAGTCACCTCTATCTATAGGTATTACCTGTAAACATATATACAGATAACATATGTTTGGGGATTAAGGCTGGGCACTAGCGGCACCTGGACTTAACTTTTATATATATATATATATACACATACACATAAGGAATGTTTATGGACTTGAATTAAATGGGGGACACAATAGAGTCACAATCTGGTGCACTGGCTGGTTGATATTGGTGCTCGGCGTTTTCAATCGTGCAACTCTTAAAACACTATCAGGTCCTTGGAAAGAATCTTGGAAATGTAACTTTAGAAATGCTTTGATAACTGGGTCTCTATACAATTCTGCGACTCTTAATTTGCCCTTAATAAATATACTTAGATTGCTTAAGTGAGAAGTTCACCAACTTAACTTTATAACCGATTTCAAACATCAATTTAGTATTTTTGTGAATATCATTAAGGTCTCAATAAGCCATAATTATAATGGGGGTCAATGACCCTTGTGATTGACATGTCCTTGAAAAAGAAAAAAAATTGATAAAATCATTTAAATCTGGCAATTGAAGTGTTTTCATGATATTGACATTACCTTCTGTGTATGGCTTAGCCACTGACATAGCTTACATTGTCATAAATGACCCCCTGGATTACATTTCTCAACTTGATCCTTTTTATTGAAAAATACCTAAACAATCTGTTTACAGCCCTATATACCTCATAATTATCCTAAATGGATTCAATTCCTATCACTTCTGTCTAACTTTCGAATTTGAATCCGTAACAAAGAACTAACTCCTCTTTTTGGATCTTCGTCTGTTAAGAAAAAGTCACAACAAAATCATCACTGATTACTATACTAAGCCCAAAAACACAGGGCGAAATCTTAATTATTTATCCAGCTACCCACTTTGTCAAAAAAAAAAAAATTTGCCTACATCCTTATCAGCTAGCCAAGTGCTTCATTCACCCTTCTTTCAACAAAAAAAAAGTATCAACTTTCCACAACATCCAACATTCATTCTACTAATTAACACACTTATCCATAAATTTCACCACTTCTATCTTAAACTCAATCAACAATAAAATAAATAAATATAAGAGTTTGTTAGGAGATCAGATTAGGTTTATGAAAGATAGTTGTTAGGGTTTCATAAAATTTATCAATAGACAACCTTTCAACTATACTATCTATGTCAGCAACAACTCCAATAACAAGAAAAGGAGCTAGGTGTTAAACATAATTGGCAATTCTAAGCAGCGAAAGTTAGGCACAAAAGAATACTAAACAAAATGAGGTAGATATAAGTGCAGTGTGGGTATTTAATGAACTGATATTAATATGTAACAGTTGATAAATTTGAATTACTAAGATATATACAGATAATATTAATAATTTATAGATAATAGATTAAACGAGGATATGTAAAAAACATGGATACAACAAAATACATATAAGATAAAAAGTAGACAAAGTTTGAAATATATACAAAATAAAGTAGTTGACATCTGCCAATTGGAAAATGATACAAATTTGAGAAAACCAAAAACGAATGTTAAACTTGATGGCAAAAAATGTAATAAACATTAAATGCGTGATAATAGTAACAAATTTCTTTTGTTTAATCTTAAAAAAAATATAATAACAAAAATTATGTTGTAATATAGTTGTAGAGTGACATAAAGAGTATTATTTTTTTGAATATATTTTGAAGATATATAGAGGAGCAGATATAGTTTGAAGAAAGTAGCTGATTTTAAGGTGCAGGGAAATAAAGTATAAATGCAAGTTAAATGAAGAAGAGCACAGATTTATTTGGATACATACGGACAGTACTCACACTCATGGACGGTCACAATGGGAATTTAATTAGGCACATGCCAACCTGATCACAAAACGCAACAGTGCCGCCCTTATCGTTACAACTAAATATAAATCATACAAAACAAATAATAATATAAATGTGGAATTATACCAATACACCCTTCTAATTTCGCATTACTTACAATCTATCAAGTTTAAATGTTCAACAAAAATCGAGAATTTACTAAAAGCTAAGGATTTGGTCATAAAATCCGCTATTTGATTAGAAGAATCAACATAATGCAATTTAACTATATTTTTATCAACAATATCTTTCACGAAATTAAACTTTACATCAAAATGTTTGGACCTTTTGGTCTCACAGGTACTTGCAATTTTAATAGTGCCCTGGTTGTCTTCAAAAATATTAATTTTACCTTTAAAGTTAAAACTCTCATTTAATAATTTGTTCAAAAATAGCACCTCTTTAATACAGTCACCTAGTGCATAATATTCGGCTTCACAGCTACTTAAAGCAACTACGCCTTGTTTCCTGGATCCCCATGAAACAACATTATTATTTACCTTGATAACGTAGCCAGATACACTTTTTCATTTTTGTCAAATGCAAAGTCTGCATCAGCATATGCATTTATATGAACATCACTAGAGTTAGATTTGTCAAAGCTAAGAGCCATGTCAGGACTATGTTTCAAGATCTTACAACATTTTTCAAGTGCTTCCAATGAGTTACAGTAAAACAGTTTTGAAATCTACCAAAATATGAAATTGCATAAGTTAGATCTGGTCGAGAAGCGACCATCAAATACATTAAGCTTCCTAAAAGTTCTTTATAAGGTAGCTTAGGACAATTATTCGGATCTCCTTTTTCGAGATTAAGCTTAGGCTCAATAGGTATTCGCTTAGATTTAGCATCTGACATATTAAACTTATGAAATATTTTCCTGTTTAATTACAATATTCCCTAGTTTATTTCTGAAAATATTCAACCCTAAAAATTCTAAATTTCCATTATTATCATAATCTTTACATTCTAAATCTGTCATTAATAATTTCTTAACATTTTCCAATTTAGATTTAGAATTAGCTATCAATAGAAAATCATCAACCCATACAAGAATATAAACACTGTCATCAAAATATAAACATGGGTGTTAAGGCCAGATAAAGTTTTTGTTTTGTTGGAAAAGTGAAGTAAATTGAATTAATGTTTTTATCTTTATTTAAAAAATTAATTTGTTTGTTAGATTTAATTATTTATTATTTTCGTCACTGACGTAAAAAACTGTAAATAAAAATCATCATTTTTTTTTTATTGTTCATGTAAAATATGATTGTGTAATTTCTGTTCATTATATTTCGTAAGATTAAATTGTAATCTAAGTTAAATACCTAAAGGAGAATTCCATACCTAGGACAGTGGCACTTTGGACTTACGGTAGGGGAACTTGTGGGCCCAAGCCCATTTACGTCAGTGTTAAGGTAACGTCTGAACAGTTACGGTGTACCGATCTCAGACTTAATTGGCCATTTGGCCAAAATCATACCTATATGATATTTAACGTTCCCCTTGGAGCTTGGAATCGCCGCCCTGCGGTTGGATTTTTTTTGAGCCTCAACCTGACCACGACAGCTCTACGTTTTGTTTGCAGCCTGCACCCGCGAGAGCGCTTGAACTGCAACCTGCTGCTGTGTGAATATACACTTGTTTCACTTATTTCCTAATCAATTCCGTAATTGATTTGTTGCTGGTTGCCTTTTGAGTATTTATTTTGGATGAGTTTATTGACAATTTAATTACAAGTGACGAGAATTTGGTTAATTCCTTTAATTATTAAGGATAAAAGACATTTTTTTTATTTGAAACCAGTCTGTCTTACATTGGCAAATTTTATTATTGTTAACCAGGCCTGGGTATTTTATTTTGCTCCTCATTTTTTTTTTATGAAATTTTTATAATATTCTGTTTAATTTTAGAATAAATGTATTGTGAATTGGCATCAACTCTTATTTTCATTCATTCACAGTCCACTAGTTCATGCTAATGAACCAACCTGTTTTGAATTACCACTTGGAAGTATATAATACTCCACGGGTAGTTCAGCGTAAACAATGGGTCTACATTAGATCTACAAAATCCAAATTTCAATAATCTATCATTTAAATGGTCATTCCACACTTTTGGACTTTGTTTGAGACCATATAAAGCCTTTTTTAACACTTTATCACTTTGACTTTTATAGCCTTCCGGTGGCATTATATAAACTGGCACCTTTAGATCAATTTTAAGACATGCACTCCGAACATCAAGCTGATCAATTAATAGATCCTTCTCTGCAGCCGTAGAAAGAAGTACTCGAAGTGTCGTGAAACGGGCAACCGGTGCATAGATGTTGTCAACGTCATCGAGATGTTGTTGAAAACCGCGAGCCACTAAGCACGCTTTCTTCTTAGATTCACCGTTGGAAGTCTTTATGGTGAAAACCCACAGTCAATAGGGGTCAAATCCGGTGGAACATCTACCTCTTCCCAAGTCTTATTACTTTCTAATGAGGTTAATTCTTCATTAATGGCTTGCTGCCAATCGGGATCGTGAATCGCATTTGAAAATGTCTTGGGAACATCTATTTCGGCATTAGTGGACAAAGCCATTTCATTTAAGGCAAAATTAATAACAAAATCATCCAAATGCTTTGGTTTTACCTTTTTCCTTGTTGATTTTCGTTCTTTCTTGGGATAACCAGTCGTTTCGTCAGGAAAACCACAGAAAATACTTTTTGAATCAGAATCACCTGCAATATCTTCTATAACATCACTCGGTCCAGGTATGGGAAACTTACATTTGTCCTGAGGTGTGGGAGATTTACTCTGATCTTCAGGAATGCATTCTTCTGGAGATACAATGATGTGCTTAGGTTCGTTGCTCTTCATGAATGATAACTTAGTTTGCTTCCCCTTTAAACAAATTCCAAGAGGATATAATGCACTATGCCCCATCCTTCGATGCATTAGACTGTTACATGCACCAACAACATTTGCTTGTTCCTTAAAAAGGTGAAGTTTAATTACATACCGTTTGCCAACGAGATAGCCTGTCATAACATTTGATCCCCTAAATATTTTAACACAGGAATTTTCGAATACTACTCTGCATCCCTTCTCCTCTAACTTCATAACAGATAAGAGATTCATTGTTAAATTTTTGCACACAATAGCATCAGTTATACGAACCTTATTTCCATCTTCTGACATACAAAACAAATTTCCTTTCCTTAACGCAACCACTGATTCACCTGCCTTTGCCACACTAAAATTAACATTTACTGGAGTTGAATCTCTTAGAAAAACATTGAGCTCGTCCCTTATAAGATGACATGTCGCACCTGAATCGACTACGAAGCATGCTACATCAGATGATTGTTTACAAACTACTGCCTTATCTGTTGTGGTATCACTGCTGTTATCCTGGGTAGTAAACAGAAATTCCTCACAGTTGTTATCACTAGAAATGGCGGCAAATCCTTTATTTTTAAGTTTAGGACAATTATTCTTAAAATGACCTCGATTTTTGCAATAATAACAAATAACGTTAGACATACTTTTGTTTTGACCAATTTTTATTAAAGCTTTTAGCTCTATTTTTATAAGCTGAAAAAACATTTGCAGACGGGTGATCTTCTTTCTTCAAATTCCTCTCATATTCAGCCAGAAGTGTGTTTTCCACATACTCCAAAGTAACGGCCGTCTTGTCCTTACTACACAAAATGTCCATCGCAGACACCACAGAATCATAACCGGACGGCATTGCAACAAGAAGTTGGTTTACAACCTCATCCTCTTCTAAATTACCACCAGCCACTCTCACCTTCGAAGCCATTGAATCAAACGTTTGAAAAAACTCTTGGAGAGGGCGATCATTATTGTATTCCAATTTTCTCCAAGCCTTCTGGGCGGTGACAAGCGATTTCATCCCACGCTTTTCATAAGTCGCTGCTAGGGCATCCATTATCCCCTTCGCCGTCTTCTTTTCCTTGATTGTAGGTAATATATTATCGGCAAGTCCTTGCACAATAACGTTACGGGCTTTTACATCTTCTTGATTAAACAACTTGAGTTCGGCTTCCCCAGTTGGGGGGTCCTCTTTTAGAACTTGAAGTACTCCGTTTTGCTCAAGTAACAATTTTATCCTGAAGTCCCAATTACCAAAATTTGAGCCATCGAATGGCTTTATACTGAAAGGAAGGTTCATATATGAACTAGCCATCGCATAAACGAACAAACCGAAACCGACCGGGCACGTGAGTCCAACAGGTTAACACCGCACAAACAAACAAACAAAAACTGAATCCGACTCTTTCGTTAAAACAAAACTTGCAAAATCAATACCCTGGGCCCATAACCTTTGAAGGTGCAGGGAAATAAAGTATAAATGCAAGTTAAACGAAGAAGAGCACAGATTTATTTGGATACATACGGACAGTACTCACACTCATGGACGGTCACAATGGGAATTTAATTAGGCGCATGCCAACCTGATCACAAAACGCAACAGTGCCGCCCTTATCGTTACAACTAAATATAAATCATACAAAACAAATAATAATATAAATGCGGAATTATACCAATAGCTGATAAGTGGAGTCTCAATCCACTACTGATCTCAAAATTATACAAGAATTCCTTAAATTCCAAACTGACATAATTGTTACCAATCCTGACAAAGGTAATATGGCCCTTATTATATAAAAGATTTATATAACATAAAATACTATCTAGACAAAATGAACGACCTTTCTAAAGATACATCCTTCCAACTTGCTTACACACTGTGTATATACTGCACCAGCGCACAGTGGTCGCCCTCAAAATCAGATTAATTTTTTCCACAAAAACTATTATGTTTTGGTAGTATATTAACCATAAAATGCTTGTTCATGCTGTATTTTTTCACAAAATGTTTCAGTAGTGCAAGGCTCCAGTTAAAAAATGATCTTGTGTAGCTTTATTGAAAATAGCAGCTTTTAAACTAACGCAACAATTAATGTTTCTGAAATACAAATTGTAATTCAACCCATATTGACAAATCTAAACAATACATTAATAAACAGTTCAATTATCACAAAATAGACATTCTAAAGAACAGAATCGACAGTCTGGCTCACATAAAACCATAAGTTTGACTTCTCCAATACCTAAATCATCAATAAATAAACAAATCACTCTTGCAGACTTTTATCAGAAACACTGCATATCAATTTAGAGCTTTTACCACATTCTCCCCCCTTTATTTTAATAATTTAACTCAAAGTCTTTCAGATATGAGGGAGCTCTGATTTTTCTTTGGGGTATCTGTGTCTGAGGCTTCAGGACTTTTGAAGAAGCTTCGTCCGCTGTATCCCTGTTTTCTGAAGTACTTTATTATCAAGATGTGATGCGGGAGCTTTGTCAGGTTGTCTGATGTTTTCAGGCTCCAAATGATGGAACATGGACATACCTCTCGGATGGACCTACCTCATGATGAGGTTCTGATGGGCCTTCCTCCAGTTCTCCCCCCCCCCCACCAATTGTCTCAGAGAAACAGTTGTTTCACTGCCGTCTTTGTTTTTCTAACAAAAGCATATTAGGGGTTAGCTTCGAGAATTACAGCTTTTTCGACTAGATCGTTTTATTTGGTGCCTCGAACATTTCACTTCTGTGGGACAGTCTTGCCAGGAATCAGCCAAGTAGGTAGGGCATCACCATTTGGTGACCTTTGGTTGTGACAAAAAATCTTTCGTGTGGTTTACAGTTAGTAGCTGTACAGTACAGATAAGCGATCGGATGGAATGAAGAGATTCAGAAATGACATCTTCCCAAGCTTCTGGAGACATATCTTTTTCATTGAGTGCCAATAATATTGTTTTCCATATTGTTCCGCTATAACATTCTACCTGTCCATTTCCTTGTGGGTTGTAAGGTGTTGTCCTGCAGGTGGCCACTCTATTCATGTGCAGAAACGATGTTACCTCTATTGACACAAAAGAAGCACCACGGTCCAAATGTACAAATGATGACATTCCAAATATTGAAAATAAACTAAAGAATCATTTAGAAATTGTCGCAGAAGGCAAATCCTGACATGGAAAAGCAAATTGGAAACGGGAATATTCATCAATGTCTGTTTGTTAGAATATAGCGATTTCTGGACCTTGAAGGGAGAGGGCCTTTAAAATCAATGTTTAGACCTTCAAAAGAACTCTTCGATTTAATTAATGTCCCTGTGTTTTCTGAAACCTAGATTTCACTTCTGCAAGATAATGCCTCCTGATCCATTAAAGAGCTTAAAATGTCTTCCTAAGAAATAGCTGTTTGAAATTTCACCAGTTGAAATCGCAACCGGCAAACGAGGCGACTGATTCGAGAAACTAATTAGCCTGGGGATAATTAGCTATACGTTTGAGTTTTAAGTGGACTGTAATTATTTGAGAGTCTCGTTAGAGAAATGACAATATCAAATGTAAACACAGTAATGTAAATTCCTACCTGCTGCGATGTGACGACAGCGTGCGAATCTCCCTTCTTGAACTCCGACAACCTAGAGATTTGGGCCCAAACTCCAGATTTATCCAAGTCCCGATTCATCCAATAGCTGTCTGCGTTTAATCTGAAATGTCGCTTCTCCAAGACTGCGTAATTGTGAATTGGATAATGACTAAATAAAAAATAATGGCGTTGAGAATACGCTTGAAAAACAGTGTGAAAAAATTACAACTGTTGAAGACAAAAAAAGGACGCTATAGTGAACATGAAGTTACCAGTCGAGAGTCAAAAGTGGGGGGAAAAACTCTGATCGAGCTGGCAGGCAGCGCCAGCGTCTGTGATTCACTGAAATACCGAATGGTTTCGGGTAATTACTTATTGAATAGCAAATTCAAATTAAATGAAATTAATTTTACGCAAATGGCGTAAACAATAGCACTTCCATTTGCTTATGGATTCTACAATAGCAGCTGCTTCTTTCTCGAAGGAGGAATGAGATTTTTCCACTTGTGAAAGTGTCCTTGAAATGAACGCGATTGAATGGCCACCCTGACTGAAAGTGGCACCCAACACTATATCAGAGGCATCATTTTCGACCACCAGAGGTGATTCATCTGTTACAGTACTGGTGAGGGATTTGAAATCTTCAGCCTGATGGCTTAATGGAAATGACAAGCTGTCCATAAGATGTCTTATTTTGTCCGAGAAGTGGGGAATCCATCTGGCATAATGAGCAAAGAGTCCGAGCGCGCACTTTTAAGAATGAGTATCGTGAGTTAGAGGCAAATCCAACAATGGCTTTAGACGATCAGGGTCAGGGCGACTTTCCTTATGAGAAACCACATTACCTAGGAGAGTGACTGTAGACTTTAAAAACCCGACTTATATTTCTATTGATGATAAACAAATATCTATCTATAGCAGAAAAAAAATGTTTAAGATTGACATTACGTTCTGCTTCATCTCTACCACAGATGTGGATAAATTACAGTTGATATGAGTTTAAGAAAAAAATGTTTAGTTTTTAAGACACATACCTTTTTCCAAAAATTTTCTTCTCATTATAATCATATACTTAATTGTTGGCAGTTCCTAAATTTCTTTGAACCCTCAAAATACTTTGAACAACCAAGAAACAGAATATGCACGGAAAATTTATTAATATATTAAAAAATAAAAATATTAAACATAAAAACTTCACCCTGTGCGAAGAATTTTAACAACTTGCTTTTGTTGTACTTATGTAAACTTTTGGGTAGATTTCATTGTATACAAAGCAGCTTTTATTACAATTATGTACATTTAAATAACCTTACCTTATTGTAGACTTAAAAAATTGTGTTAAGACACAGGTTGCCACAAAAAACTATTTGCTTTACTAAAGTATTTATTGGTTAAATTAAAATTTTTGCACAAAGCTTCTTTGTCTGCTATCTTCTTCAGTCTTCAACAATCTGTTCGGTATAGTTGAAGTTGCCCCAGTAGGAACACTTGAGTTTTGACTTACTGCAGCATCGTAGTGGTTGATAACTACCTGCAGAAGTGAAGATAATATTTGGCACTGTTATCTATCTTTGATAGGATAGTTGTGAAATGGGAAATATGACTAGTTTTACCATCAAATTTCATATTTGTCTATTTATACCAACTAACTAAAAATAACTAGGTGTTTGGGACAATTTTGTGATATCATCCAAATACGCAAAAACTCCTCTGCAGATATAACTCTATCCATCACCTGCTGGAAACATGCAACTCCATTTGTCACTCCAAATGGAATCCAATAGGATTTTAATAAAACTGGTACAATTGTCCCATGGCTTCAAAAGCTGTGAAATATTTTTTCTCTTCTGCTATTTGTATTTGATGGTAGGTGCTCTGAAGATCAATGGTAGTAAAAATACTATACTTAGCGACTGTTCGTACTATCTCATCAATTTTAGGAAGGGAGTAGGCGTCTGGAAGAGTATATCTATTTATTTTCTGTGAATAGTCAATGACTAGTCTTTTCATGTTATGATTCTCACCCTCTGGGAATATGACTACAACTTGGGCTCTCCAGGGAGAGTTACTTTCCTCAATAATCCCATCATCCAGTAGTCGAGAAACTTCTTCTTTTATAAATTTTGTATCCGCACGTCGAGACTTAGTGGCAGTAGACCTATGTTTGCAAATAATTGAGACGTTTAAACTTTTGCATAGGAAGTTAAGGCGCATATTGACAAAGATGGCCTTTCACCGCCAAACTCCATCTGGATACTTGAGTGGTTTTTCAGCACGTCATTACCAAGCAAAACATCAGCACATAGTTCAGTTAATATATTAAGTCTAACATTTTCGTAACGTCCCCCCAAAAGTTCAAGAGATACCAGAGTATACCCTTTTACTTTAGATGCTAGAGAGGTCGATGCCATAACTACACATCCCTCATCTGGGAAGATCTCTAATTTAAGGTGCCTGAGAGATCTGCTGGTATCAATTAGAGAATGAACTTGAGATCCGTTTACTTCCACTGCGATGATAGTTTTATGCAGATATTGTATGAAACCCCTATTTACACTAGACAAAAACATTGTTAATGATGATGAATCTGTGATTCTAGATGTTGTTTTCCTTTTGCAAATTCTGGCGAAGTGACCTTTGATGTCACACTTTTTACATGCCGCATCTCTATCGGGGCATTAAACATAGGTATCTACCTTGAAATAGCAAACTTTGCTTAAGAGTTTAGGATTTTGAATTAACTGCGCAATAGTTTTCCTGGATTGTTGTTTTCGACCTTTTTTGTCGCCGCTAGTATGTGGTGCACAAATGTTTCACTTTTATCTTTTAAGAAAATCAAATCAAGCGTTTTTAACGCAAATTCATAAGTCCCACTATCACTTATGAGATCATAAACGTTATACAAAAGGAAATTTGTCATTACCTTGAGTTTATCTGCATCAGACAATTGTTCCGGGGAAATTCCTAAAAAGTTATTAAATGTTCGCTTCCAATGAGCCCATTCCTTAGAAGCACCAGGCGAGTCAGAATCTTCTTCGAACTTGCCTGGCTTGATGAGATAACGATCCGCCACTGGGACTAACTGGACGATATTAAGTTAATAAAATTGAAATAATTAAAGAGAGAGAACCTTGTAAACTAAAGCTTGTATTAACTTAAACCTTACAAGGATATACAAATATAAAAACTCCCATGCTGTTACATACAACAGTGGCACCAACATAACTATACCAATTTTACCACACTTACACTAATACCTGTTTTATCAGTTGTCAAGTTCTGACCATTCACTCATATTATAAACATTATGTATGACCTGAACAATCTCTGTTATTATGAACAAACATGACTACCTGGACAGTGATTAACTGAGGCTTGGGAGCTCTCTTACCACATCAAGGTGGAAGTGCCATTGATTATTGTAGTCTATCTGCCACCATCAGTCAGCGCTGGTCGATAGTTATAGTCTATTGTCCACCATTGATAATTAACAGTTATGCATCAGCAATTATAAAATCTGTCTGCTCCGTATTCTGTTAGCCACCTGTTAACTGTTGCATTTTGATTCGGTTCTTGGGATAGATGTACAAAGTTGTTCATGTTCAGGGTTCACTCACTTCCTCCTGAGCACATCTTTAAGACCTTGTAAGACTAAGTGTCTATGCTAATAAGTAAGAAAAGAGCCATCACTTTCTAATATCTTTACACATCACATCATTCTTTGCTTTATAGGTTGCTTATGTATTTTGAAGTCACCTCCAATGACTAATGTAATGAGATGTTTTTTTGGTTTAAGCTGAGTGATGGTACCATTTCCATGTCTTCAGTGTATTGTAGTGACCAGGTTTCTGCAGTAATAAGAGCCTACCGAGTTGATAATTATTTTCATGCAGGATTTCTACTTTCATCTCGCATATTTCGGATTTAGATTTATCTAAGGCTCTTCTTGTCACATAATTGGCATTTTTGGTTTTTTCCTTTTGTGCTATTAATATTGTTTTTGAAGTAATGAATTGACAAAAATACTTAGCTCAAATAGTAGCCGTATGATTTAGTAACTGTGGTTTAGCCAGTGGACTGTAATTAATTAGCAAAAGTTTAAAAATTTATTCCAATCAATAAAATGATTGAATCTGAGAATTTCAAAACTATCAATCGGCTTTCCAAACGATCGAAAACCCAAATATTTATTCGTCCTCTCAAAACCCCCAATAACGAAAAACTGTTCACACTTACCTGGGGTCTGATAGCTTCTTTCTCGAGCGGTTCGGCTTCTAGGAGGAATATGAGGGATAGGAAAGGATAAAGAAAGTCTAGGACAAGCCCGAATCCACCTGATGACCACGCCAAGAATTCAGAAGCAGCGAACAATTCTTCCCCAGTGGTTGGCGATGAAAGGATCGTTTTACCCATATGAAAAACTATAACTATAACGGAAAATAAAACCATGCACCAACCATCGGCAAAATTTGAAAATAAAAAAAAACCGGAAATAACTTTCGCTGGTTCTGGCAAACACCCCACTCGATCGGAGCACAGATCCAGCCTCTTCAAACTAATAGAACACAATGGCCAATTACTCCCCAAAACGGTTTCCTTGTATTACTTGTAGAATTGGCTTGCCAGAGCGCAGCACCTCCCAGAGCTATTTCCCCTACAGATAAATCAAAATCTCTCGCGGTAATCCTCCCGCGTAAACATCCCCCCGCCTCTGAAAGGTTATTTTCAGATAAGGTCAGAATACACACACACAAAAAAAAAAAAACACTTATCCATCATCATAAATCATACAAAGAAACACATGAGCTTACTATACAACAAACAAAAAAAAACAAAATAAAATAATATCAACAAACAAAATACTGGTACTACTGTGACGGTAAAGGGTAAAGCTTAGTTACCGGCCTCTTATACCGACCCGTAGCTACCCGTACAAGTGCCACTCTCACGACCCCATCGGTTCCCGGAAACACCTCCTCAACTACTCCAATTGGCCATTTTAAAGGAAGGAGGTTGGGCTGATCCACGATTACAACAGTTCCTACAGTGAGCGAAGCAGAGGACTTTGACCATTTGTGTCGAATCTGCAACTCATGCAGGTACTCTTTTCTCCACCTATTCCAAAACGACCGGACCAGCTGATCGACTAGCTCGTAGCGGGTAAGACGATTAATTTCGCTGTTCTGTACATCTCAAGCAGGAAAATATTTCAGTGGAGTAAGGTTCAAAAAATGAGCAGGGGTTAACGCGAGTGGCTCCCGCGGATCAGAACTTAGGGGGCAAAGGGGCCTCGAATTGAGGACAGCTTCAATCTGAACCAACACTGTGTTCAGCTCTTCATAAGTCAGAAGCTGGGTTCCAATAACTCGAAATAAGTGGGACTTCACCGATTTAACATTAGCTTCCCAGATCCCTCCGAAGTGAGGAGCTCCGGGTGGAATAAATTTCCACTCGATTCGATGCTCCGACAGTTGATTAGTCAGCCCATCCTGATACCCGGAAGAATTCAACCATTTTGACAATTGCTCATGAGCCCCCACAAAATTTGTCCCGCAATCCGAGTATATAATTCTACATGGACCACGGCGCGACAAAAATCGCCGGAAAGCCGCCAAGAACATGGGAGTAGACAAGTCAGATACCAGTTCAATGTGAACTGCCTTGGTCGACATACATATAAATAAACAAATATACGCCTTAAATATGAAAGGGTTTCGTCTCCTAGCCATAGTAATGCGAATCGGCCCAGCGTAGTCCACTCCAGTTTGTTCGAATGGCTTACATTGTGTAACTCTACAAGTAGGGAGGTCACCCATTTTTGGAGGCACAACCGACGGGCGAACTCTGAAACAACGGTTACATTTTCTTATCCGACTTCTGATTATTTCTCGGGCGGATATAATCCAAAATTTTTGCCTAATTAACGATAATAACAGGTGGGGTCCGGCATGACAATTTTCCTGATGATAATAATCAATCAACCGAATAACAAAGGGGTCCTTCTTTGGCAAGACAATCGGGTGACAACTATCAAACCCTATATCAGCATTCTGCAAACGACCACCGACTCGAATAATTCCACGGTCGAGAAATGGAGATAAACGTTGAAGTTTTGGTGAACAAGTTTCCCCCTTCTTTAATCTATCGAATTCTCGTGTAAAATGAAGTAGCTGGATCACTCTACACAGATAAATTTCCGCTGTGTCTAACTCCCTTTCCCCTACTCTCATTTGGTTTGGTAATATTTTCACAAACTTTAAAACTAGCACCATCGTTCGTAATAACCGTAGGTAGCTTGAGCAACGATCAACAAGAGCACAAATGGAGTTTTCTTCCATTTTTTCTGATCGCGCCACTGTTAAAATGTTGCTGCTTTTAATTTCCGGAGAGCTTTCCAGCTCCTCCAAGTCTAATTTAACGGGCCAGCAAGTTTCTTCCGAACCCAGCCAAAGCGGTCCATTCCACCATAGGGTATGATCAACGAGCTCGCATGGCGTTAAGCCCCTGGACAGGCAATCCGCTGGATTTTCGGTGCCTGATACATGCATCCAACTATCGATGCCACAATCTTGGATTTTAGACACCCGATGAGCTACAAACGTCTGCCATCTGGACGGTGCAGCTTTAATCCAATGCAAAGCTACCGTTGAATCAGACAGTGCAACAACACGCTCAACGTTACAGCGTGTGCGAAGAGTAGATGCTGTAGCCTGCAGCAGATTTGCCAACAAAAGGGCGGCACAAAGCTCTAAGCGGGGAATAGTCAGGACCTTGGATGGAGCTACTTTAGATTTTGCACATAATAAAGAAACCTTGACAGTTTCCTCTCCCGTCAGGCCCTTTAAATAAATCACGGCTCCATAACCCATCTCGGAGGCGTCACAAAACCCAACCAACGCAACTCGCGAACCAACCAACACTCCAATGTGTCTCGGAATAGAAAGATTCGACAAAACTACCAATTCCCCTTGACAACGTTCCCACTGAATTTTAATAGAAGCTGGTGGAACCTGATCCCAGTCCAAACCCAAACGCCACAGTTCCTTAATCAGGCACTTGAGAAATAAAGTCAGGGGGGCCAGTAGTCCCAAGGGGTCGAAAATTCTTGCAACTGACGAAAGGATATTTCGTTTTGTGCCGGCTTTATGTTCGTGACTGACCCGAAAGCAAAAAATATCTGTGCTGGGTTGCCACTCAAGACCCAAAACCGCTAAAGAAGTGCCCGTTTCAAAATCCTTTGTCGAAAAGGATTTATCCTCGTCGGGGAAAAGAGTGAGCATTTCGGAAGAATTAGAGGCCCATTTGGTAAACTGAAAACCTCCATTTTCGAATAACCTTTTTGTTTGCTGATAAAGTCGTTCAGCATCTTGCAACGAGGGGACGGAAGTGATAAGATCGTCCATATACATATCCTGTGGAATTCGAGCTTTGGTAGCCGGGAAATTTTTTCCTTCTTCTTCGACCAATTGACGAACAGTTCGAAGAGCCAAATAAGGTGACGAGGTGATGCCAAACACTACACAATTTAATTCGTAGATCTCCACTGGATCCTCTGACGAAAATCTCCATAATACCCGTTGGAATCTTCGGTGAGAGTCATCAATCAGAATTTGCCGATACATTTGTTTAATATCTGCCGTCAATGCTATTGAAAATAAACGGAAGTGCAATAGTAATACGAAGATATCCGTTTGTAATTTTGGACCCACATGTAAAACGTCATTTAATGACAAATGAGCCGTAGTTTTTGCACTGGCATCAAACACTATTCTTAGAGGCGTGCTCGAACTACCAGGCTTTAATATACCATGATGTGGTATGTAATAGCCATGTTTATCCATCGGATTTGTTACCAATGACATGTGCCCTTGCTGTAAATAATCCAATATTACATCGTGATATAATACTCGACTTTCCGGGCAGCGATCTAAGTGCTTTTCTAGGTTCATAAATCTTCGTTTGGCCATCTCAAATGAATCTCCCAACCGATCGGGATGCTCCTGGAAAGGCAACGACACAACAAACCTTCCTGATACCAAACGACGCACCGAAGATTTAAAAATATTCTCACATTCTGATTCCCCGGGCGAAAGAGAAGTAATTAAGTTTGGGACCTCTTCAATTTCCCAAAACCGTCTCACCAAACTATCCAATGATGAACGGCAAACAGACATACAATTATTACTCTCGGATGTTAGGTCCAAAACTGGGGCTTTTCCCATCAAAATGTAACCCAAAACACTATCCACTGCCATCAACTGAAGAGGTTTTCCTCTGTATTTATTTTCTTTCAATAAATGAGGCACCAGCTCAGCCCCTATGATTCCATCAATATCACCCGGTAAATGAAATGTCTCATCTGCAAGTTCCAGATTTAATAGATAAGACAGCTGAGATCAATCAATTTCCCTAGCCGGCAATTTCTCGACAATCTTATCGACCACTAAAGGCTCGATTGTAAATAAAATATTCGGATTGATCCTCGAACTGAAACTACAAACTGTCTTCCCTAGAACCGGATTGACTGCTCCTCCAAAACCTACTACCGATGTTTTTAAAGGCGAAATAGGCAATTTAAGTTTTCGGCATGTTTTCGCCGTTAGAAAATGGCACTGACTGCCCGAATCAATCAAAAACCGCGCATCATGCAGTTTTCCCCCGCCATTTTGCATAGTTACTACCGCAGTAGACAGCAAAACCATAGAAGAACGCTGGGCGGAAAAACGATCTTTACAATTCGCCATCGAACAGCAGTTGATCGAGGAATTCTGCTGACCCTCCGCCCCCGAATTTACACGGTCTGGGGGATTCTTTGAAAACTCAAAATGTAACAGCGAATGATGGGGCTTATTACATTGCGAACAGGGATTCCCTTTTTTACAATTAGGTGCTAAATGGTTAGAAGAAAAACACTTTAAACAACATGCCTTTTGTTTAATAAAACGAAATCTATCCCAAGGAGACATTTTCAAAAATCCTTTACAATTAACTAATTGATGAGATCCCTGATTGCATTTCAAGCAATTTGTAGTTTTATCAAGACCATCGCTAGTACTTCCTCCCGACTGAGTTACAAAAACCTTTGGTCTGTAATTTTTTATCGGTTTTTCCGATCTGGTCGTTGACATTGAGTTATATTCCCAAGGAAGGGTTTTAATTTGTTTCTCGACGAACGTTACAAAATCCTCATAAGTAGGAATATCCTTTTCGCGAACCGCGGCTTCGAACGCCCGGCGGGACACGGGGTCTAAAATTTTCAAACCACGATTTAAAAATATCGAATCAGCCAAATTTCCGGTGTTTAATCTTTTAAGGGCTGTTATGGGCCCACAAAATTTATCCAATACTGAGCTTAAACTCCCCCTTGATTCTGACTTTAATGGTTTGAATTCAAAAATTTGCTCTAAATAGGTATCTGCTTGAGCTCTAGGGTCATTGTAACGTTTCTGTAACGCGTCCCAAATCACTGGGTAATTTGCCGCCACTGGTGGCAGGTGCTTACAAATATTCGAGGCTTCCCCACCAAGCTTTGATACTAAATATTGAACTCTATGTTGATCGGTCAACGATTTATTTTCATGTACTAACGATTTAAACATTTCATAAAAGACCGACCATTGCGTTTGATCCCCTCTAAAACAAGGTAACTCTAATTTTGGAAGGTGTACTTCAATTTTGTTGATTCTAGATGTTGTTTTCCTTTTGCAAATTCTGGCGAAGTGACCTTTGATGTCACACTTTTTACATGCCGCATCTCTATCGGGGCATTAAACATAGGTATCTACCTTGAAATAGCAAACTTTGCTTAAGAGTTTAGGATTTTGAATTAACTGCGCAATAGTTTTCCTGGATTGTTGTTTTCGACCTTTTTTGTCGCCGCTAGTATGTGGTGCACAAATGTTTCACTTTTATCTTTTAAGAAAATCAAATCAAGCGTTTTTAACGCAAATTCATAAGTCCCACTATCACTTATGAGATCATAAACGTTATACAAAAGGAAATTTGTCATTACCTTGAGTTTATCTGCATCAGACAATTGTTCCGGGGAAATTCCTAAAAAGTTATTAAATGTTCGCTTCCAATGAGCCCATTCCTTAGAAGCACCAGGCGAGTCAGAATCTTCTTCGAACTTGCCTGGCTTGATGAGATAACGATCCGCCACTGGGACTAACTGGACGATATTAAGTTAATAAAATTGAAATAATTAAAGAGAGAGAACCTTGTAAACTAAAGCTTGTATTAACTTAAACCTTACAAGGATATACAAATATAAAAACTCCCATGCTGTTACATACAACAGTGGCACCAACATAACTATACCAATTTTACCACACTTACACTAATACCTGTTTTATCAGTTGTCAAGTTCTGACCATTCACTCATATTATAAACATTATGTATGACCTGAACAATCTCTGTTATTATGAACAAACATGACTACCTGGACAGTGATTAACTGAGGCTTGGGAGCTCTCTTACCACATCAAGGTGGAAGTGCCATTGATTATTGTAGTCTATCTGCCACCATCAGTCAGCGCTGGTCGATAGTTATAGTCTATTGTCCACCATTGATAATTAACAGTTATGCATCAGCAATTATAAAATCTGTCTGCTCCGTATTCTGTTAGCCACCTGTTAACTGTTGCATTTTGATTCGGTTCTTGGGATAGATGTACAAAGTTGTTCATGTTCAGGGTTCACTCACTTCCTCCTGAGCACATCTTTAAGACCTTGTAAGACTAAGTGTCTATGCTAATAAGTAAGAAAAGAGCCATCACTTTCTAATATCTTTACACATCACATCATTCTTTGCTTTATAGGTTGCTTATGTATTTTGAAGTCACCTCCAATGACTAATGTAATGAGATGTTTTTTTGGTTTAAGCTGAGTGATGGTACCATTTCCATGTCTTCAGTGTATTGTAGTGACCAGGTTTCTGCAGTAATAAGAGCCTACCGAGTTGATAATTATTTTCATGCAGGATTTCTACTTTCATCTCGCATATTTCGGATTTAGATTTATCTAAGGCTCTTCTTGTCACATAATTGGCATTTTTGGTTTTTTCCTTTTGTGCTATTAATATTGTTTTTGAAGTAATGAATTGACAAAAATACTTAGCTCAAATAGTAGCCGTATGATTTAGTAACTGTGGTTTAGCCAGTGGACTGTAATTAATTAGCAAAAGTTTAAAAATTTATTCCAATCAATAAAATGATTGAATCTGAGAATTTCAAAACTATCAATCGGCTTTCCAAACGATCGAAAACCCAAATATTTATTCGTCCTCTCAAAACCCCCAATAACGAAAAACTGTTCACACTTACCTGGGGTCTGATAGCTTCTTTCTCGAGCGGTTCGGCTTCTAGGAGGAATATGAGGGATAGGAAAGGATAAAGAAAGTCTAGGACAAGCCCGAATCCACCTGATGACCACGCCAAGAATTCAGAAGCAGCGAACAATTCTTCCCCAGTGGTTGGCGATGAAAGGATCGTTTTACCCATATGAAAAACTATAACTATAACGGAAAATAAAACCATGCACCAACCATCGGCAAAATTTGAAAATAAAAAAAAACCGGAAATAACTTTCGCTGGTTCTGGCAAACACCCCACTCGATCGGAGCACAGATCCAGCCTCTTCAAACTAATAGAACACAATGGCCAATTACTCCCCAAAACGGTTTCCTTGTATTACTTGTAGAATTGTAGAATTGGCTTGCCAGAGCGCAGCACCTCCCAGAGCTATTTCCCCTACAGATAAATCAAAATCTCTCGCGGTAATCCTCCCGCGTAAACAAACTGAAATGTCCTGACTATTATAATCGAAATTAGGTTGTTGTTTTTTTTCAGGCTTTGATAGGATATTAGTATTTTATTTTTGTTCTGTATCAACTTTTAGTTTTCCACTCAGTAGTGTTGTAGTGCACCTAGTTTCTTTTGTAAGTTAAACAGGGTATCTCCAAGTATAACAGAAATCTGCCATGGCTAAAAGCAGCATTGATTCGAATACAATCGGCTTTTTGGTTCGAGACGTATACTATAAATAACAGTGAGCTTAGAGTATCTCCTTGTAACACTATTTGGGTGACCTTAAGTGGTTTGCATTGGTCTTATTCAGTTTTATTAGGATATGTGCATTATAAATATTTTTAAGGACCCTGATAATTTTTGGGTTTATTCTGATGTATATTTTTAACCAGAGTTGTTCATGTTTGATTCCGTTAAATGCTGAAATATACGAATAAAATATATATGTATTGCCCTTTCATAGAATGTGATTGTATATTATGACATATAGGACTTCAGCAAACTATAGAATCTATAAACATGTTCAGTATAAGTTACATGCATGAATAGAAAAGTTGAACACAGCAACCTAGTAAACAAACTTCAGATCCTGAGATTAGTTAACTGTAAGCATGAAAAGTAATTATTTTAATAATAATAATTAGGTAAGTTTTAGTTTTGATTCCTCTTAATATGAGATATGATAGTAATATGTGCATAGGTTTAAACTGATCTGTACTAATGTAGCTGGCAGCTAGTGGCTTTTATAAAATATACTTTCTATCTTTATATTTTGTATTGATCTGAATAATTTGATAGCTCTTTAACTTAATTGATTTGCAGGTGTACCTAATATGCAGAAGTATTATTAAATTTTTTTTATCAATGTCACCCTGGATTTTCACTAGAGACTATTAAATATTTGATTATAATTTGTTTTTAGATGTCTTAATGATAAATGTATTCCACAAAATAAAGTTTGCGATGGAATGGACACATGTGGCGACCATTCTGATGAATCTCTAGAAGCATGTAAGTTACGTATACAAGGTTTGTCTACTAAAAAACTCACCTTTATTTATTGGTATTAAAAATTTGATGTTCGTCACCTTCAATATTCTCCCAATTTCACTGGTCAAAGACAGAGGAAATCAATTTATGTCAATTGTTTTAACGTATCTGTCATTATCTTTTTTACATCATTGACTGATACAAAATGTATCCTTTTATGTACTGATTAAACTTTTGGGAAATTTAAATTCACTTAGTGTTAGCAACTTCTTAGCTGCCAACACTAGGAGAAGATAACCTCTCCATGAATCTGAAAATACCTACCTAGTTTTTATAATTAAATAAATTACCAATATCAGTGTAAGGAGAGGCAGGCCCACCACCGTGAGCGCGTGCACTAGGAGAGCTGACATATTAGGCCCTGATTAGTCAGAACAAAGGAGTATCTGATATGATAGGCTCATGCTGGTCCGGGGCCAGGTCATTTGATGGCTCAGGTCAATGGCTGATTGACATTCTGTTTCGACGCTCTAACTCCGAAGATTAATTGAACACTGCTGTCTCTCTACACTGGCGCTTTCTGTTCTACTTAAACTAATGGTTATCATACTTTCTGAGATTTACACCTCTCTACTTCCTTGCCCTCTAAGATCTAATCATGGTGCTGATGGCTTCCACAAACTTTTGTAGTGGATACGGAAGGAGATGGGAAACAAGGTTTGCTAGAAGTAATATAAGATAAGTTATAAGGGTTCTGAAATCTGGGAGGATGGAGATAACAAATCTAGTGAGATCTGTGGAGTTAAGAGGTGGTAGAATTTGAGATATATTAGGTCTCCCGCGCATTCTAAAACCTTGTATGCCAATGACTTCCGAATTTACCATTCTTTTCATCCTTCCAACTTCAATACAAATTTAAAACATATCATGACAGACAACTCACTCGCTAAATGGGCTTGTCAAAATCACTTGAATCTAAATATATTATGATAGGAAGTAACTCACTGGCTACAAGACGCAACAAATTTAAAAATGAATTAAATGAAAGTTACCCACGTAACTACAGTTAAAGACCTGAGACTTCTTATCAACAACATTTTAACTTGTAATGACCACACTACAGCCATCTAAAAAAACATCTTTGCCTCTTTGGTCCAACTAACGAAAATGCACGATTTTCTTCCTCCCTTTGTCCGAATTAGACTCATTTCCGCCCTTATCTTCCCTTATTTAGTCTATTGCCCCCACTTGTATGATGGACTTGGAGTGTCCGTCCTTAGATACAAAGCTTAAAAAAGTGTCAATGCATGCTTAGATTTTCACTGGGTTGCCCAAGAGATTCTAGAATGATCCCCTTTTATTCTAAGTTGAAATGACTTGCTCCACGCCATTGCCGCAAATACTTTCTTGGTACTTTCCTCTACTCCTTGTCCAATAATCTTTGTATCTCTTCTCTATATTTAGCACCAAAGCAGATGTTTATTTATGTCAAACCTGCTCCTGACAATACTTAGTATATACTTACCCCATAGAACTACAATACTACACAATTCTTTGTCATAATCGCAATATAACAGTTCACTGACTGTGTCGCCTCAATAAACAAAATGAAGTACTTAAGTAAATGACAATTATAAATAGCAAACATTAGTTATTAAACAAAGAAATGAACTCATTTGTAATTTAATATTCAACAGTTGACGATGATCATGAGAAGATGAGCTAGTGTGCTGACATCTAGATGGTCAGAATTATTTATATGTTAAAACAAATTTCTATGTTATTGTTTTTAGGTAAAGAGATGACTACCTGTGATGGACATCGATGCTCTTCAGGGCACTGTATCTCTCAGACATTGGTTTGTGATAGTTGGTATGACTGCCCCGATGGCTCAGATGAAAGAGACTGTCCTAATAAGCCATGCAACAGTTGCCCACAGATTTGTCAAGTGCGAGGTGCCCACAGAGTTGAGTGTCAGTGTGCTCAGGGATACACCAAAGTTATCAACATCAATGCAACTGACTCATGTCGAGCAA
Organism: Acanthosoma haemorrhoidale; assembly: GCA_930367205.1. NCBI lineage: Eukaryota > Metazoa > Arthropoda > Insecta > Hemiptera > Acanthosomatidae > Acanthosoma > Acanthosoma haemorrhoidale. The sequence goes on along the minus strand of OV884009.1, from coordinate 112,927,535 downwards.
ATGGTATTATATGAATGTTGTTTTAAAATAAATTTTGAGAATTACATAAATACTTAAAATTTAATATATGTTTTAATAATTATGACCTATATACACAATATACTGTTTTCTTTAAATTTCATAGACATAGATAAATAAATAGTATGTTTTGGCTAGCTGTGGATTTTTACTTCAAAGTATAAAGAAAAAAGTGCTTATAATTCTAGCTTGTTAGCTACACTGTTGTGTGGTGTCAAACCACGTAATCTATGACATATATACTGAGTAAGTCCTATTAGCTAGCATTATAAGCACTTGTACACCAGGGTAATCAAATCAACACAATAAACTAGAAGGGTACAGGTGCCAGATCCCACTAATGGGGGAAGAGGGAAGGAATTGAATTTAAAAAATCAACTTAATTCACAGGTTGTTTGTCATTGAAACCCTTAGACTGAATCCCAAACTATAAGGTACACTTGGAATATTATTGATTTATGTATACCCCATTAGACCCCATATAAGACGGAATAATGGTAATTGAAACTTGGTCCCAGACACTCCGTAATATAACATTATTGATAAAATTTAAGGGAAAACATGAAAATTTAAAATTAATTAAATGACATACCAAACTCTTTATTACAAGGAAATATGTAATAAACGGGTAAGAATCAAATACTATACTATTTAACATAAGTATATACTTATCCCAACACACTATTGGTATGAGAGGGAATAATAATAATTTAACCTTGGTCCCAAAAACATTTTATCAGTATACATCACTAACAAAATAAAATTTATTCAGATAAAATTATTTCAATTATTTACACAAACACTCAATTAGTTGAAGTAAGACATACTAAATACTTTACATTTACAATTACTGGACAAGCATGTAGGCTTATGTTCTGTTTAACCTTGTATGTTGTCACCATTATACAGAAACATTTTTACATCATGAACCTATTGTATATAAAAACTAAAACAGTTTGGAACAAATCTATATTAAATACTAACAAATAATTAATACAAAACATTATATATCCATTAGCAACACAAACCAGTAAATTATAATGAATCCATTTTCCTTTTCTAAACTATATACACAATATAATTAACTTTACAAACTATGGTTAATATTTACAATATCTCATGTTGTATATATGATCTCATACATGTAATATTTACAACTGAACACCCCATGCTTGCTTCAAGCTCCCAATACTCTCTGTCATGAGGCTGGTTTTAAACAAATCCCTCTCGTTTCTTCTTCTCTATTTATTCTAGATTTATCTTTGGTTCTACTTCCTTGGTGATCTTGAAAATGGTCTGTTGAAAACAGTTGTGCATAGATACACTTATGTTAAAGCTGTGGGTATTACCTTTTGAAAAATTGTCTTTTTTCTTTATATTTTATAAATAGATGGACATGTTTATTTGTATAATGCATAAGGAGGATTTATCTATATTATTACAATATAGACACAAGCTGTGAAAAATAATCCATCGACTTGGTTTCAATTCTATTCATTATATAATAAAAATATTTATTTGCCTTTGGGAAAAATTTATATTCCTTCTTTAATTTCACGTGAATGTATACCTATTCATTGTTGACATGAGTAAATATGCTTACCTTACATACCCGATTAAAATTTCAACAACTTTCATACCTATAACATTTTATAATCAGGTCAAAAATAAGTTTTCATAACTGTCCAAATATTCCTCCAGTGCTAACTAGCGTTCATAACTCTAGAGACCTGGATTCAATTTCTGGCTGGTCCAAGGATTTTTTCTTTGGGGGTAAAGTCGGTCGGGTCAGGGTTGACTCACCCTCATGAAGATAAAGCTTGTTGGAATAGTTGATACTTGAATAAAGAAGTAGTGGATCTGGTCGCCTTAAACTTCATACTACGGACTACAGTGGCTTATGGACTATTTATTTTTTATATTTTAGTGTTAAGTATTTACACTCATAATAATTATTTAAATTTTATATTTGAATAATATAATAAATTGTTCTACATTGAAATTAGGAGCTGCTGCGAAGCTTCTTTATGCAGGAGACTCTGGCATCAGGTTCTATGACCTATATAAGAGTAGCTGGCTTTCTGATGTAACTTCTAATTCTACAGAAGATAAACCTGTCTCCATAGCATATGATATGGCTGGTTCAATTGTTTACATCTCCTATGGTCGCACTATCGTTAAGTGTGCTATGGATAGCAACTCACCAAATGACAGTTGTCAGAAAGTTGTAAGTGTTACTTATTATTCCTAATTCAATTATTATTTGCTTTTAGAACATGACCTTACTCAAATAAGTCTAGCTAAAACTAAGCACTAAACTGGCAAAATGTAATAGCACAATAATAATATGGATTATAATTATAAATATCCAAAAAAAGCTTTTTTAATATCACAAGATTAATTTTATATTAGCCAGTTAACAAGATTATATTAAGTGCCTTGACCACATTACATCCAAATATAAATGGTGAGAAGAGAAAGAAGGGTCTTGCCTCCCTCTGAGCGTGTGAATTATTTTTTTTGGGGGGGGGAGAAGCAAAAATTATTAAAAATAAGTGATTTCCATAAAAATGATTACCAGTCCAAAAAAACAAAAACCGGTTACATGTAAGTTAAATGAAACTTATTCATATTTTATTTATGATTACTTAATTATTCAGAATTGAGGAGTCAAATCTCCTTTCACCACAGTCAAAGGGGATTCATGAAGGCACTAATCCTCTCTCACTCTCTCTCTCTCTCTCTCTCTCTCTCTCTCTCTCTCTCTCTCTCTCTCTCTCTCTCTCTCTCTCTCTCTCTCTCTCTCTCTCTCTCTCTCTCCTTCTACCCCCCTCTCTCGCACGCTCTCTCCCTCCCTCCTTCTATTAATTCATTAATAATCTATTCATTAAAAGTGGCATGACATTTATTTAGTATGCCTAAGGAATTTGAATAGTTTTTGCTAGTGTAATGTATTTCTATATTAGACACTTTGCAAAATTGTTGTATTAATATGTTGTTAAATTCTTTTCCATGATCAGATATAATTCTTTCTGGAATTGGATATAAACTTATGTATTCTTCTAAAACTTGGCAAATAGTTAGGGCATTTTTGTTATTGAATATTTGTGTGTATAGTCTTTTGGAAAATGTGTCAATGGATGTAAATATGATTTTTTTGTCATAAAATATTAAGTCAATCAATCATGATTTCTTGAAATGGTTTGTCAGGTGTAGGAGTTGTTACAAATTTGCTTTTTATTGGTTTCCTGTCATATTTAGTTACTTTGCAGATTTCACATTTATTTATTAATTCGGTTATTTTATCTTTCATGTTAGGAAAGTAAATTTTTCGTTTTAGTTTATCGTATGTTTCTAGAATTCTGCGATGACATGTTTTACTGTAATGATAGTCTAGAATTGCCTGTTGTTGGTCACTTAATTCTGTAATGTCCTCACATAATAAAAAGTATCTTTTAATTCTTATTGTTCTATAGTCTTTTTCAATTAGTTTTGTATTTGTTTGTAATAGTCCTCGTAAATTTCATTTAATGGCAATAAATTCCATATGTTTTATTAGGGTCTAAGAATTCTAATAATAGTTCATTTATTAATTCAATATTATTTATGAAAATAGTGTACCTATGTTTTTCAAATATTTTCTCATAAGTTACTTTATTTGCTCCGCGTTTAACTATTATTTGATTTTTTTGCGTATTTAAACATTTATCTTTTTCCACTAGCCATACTTGTCCGTTGTTACTGTCTTGTGAGTGTTGAGTTATTAGACTTTCTAAATCTTCGTTGGTTAGTATTGGTAAATCCTGTATTGTTTCTAAAATTTCGTCATTATCTGAAGTTTTGTCATTATTTAATTCTAATAATTGGTCTATAAGGGCCTCATATTCTGACGTATTGTCTTCTGGTATGTGTAAATTTACTTCTATGTCTTCCAAGGCATTTATTTCATTTCGTCTGGACAAGCAGTCCGCTACTTGATTTGTTTTTCCCGAAATGTGTTTAATTTCAAATTCAAATTCTTGAAGCTTCCAGATCCATTTCATAATTTTTCATAGTAAATACAAGGCTGGATCTAGCCCCAACCACTGGAAGATGTTCCATTTACTGCCTCCTAGAGTACATCACCAACCAGTCCAGGTACTCCTTGACTGGAAATTTTGAAAATACCGGAGAAGTCACCAGGTGGCTCCAGGGAGGCGAAACTAGTGAGGCAGTAGCTCCCAATTGGTACCCAAGGGGAGTCACCCAACATCATTCCCACTGATCCCACTGAGAGGAATTCCCAATCAGGACCCAAGTCAGTGGATTGAGAAGACTCCTACCAATTAGAGCTGTTCCCGACCAGAACTGGAATCATCGCCCGTGGTGACTGCTACCGATTATGGAAAGTTCCTGAGTAGGATCCGAATTCAGTCACCGGAGAAGACTTACTGGCTTACAAGTCAGTCGTTCAAAGAGACCCAATCTGCCGAAAGGTATATAATAAGTTTCTGCTGCATTTAGAAAAGTGGTCCAACTTGAACCTCTTATTCTAAGATGTCATATTGGCAGCAACAAGAACTAAAATACAAATACAGTTAAAATTTTATCAAAACCATGGAACTAAACACTTAATAACATATAATTTACGTATACATATGTTATGAAACAACACATATATTATTAATTTAACATTTAGGAAAAACAATTGAACATTAGATTGGTTAATTCAACATTAATCCCCAAAATGAAATTATATACATGTAATCTGGTAGATTAACATTTATTTATTACTCTAGTTGGGAGAATGGGACCATTCAACAGACTAAGGTTCTGGACCCTAGAATGTGACAAGTTACCTACAGGAAAACTGGACTATTTTGTTAGTAGATCCTGGATCCCAGTTTAACAGTAGCATTGAAACACAGGAGAAGTCAAAAAGGGCTTATAGACCTGAATGTCTAACCATCTAAGGTCCTCTCTCATTTAATCTAATCCAGTTTAATGAATGAGCTTCTCTCTCCCACCCCCTCTTCCATGCTTTGTTTTTGACATTAGTGAATGCTTAATATTTGCTGTCAAACCTTGATTACCTATTCACATATTCTGTGACACCTTGCACTCCCTCTGCAGTTTTTCCAATTGCTTACTACAATCCCTCCTACTTGCCTTGTACATATACAGTTCCAATCCAAGGATAAGCTTTGGCATGTGTGGTTTAGCTACTGTTGATAGGCTGTGGCCACTTCTGGATCCATAAAATTAGTGATGAGCTGTGTTGTGTTCTTTAGGAATATGTAATTCTAATTTTTCAGTTAATTGAGTTTACTTCTCCACATGAAGACATTTATATTACATTACATTTATCTAAGATATCTTTTGTCAGGTCCCCTGATCTATGTTTTTCATTATAAAATTTTATTTTTGTAGAAAAAGGGACCTTTATTCAACCTTGACCTTTTTTTAAAAGACAAAGAATATTATATTGTTGATTTTAACTGATAGTTACAGTTGGATGCTGATGAGGATAGTCATGGTCTTGCATGGGATTGGGCTGGTAAGAACCTCTACATGACTCTAGGCTTTAGTGAGAATGGAAGTATTGCAGTAGTGAGCAGTCAGGTCACTGCACTGGTGAGAATAGTGACTAAAGTGAAGGATCCAAAGGACATATGTCTACATCCTGACAAGGGGTAAATAATAATATAATATAATAATTTTGTATTATTCATTTTTATAATATAAGGAAATATACCCAAATTCAAACGATTTGTAATAAAGAAGGTTATATTTTATAATACAATTGTTCACGCCAGTGCGATGTCATTTTGGTTAAAAGTCACATGCCAACTGGTGGAGTGTAGAGTGATGATGACAAAATCGAGTTGAGGTCTGAGTCACCTGTGTTGTAGCCATATTGAGGCGTTGTTTTCCCGTTATAATAGAACTTGAAGGTGATGTCAAGCGGTTGTGTCCTGAGCTGCAACAATGAAAAGTAAGAGGAACATTGTTGGCAGAGGTGCTAGACCGAGGTAAACAAATTTCTTTCTCTAGCTCCCTGGTGTGGTAATTCATATTATACAGTTCATTTGTTCACTCCAAATGGTGTTAAAGAATTAATTTATTTATTACCTATTATGTGAACATTGAAAATTTCATTTAATAATCAGAAAAAATTTTTTTGTTTCATTTATAAAACAATTTTGAATTTAATTAATTTTTTTTAATTTTAAGTGGCACAAAACTTTAATTTGATTTTTGTCTTTAGAATTTATCTAAAATTACAATTAGCTTTGTCTTAAAATTTTGTACTTTTCATTTTATTAGAATTAAGTTGTCAAATTGCTGGTATTATCTTTTGAAATAAACATTGTTCAGTGGTTTTGTGTTTACACCCACAGAAATAGTAATTGACTTTTAGCAGGAAATTTGACCTTAATCGAATTAAAGATATATCTTTCAAGCATTAAATAAGTAATTGGTAAATGAGAATGAATTCTTCCTGGCATGGATTACCACTTGTTTACATGTACATTGCGACGGTGTATGACTCTATTAATCTTAATATCTATACTTCATCCATGCCTTGACTTAGAAAAGACTCAATTTGTCATTGGCAATCTGGATTTGAGATAACATACTTAAGGAGATGTGGATCTTACCTGTTAGGAAAAACTGCTATCAAATTGCCCCTGTTGTTACACAAGTTGTGATTATGAGTAGACTCTGGGTAATTTTCCAAAAAGTAATATAGTTCCATATATCGAAACTTAAGAATTGAGAAGTGCTACAAAGAGTTTTGTTAGTCAATAGTTAACAAATGAGTGCCGGAAGAAGAAAACTATCACAAAAAGGATTGAAAAAAGTAAATAATACCATCCAAATAGCATGGAGAGGAACAGGACCATAATTAAAATGTTGGGGTGATACTAAAGCCTATAAGTTGAATATATATATTGTTACGATTTTTTTCATTATTTTTTAATTTAATTTTTAAGTTTTATATTTTTTTTTTATATTAAAATTTTTTATAATTTATACTGTATTGTTACTCTTTATATTCAATTTTCTACTCCATTCCAGGGTTCTGTTAATTTATTAGGACAATTCTGGTACTAGGAATAATTGTTTATTCACACACATTTTATCAAAAATTCAATATATAAACAATTATTAATTTACAATCTAACAACTCATTATTAACCAAAATAATCCAAATTTACCCAATTACTATATTACGCTATACTGATAATGATACTGTTATTTTTATTAGTTATACTGATAATGATACTGAATTCAAAATTACATTAATTACTATTAACATCATACTGGCCAGTATTTCGATGTACATTCTTCAGATGTTGGTGTTGTCCTCTTCAGCGTCCCCGCTCTATGCGTAGCGTGTGATATTACGTAGGAGCCGGCCTCATGATATGCATATCCGTCCGGTCTTGTGTCAGAGTGTCCTTGTTGCGTCTCTTGTGCAGGATCAGATGAAAAGAGAGCGAGTCCGTCTTGAACCCCGCCTTTTATACCCTTTCCGCTGCCTTCTGGATATTTTTTAATGGCATTGGCCATTCAGTTGTTTTGTATTTTTATGCTTTGCTCATTTGAAGTTATTAAAAACACAACCAAAAAACCACAATACTAAATATCACAACATTCGGGTCCGTTCCGATTTAAAAAAATTTTTGAGCTTGTCTAAAAAAATTTTTGTTACAATTTACTATTAATTTTATCTTCACCTTTCAAACATTCGAACAATTTGGATTTTCTTACAACTAAATTACAATATTAAAAGTATGTCACCAAAATTCTACATATTTATAAATGTAATTATACAATACAATATTTCAACTTAATTAATTTTAAATTTCAAATTGTTATATAGCTTTTAACATTTACCAACTTGATTGTACAAAATAAACATACCAACATTTAAACATAAGAATAAAATTCAATTTCATAATTTTTACTTGTGTCCGATTGACACTACTTTCATATGAGGTTTTAATGAATTTTAAATTTTAAATTTTTTCTGTAGATGTTAACATATTTGATTGTTCAAATAGACATCATACCATTTTAATACACTACAATAAACTTTACTTTTCAAGTTTTTACATTTGCCTGATTGCCATCATTTTACAATAGGCTTTTCAATTAATTTTAATTTTCAAACCTTTAGATAGATCTTAACATATTTACAAATTTTATTTTACAAATAAACATACTAACATTTAAACATTAGATTAAACCTCAATTTTTAAGTTTTTACATGTCCGATCGACATTATTTTATAATAAGGCTTTCAATTAATTTTAATTTCTATTGTTTTTAAAGATCAAGTTTTGTATGTCATCCGATTAGCATTAGTTCATCATAATAATTTTTTTCAGTTTTTTTTTTTTTTAAACTAGGCGATCTTTTTATTTTTCTCAGAGCAAATCCTTCATAAGGAAAAATTACACTATAAGTACATTTGCGTGATACGCTAACACGTAAAGTAAATCATTACTTTTATATGTTATTATATATCATATTATATTATATATATCATATTATATTATACATATCATATTACATTCACAAAAACAAAGCTATAATAGCTTAAATTCAAGACAACGAGCTCCTAGGCTAATACTAACATAGGTAAACAATTGATTAATTCCTTTGAACGATTCGATATCGTATACGCAAATAATACTTATTGAAAACTAAAAGTTTTTTTTTTAAATTAATTATGCAAATAATGACACTAGACATAATCAAATTCATCGAATTGAAATAAAATACAATACAAAACAAAGAATTGTTGATTTGAAACAATACAACATATTCTTTTGTTCAAACAAATAACATATCAGATTAATGCTTACTTTCAGTCTTGTAGTCCTATATTTTATTCATGATAATAAAAGTTTTCGAATGGCAAATCTCCAATACTAAATAATTAATCCATCTGATCAAACGACTGGGTGGATTTTTACAGCTATGTAGAAATGTAATTGCACTATTATCCGTTTTCACTACAATCTTGTACCCTGCTATTAAATTATAAAATTTTTGTATCGCGTGTATAATACCTAACAGTTCTTTTTCAGTTGAATAATAATTTAGTTCAGCATTTTTAAACGTTCTACTATAAAAGGATATAATTTTCTTTTTATTATTTTTATCTAATTGATATAGAATACCGCCTGAAGCAAAATCTGAACTATCTGATTCTATGTAAAAAAAATTTTTTTTTTAAATCTGGGTAATTTAACAGGATATCATCACTCAGTTTTCGTTTAATTTTGTGAATGCAACTTTTTGTTCAAGTTTCCATGTGAATTTTGAATTATTTGATGTTAATTTATGTAGTGGTCTACTGATATCGGCATAATTGCTACTAGTAAATATTTATAATTTTTATTATTAATAAATGGACCTACGTGTGCTTGACTGATGTTATTTTATAATAAAATCTTTCAATTGCTTTTAAATTTCAAGCTTTTCAATATCTTTTACCATATTTTCAAATTTTATTGTACAACTAAACATTCCAACACTTTAATACTCTATAATAAACTTTAAATTCCATTTTCTTACATGGCCTGATTTCATATCTTTTACCATAATTTCAACTTTGATTTTACACTATAATAAACTTTAATTTCCAAACTCTACACGTGCCTAATTGCCATTTTTTAATAATAGATTTTTCTATTAATTTTAAATTTTTTATTTTATTTATTTATTTTTTAATTACTTTTATATTTATCCGATTACCATTATTTCGTAATAATAAAGTATAGCTCTTTTTTCCTTTTCTTTTTATAATTATATTCAATGGTATTTAAAACATCCCTGAAATTATTTTTAAAGTCTTTCCTTTTATTATTTTTCATTTTGTTTCCTCTAAACTCGCAAAAAGGGTTCTCACTTAAATGAGCTGAAATTTTTAATTCTAATTTGTTCCACTCCGAACCTCCATTTGTTGTATCTTCCAATCTATTTATAATTTTTACCGGTTCAGAATTCCTAAATTGAAGTTCCAACACACTATCTCTATTTTTTACACGCATTATACCGTTATCAATTATTAATTGAGGTTCACAAGAGTTACCTGACATTTTATTTTTATTTTCTTCCAATTTATTTTTCAAGTCTTCCACTTCCTTCTCTATTTTATTATTTTTTTTAAGGCTTTCCCTATTATGTGTACCTAAATCATTTTTAATTAATTTTTGTTCATAATATACGAGTTTATTTTCGGTTTGTAATTTATCTTCTTTAAAATCCTTTATCTGATTTCCCAGTTCCGGTTTCAATCCGTTTCTAAAGGATGCAATCTTTTATCAGGGTTTACATTAAATTCCTTAAAATAGTTTTGCAATCTTAGCTCAATACTCTCGAATCTATTTTCAACTTTTTCGAATTGTTCGTTCATATCACGTTCAGTTTCGGCAAATTTTTTGTTCATATCACGTTTAGTTTCGGCAAATTTTTCGTTCATATCACGTTTAGTTTCGGCAAATTTTTCGTTTATATCACGTTTATTTTCGTCAAATTTTTTGTTTATATTTTCCATCATTAACCTTAACATTTTTTCTATCTTACTTTCCTCGTGACTTGATTCATCTAAAATAAAATCATTGACATACCTATTAATTATGCTTAGCTCATTCGGATTAATATTCACACTACGCTTATCCTCCTCCATGACTGAATCTCAACAATACAAATCCCAAACACAAATACAAATCCCGAACTCTAGACCCAAACGTTTATATCAAATCAAACACAATTTTTCGTGACACACTTTTATCCAATCAATCCTTTACCAGATTTCCTTATTAACAAGTCCCTGTTCGGGCGCCAAAATGTTACGATTTTTTTTCATTATTTTTTAATTCAATTTTTAAGTTATATATTTTTTTTTTATATTAAAATTTTTTATAATTTATACTGTATTGTTACTCTTTATATTCAATTTTCTACTCCATTCCAGGGTTCTGTTAATTTATTAGGACAATTCTGGTAATAGGAATAATTGTTTATTCACACACATTTTATCAAAAATTCAATGTATAAACAATTATTAATTTACAATCTAACAACTCATTATTAACCAAAATAATCCAAATTTACCCAATTACTATATTACGCTATACTGATAATGATACTGTTATTTTTATTAGTTATACTGATAATGATACTGAATTCAAAATTACATTAATTACTATTAACATCATACTGGCCAGTATTTCGATGTACATTCTTCAGATGTTGGTGTTGTCCTCTTCAGCGTCCCCGCTCTATGCGTAGCGTGTGATATTACGTGGGAGCCGGCCTCATTATTGGGAAAACACAAAAATTTATTGTTCTTTTCAAAGTGCTTCATTTCACATAATTGTGAAGCTACCCATTCACGAACAATCCTATACAGGATACTTTATTATACCAACACCCATTATTATTAATAAAATGTATGAAGAAATTGATATTACTAACCCATTTATTATTAAGAAAAATAACAATTATTATAAAGAAAATTGTATCCTTGATCATTTTTATTATTGTAAAAACTTAGAGATTAGTAACAATAACTGTATTAATAATATTATTATAAATTCTACTATAAAATAATGTACTCATAGGGAAATTTCTACTAACATTAGATTTAATGAATATTTAAAAGTTTATATTATTTTCTAATAAGAAACAATGCGAAGAACTACATTATACTAACGACTTACTATGCATTATAGATTTCGAAAAAAACAAATGGTTAATTGATACGGGTGCGACGAAAAATTATATACACCCAGACATAGTGAAAAAACATAACTTTACATTAAGAAAAAAAGAATTTTCTATCAAAACGCCCACGGGTTACGACAACGGTAATTCAAGCGTTGTAGTAAATATCAAAAATGCATTGGGTATAGACCAACTGACTTAATTTTTAGTCTACCCATTTTCCAATAGGTTTGACATTCTGTTAGGTTTCGAAACGATGAGGAATTTAAAAATGAATATAAATTGTACGGAAAATCACATAGTGATCGGAGATAATATATTCAAATTTAAAGACTCAAAGAACGAAATAAACTTAATGGACAACGAACAGGAAATAAACAATGCATTAAGAACGGAACACAAACCGACATACTTAGCCAACAACTTAATAAAAATAATTTCCGACAATGGTGAAGTAATAAAAAAAGACAATGAAAAACTCCAAGCTACTAATTTGATAAAGCATTGGATAAATACCATAAATAATGACCCAATTTACACAAGGAATTATAGGTACCCCGAGCAATTTAAAAATCAAATTAAAGATGAAGTACAAAAACTGTTAAGGGATGGAATAATCAGAAAGAGCAATTCACCTTATAACTCACCACTATGGATAGTGCCAAAAAAGATGGATGCTAGTGGAATTAAGAAAGTGAGAATGGTCATAGACTACCGCAAACTTAATTCAGAAACCATCAATGATAAATTCCCCTTACCAAATATAGAAGATGTACTGAATAAACTTAAAGGAGCAAAGTATTTTACAACAATAGATTTAACTTCGGGTTTCCACCAAATACCCATGGAAGAAGAATCGATAATTTAAACAGCCTTCAGCACAGACGACGGACATTACGAATTCTTAAGAATGCCGTTTGGTTTATGCAATGCACCACCAACTTTCCAACGCATGATTAACATGGCTATAGAGAACTTACCGAGAACTATGGCTTATATCGACGATATAATAATTTATTCGAAAAACGAGGACGAACATTTGAAAGACATTGAAAAAGTATTACAGACATTAAAGAAAAATAACTTAAGTATCCAATTAGACAAAACGGAATTTTTTAAAACAGAACAAAGATTTTTAGGTTACATAGAGACACAAAACGGGTTAAAAACGGACCCAAATAAAATAAAAACTATTACAGAATTCAAACAACTTAATGACGAAAAATCCCTTAGACGATTTTTAGGAATGACGGGATATTACAGGAAATTTATAAAGAACTACGCGAAAATAACTAGACCTCTTAGCGCAGCGATTAATTCAAAAAATTACAAATCCAAAGAATTTGAGGACAGTTTCCATTACTTAATTAAACAAATTACTAACACACCAATTCTAGCTTACCCTGACTGGAACAAACAATTTATTTTAACTACAGACGCGAGTAATCAAGCTATAGGCGCAGTACTCACTCAAATCCGATAGCATTTGCTTCGAGAGTACTATCAAAATCGGAGGAAAACTATAGTACAATAGAAAAAGAACTATTATCTATAGTATACTTTACTCAACACTTTAAACCCTATCTTTATGGAACAAAATTTTTATTACTTACTGACCATAACCCGCTAACGTGGGTATTTACAATGAAGAATGAAACAGTAGGATCATGAAATGGATCTGGAAACTACAAGAATTTGAGTTTGAAATTAAACATATTTCAGGAAAAACAAATCAAGTAGCAGACTGTTTGTCTAGACGAAACAAAATAAACGCATTAGAGGACATAGAAGTAAACATACACATACCAGATGAAGACACACCAGAATACGAGACCAATTACTAGATATAACTGACAGTGAAGAAATAAATAATGACGAAACTTCAGAAGATAATGAAATTTTAGAGGCAATAGAGGAATTACCAGTACTAACTAACGAAGACCTAGAAAGTCTAATAACGCAACACTCACAAGACAGTAATAACGGACAAATAGGGTTAGTGGAAAAAGACCAATGCATTAACGTCGAAAAAAATCAAATAATTGTTAAACACGGAGCAAATAAAGTAACTTATGAGAAAATATTTAAAAAACATAGGTACACTATTTTTATAAATAATATTGAATTAATAAATTAACTATTATTAGAATTTTTAGATCCTAATAAAACATATGGAATTTATTGCCAAACAAATTTTGAAACTTTAAATAATATTTACGAGGTCTATTACAAACAAATACAGAAACTGATTGAAAAAGACTATAGAACAATAAGACTTAAAAGATACTTTTTATTACGTGAAGACATTACAGAATTAAGTGACCAACAGCAGGCAATTCTAGACTATCATTACGGTAAAACATGTCATCATCAAATAAATGTGAAACCTGCAAAGTAACTAAATATGACAGGAAACCAATAAAAAGTAAATTTGTAACAACTCCTACACCTGACAAACCATTTCAAGAAATCATGATTGACTTAACATTTTATGTTAAGTCAATCATTTTATGACAAAAAAATCAAATTATATTGTTGTCTAGGTTTTTCTTCGGTCGCGTTTTTATTAAATACTTGGTTCCCGTGTACATGTTCTACTACGAATGAGGCTTCTTTCCTTAAAATGTTGTAAACGTCATTTAAAGTTCAATAATGTATATGTTGTAAAAATATCGCTATAGTCGGATGTAAGTTTTAGACGGCTTCTTGACTAATGTCATTGTCATAGCGCGCGATTTCTTGGTCTTTGTCTCATATTTCATTGTCCGTGTATATTCTAGAGTACAAGTCGCATCGTTTTATTTGTAAGCGTTCTATGTATTCGATTGGGTTTTCATTGTGTCGGGGTTTTGTGTTAGAGATTTCTCGAGCTAATTCGCAAATTGATCGATTGTCCTGGTAGTGTCGTCTAAGAAATTCGATTAAGTCTATTACGGAGTTGAATTGTTTGTCGAATGTCGCGATTTTAGCGTTCCCTTCTAATTTGGTTTTTGCACACATAAGAATAAGTTCTTCGTTCCTTACTCTATTTGGGTTTTCAGCTTGACAAAATCTAGATAATAAATAAGTTACATTATTTATGTATAATATTAAGTTTTCTGTCTTCCCATTGTAAACCGGAATGAATGTGCAATCGCTGTTCTTTATTTTCTCGTTGTCCATTTCTACGTTTGAATTTATATTTCTGATAGAATTAAGTCTATTGACTAAAGACATATATAAAAATAAAAAATAAAATTTAGTACAATGTTGTTTTCATACCCTGGTGTAGTGTTCGTTGTCTTAAGAGGTCCTTTCTAAGGCTTATATAGCTCTGCTGGCTGCTAATGTTTGTTGACCTGAGCGTCGGTTATTTGCAAATATCGGCAGTTCCTCTTCTGAAGTTGGTTTGTTGAGCCCTTGCCCCACAGTGACGTCCTTCTTGTAGAGTGAAGACTGTTGAGTTCTATTGGATCGTCTATGATTGAAATAGAAATTTCGGTTGTCTAAAATGCCCTCAGGTCCCTGTTTGGGCGCCAATTAAAGCAAGTGCAAAGCTAATGAACTTCTTAAAAATGACTTTATTAATTTACACTACAACAAAGTTTTAATAAAAGATTTAAATGGCTTAAGCAGCTAAATGAACATACGGCAATGAATCACAGAAGGGGATTACTTATCTCTTAGCCAGGAGCTCGTATATATAAGATAGGAAAGGACAGTGGTCATCATTATGATAAGGAGCTGATAGAGAGCTGAGTCATCATTTAATTATATATATATAATTATAATATAATGGATAGAGAGAATGTTGAGATATTACCAATGTAGCTTCAGAAATCTTTGGTCAACATCAGATCAGATATTTTCATTTTACCTGATGATAAAATAGGGATATGAAAATATTGTCACTCTACACAACCAGTTTATAGATTTTAAGCATGCGATAGTGTGAATCGAGAAAATCTTCATAGGACAGTGCTGAAAATGGAACTCTTGAGGAACTAAGTAAGACAGGTGAAGATGACTCAGTCGGACAAATTGTAGAGTGAAAATAAAGAACAGGATACAGAGGTGTTTAAGGTAAATTTGCCTGATTCAGAGAGATTCCTGTTCTCATTAATGCTGCATTAGATGATGTGGTCGGAACAATTGGCACAAACTGGCAAAATATGCAGTAGAACCATATAATACTCTGAGATCATATTAAATAAAACTTTTAAACTTAACTAAACTATTATTCTTCATGAACTTTTTATAAATCTCCTTCGAGTCCTTATGAATAAAAAGTAAACATTTTAGTAAAGAAAGAAGTATCATTATATATAAGTCGCTTAGTTGGCAAAGCAGTCTTGAATTCAGTACAGCTTCAATCTGAACCAAGATAGTATTCAACTCTTCATATATGAGAGGAGCTAAGTTCCAATTAGCCAAAATAGGTGAAACTTAATGCTTTAAATATTAGCCTCCCAAATTCCCCCAAAGTGAGGAGCTCCGGGTCGAATAAATTTCCACTCAATTCTATGTTCGGAAAGTTCAGTCAATGCATCCTGATACTCAGTAGAATTCAGCCAATGGGATAAATTGGGCCAACTGCTCCTGAGCTCCCACAACATTTGTCCCATAATCCGAATAAATGTTACAACATGGCCCATGGGTCGACAAAAATGGCTGGAAAGCAGTCAAAAACATGTGGGTAGATAATTCCGACACCATTCAATAAGAACCCCCTTGGTCAACACACAGACAAATAGAAAAGTGTGTGTCTTAAAAATGAAAGGATTTTGTAGTCTAGCTAGCCATTGTAAGGAGAAATGAACCCGCATATCACTCCAATCAGTTCAAAAGGTTTAAATTGAGAAACCCTACATGAAGGGAGGTTGTCCATTTTTGGAGGGATCACCGTGGGACAAACTCTTGAACAACAATTACATTTTCGAATCTGACTTCAAATAATTTCTTAAGAAGGAAGGCAGGAAGAATCCAGAACTTCTGTATAATTGACGATAATAACAAGTGGGGTCCAGCATGACAATTTTGCTGATGTTAGTTGACAATCAACAGAATTACAAATGGGTCCTTCTTTAGCAAAATGGTGACAACTAACGAACCCGATATTAGCATTCTGTAAACGCCCTCTGACGCGAATGACTCCAGGATCAAGAAATGGAGACAAGCATTGCATTTTAAACAACAAAATTTTACATTACTCAAACTATCGAAGTCTTGTGAAAAATGATATAACTGGACCACTCTGCACAGATACAACTCTCTCATGTCCAGTCACTTAGACAATACATTGGTTTGGTTGGGCAATACATGCACAAATCTCAATACTAGAACCATCGTTCATAGCAACCAAAGGTAGTTCGAGCAACGATTGATTAGGGCGCAAACCGTGTTATCATCTATTTCCAAACGAACCACTGTTAAAATTTTGTCCCCTTTGATTTTTGGGGGGGTTAAGAACATATAATTCCATTTTAACGTCTTTCTTCTAAACCCAACCAATTCAATCCTGTCCACCATAAATGGTGAGCAACGAGCTCACAAGGCATTAAACCCTTTCACAAACAATCAGCAGGATTCGCAGTCCCTGAAACATGCATCCAACTATCGATGTCACAATCTTGGATTTTAGACACGCGATTAGCTACAAAGGTCTGCCATCTGAATAGGGACGTCTTGCATCCGGTGTAATATCTCCATTGAATCGGACAGCTGCCCAACACAGTTGACCCTACAATGTGGGCGTATAATAAAAACTGTAGCCTGAAGTGGATTAGTAGCCTATAAAAATGCGTCACAAAGTTAGTTCCAAATGTGGGGTCAGGATTTTGGATGGGCTACTTTGGATTTTCCACAGTGATCCAATAATTTTTCCAAATTTATTAATCTCCCTTTGGGCATCTACAACAAATCCCCCAACCGATCAGGATTCTCCCGAAAGGGCAACGCAACTACAAACCCTCCCCTGATTCAAAATGGCGAACAGATGATTTGAAAATTTCTTCACATTTCGTTACCACGAGTGAAAGGGAAGTCATTAAATTTGAAACCTCTTTAATTTCCCTAAATCTTTGCACCAAGCTATCTAAAGAGGGGTGATAAACGAAACGAGCATACAACTTATCCCATCAGATGACTGGCCCAAACTCAGAGCCTTTCCCATTAAAACATATCACACCAACTGATACGGTTTCCCCCTGAATTTGCTTCTTTTAATAAATGTGGTACTAGTTCAGCCCATATGATCCCATCAATATCCCCCCAGTAAGTGAGCTTTAGACTCTTTAATTAAAACAGCTGTGACCTTCGAACCAAACCTACAGGCAGCCTTCCCTATAACAGGGTTGACTTCTCTTCCATAGCCTAACATGGAAGTCTTTGATAAATAGGCAATTTACATTGTTGCCATGTTTTTGCCATCAGAAAATGTTCTCTTCCTATCATGCAGTTCCCAGTTTTCATTTCCCAGCTATTCCAATTCTTAATTTAGTCCTGATCAGGCGCTGATTGATTTCTCTTAGATTTGAGTACTAAAACAAATTCAGCAACACATTGCACATTTGGCAAAAAACATTCTAAAATTAGTATTTTTAATAAATGTTAACACATTTTTTCTTGTAATGTTATTGTAAGTTCTTTACGTTATCTACATTGTTGGCCAGACTCTGGACTTCATCTGTATAAATATTTGTTGTTTTTAGGGGAATTAAATCCCATTATAAAATTATATAATTCATTCATACATTCACCCTAAAAAAAAAAAACTATTCTCCCATTTGTCCAATAAACTAATCGTTTCACTATTTTATGCAGGTTGATGTTCTGGAACTCTCTAGATGGAATCTACAAGGGTCATATGGATGGTACTGATCGCTCCAAATTAGTGAATGATACTTCGACTAGCATAGCCTTGGACTTAGTTAATTCTAGACTCTACTGGGCTGACCCAAAATCTAATGCCATTGTATCTGTTCTTATCGAAGGCACAGAGCGAATTGTGCACTACAAAGGTATGTTGCCTGTAAGCTATTATAATAATGTGTATATTATGCTACCTTTTTCTCTGACAAATTTAGTTCTAGTCACATCAGACTACACAAATTAGAGAGATTTTTAGTTGGAAGAGGTGGTATCTTGAAGTTTGAATGGCACACCTTGTTTAAGCCTCTTCTAGTTTTTTTTTTTGAACTAGCACTTCTGTCTTCCCTATTTTTCCATGCTAGGTTATTTGTGAAGCAGCTATGATGAAAGACATGGGCTGTCACTCAAAATAAAAACTAGAAGTGGCTGAAAGGTGTCATTAAAACCTAATATTACTTTACATTTATTGAAATTTAATTGATGTCGTCTTTTATATGAAGAATTGTAATATTTTTCCTGAAATCTTTATGCGTAGAATACATTTTATTTTTTAACGATAATTTGTCCTAAAAAGTTTATCAATTATTTATCCAGTATTAGTCATTATAAATAACCATCCCCATGGTTTGTATGCTGACTTCTTACTGTGGATATCGGGGTTCGATCCCTGGCTCGCCCAAGGATTGTTTCCTAGGGGGACAGGTTTGTTCAAGGTCAACTCGGGCATTCAAGGATAAATAAATAGCTACTTGAATAAAAAAGTAGCTAATCTGGTTAAAAGAACTAAACTTCCGGTTAAGAGGTAATGCCTAATGCTAACCGCACTAACGACTCAGTGCCACCCTATCAAGAATGGCTACAACGTTTGGCCCCTACTTATTCATGAAGTTTTACCCCATGCCATTTTTATTTTTTTTTTATTAATTACAAATATAATAATAATTTATATGCATAAAAGTAACAACAGTAAATATAAAAGTACATATTATAAAATTAATTCCATGAATACTTGGTATTGCTGTAAATCACCTGGCAAAATATAAATTTGGGATAATAATGGGTTCATTGTTAAAATAATTTAAAACTAAAGACATGAGAGTGATGTAGATGGCCCAGTTGGATGTAGAAAACATGTGTAAACAATGCTAACATTATCACAGATCAGCTGATAATTGATAACAAGCTTATAACCTATGACAAATCAGTATGGTTTTTTCACTATAACTTTTTTTAACACTGATATATTTTCTTCCTTCCATAAATGTTTTTACCCAATGAATCCATGCAAAGTTCCTTAAATAAAGGGCGATTATTTATAAGGACATTGCCAATATGACAGGATCCATTGGAGAAGAAATTAGATTGGTTACCTAATTTCCCCTCTGTCATTTTCTAATTGGTGAAATTCTTGGCTACAAGCTATGTTTAGCCTGCAATCAGTGTCACTTTTACGTGACGGGTTTCTGATAGCAGCTTGTGAGTCTACAAATAACTGTTTTTTTAATTTTCATCCTTGTTAACTGGAGGGCAATGTCTCTCATCATATTTGCTTAATGGTGTCCCAACAGCGATATCCCCTTAAATATTCTAAATTGCTAATTTAAAAACCAATTTAAAGTACACGTGACAACAAAGTACTGGGGTAAGATACCCTAAATGTCTACATCAGTAAATGGAACTGTAATAAAGTCAGGATTTCATAAGTGGAAAAGATGTACTGATCTCACTAGGATCAAGGGTTTCCTTCTTCTCAGAGGCCAGTTTTGAGCTATCTGTTGAAATATGCCAGTTATAGAAGAAGACAACAGACATGGGGTTGAAATTTTTGGATTCATTGGAATATAATGTGGTACTTATTGCTCCTGATGGCTAGGATTAGATGATTAAACATCTAAAGAAGTGAAAGTCAAGAATGATTGCCTTCCCCTTATTTAATAACCTCTAAATCTCATAAATATATGTGAAATATATTCAATGGTAGATAGTTATCGATTTTGAAAATCTATACCCACAATCAATCATTTGTCTTGAGTAATTACAAACACCATCCTGGTTGTGATGTTAATGTTCTCAGGAAGCAAGAACAAATATATTTGTGTTCAAAACCTATACCCAAAAATTCATCTGCTTTTTGCTTGTTTTGAATAAAGCATTATAGACAATTCAAAATTCTATTAAAACGGAGCTTTGTTATTCTAAACCTTAGTTGGATAATAAGTAATAATGCCAAATCTGTGAGTTCACCAAGGGTGCCAAAAGTACTTTTCTGTCCTTGCTTACTCGAGGACTTTATATAAATTATATTGGGTTGAGTGCAGTCAACCATTGTGCTATTTAATTTTATTTTTGTAATAATTCTATTACGGTAATATAGGATTTGAATTATGACATAATTAAAAGATTTTTGCTTCTTCTATTTATATGTTCATTATATTTCCTTATAGAAAATACTTTAGTTAGTATTATTTACTGAATTTTACTTAAAATTATATAAAAGTTGTTTATATATATATATATATATATTAATTATATACAGTTTCAAGCAAAATTATTTTAGATTTAATTGATTGGTTCCGGATATTGATAATAATGGTTTGTTATACAGGAGAACATAGCTGGAAACCTTATAAAATTGATATATTTGAGGAGTATATCTATACATCAATGTACATACGAGACAAGGTTATACGAATTGATCGCTGGCGTAATGAGACTGTGATAGTAGCTAAAACTGTTGACCGACCTATTGCATTGAAGATTGTTCAAGAGCAAAAGCAGCCACGTTCAACTGTACAATGCCACTGCCACAGTAGGGCTCTGTGTCTCCTTGGCCCTACAAACATTACTTGCTTTTGTCCGCAACCTGAAAAGGTAAAACTAATATTTTTTTATCAACAGTGTAGGATTTAAGAAATTAGCTACAAAAATCTACTTATGGGTCAGCATTTAGTCTATGATCTTCTATGAGTCTATGTTGTTTGGCTAATTATCTGCCTAAACATTTAGACAGGATAACGATTACTGATTTTCCAAATTGTAGCGCTGGTGATCCCATGGACATTCTGACTTATTTCCTGGCTTGGAGGATATAACAAGAAATGGGACTAAGAAAAAACATGATACCTATTGGGTCGCCAGCATTCTTATATGAGAAAGTCTAGAGGAAGGAGAATGGAATTAAAAAAATTATAATATGTTAACATTAATATTCTTTACTAATATTTGTATTTATTTGTCAACTGTATTTGTTGAATGCATTATTCTAGTTTATTCTTATCACAAACAATATTCTCCTTAGGTTTAGATCCAGGAGAGGAGGTCTCCAGTCATCTCCAACATATGTCAATTACTAATATTAATCACCTCAGGAATTAGTCTGTGAGCAACTGTTCAGTGAATGTTATCTTTGGCTTTGGAATATCTTGAGCTTGGACATAAATAGAACACTTAATTAAGGTGCTGAGATCAACTTTTACAAAATATAAATTGTCTCTAAAGGAAATTAAACGGATAGAGTAAGGCATGGTGAAGAAAAGAAACCACAATATGCATTACCAAAATTACATACTAAGATCGGCATGAAAGTGTCATATGTGCTGAACACAAAAAAGGAGACCAGCTAGATTAAGGAACTTATTGGAGGTCATCAGTGTTACTTGTGGCCTACAAAATTTTTTTTCAGAAACTTTTCTCTCGTATACAGGTTGCATTCTACTGGCACTTCAGGGTGTCTTTAGACTAGGGAAAACCAAAGTAAACCAAATGGTTTTCCTTCTCCAGATGTTGGAGAAATTACAATACTAAAAATAAAACACACCACCTGTTTGTTAACTTCCAAAATGCATTTGACTGTGTAATTCGTGAGGAATGATACACTGCAATGGAGGATCATGGTAAAGCCTAAATAGATAGCCAGGCTCTGCCATGCTACAATGGAAAGTTGAAGATAAATGGTTCGAGTTCAAAGTGAGATTTTGAGTCAAAAAGTCTTAGATAAACAGATGTACTACCATGCATTTGGCTTGGTCGAGAAACGAAGAATGCAATTAAATTAGCCAAGATATGAACCTGTTGCACTATCTTCTTCAATAAAAATAAGAAGTAGGATACTCACAGGTTACAAATGTTTCCTCAGACCAGCATCTATTAAGGAAAACAAATAAGTAGGTCAGAAAACAATACACTAATGTGTTCCTAGAAAATAATATGGTTTTAGTGAATGTCCAATAGGAATTCAGCCTAGTTTGAAGATTAAGAGACCTTAGATTTTCATCATATTCATTAAATCCATTTATTATGTATGTCTGCGTCAGGTCCTTATCTAAGATTAGGGGGTAGGTGGTTGTGGACATTACAGAACATCTTTTGGCCCAATAAATTTCATATCTCTTGATCATCAATCTAAGCCAATATAATATTCACTAACATCAAATTTTATGATCACTATGAAAAAAATATACTTAGCTTAGTTATAATTACGTTGCTCATTCTCTTCCAAAATGGATCGTTTCCGCAACGAATCGCAGATGGAAATCCTTTGGGCGAGGTTAGCCTCACTAAGTTGATGGGGAACCCAAACATCGAGCCTGCTCACGTAGCCAAGTTGATGCAGATGGTTTTCAACACTCGATTTGGATATTTTGAGGAAAACTGCGATCTCTCTAGTTGTATAATGGGGATTCCTTCACTTTGTCGCTGTTAAAATCTCAGTAGGCCAGCCAGAGCGAGGTGCAGTGCGTCTTGAACCAAAAAATTTCCCAATCGAAATCTTGAAAACCACTTCAGGCACACACGTGCTGTAACAGCATCCTCTCCGTATACATACAGCGCATATCTTCCTGCAAATTTCCACTGCTTTCTTGCCTTTTTTAAAATAAAAAAGCATGAGGTGACGATAATGTTCGTTTTGGGTTTCCATTTTCAGGATGATCCTAAACACACAAAACACAATCAGTCTCGTCAAACTACGTTGAAGTGTCTAGTATCTGACGAGAACGCACTCACAAGGGACGAACTGAAGTTAGCTACATATTAAACTGCTTGAAGTTTCGTGACGACAAAAACCGAACGGACTTTTTGGCCAACCTGATAGTTAACATCCTAAATATAATTTATATATTTAATTCCTACATGTGTACTATTTGTATAATATAAAGTTTAATTTTTAAAAAATATTGTTGGATATGTTCTTATTAGTTATTTTAAGTTGAGAGGGTAAATTTAATACATAAAAATTTTAAGAATTTTCCAAATTTTTGTTTGTACAACTTCAGTGTAATGAAATATATTTAGATGCAATAATAAATGATTACTTTTAAATATATTTCCTTTTAACAGCTGGATAAATATTTTATCATACAACAGTTTTGTTACAAATTAATGCTCTAGAAGGCCACAGGGAAAAGGGAAAGTGGTAGCAAGCAAGGAGAGAAGGGCACCAGTCTAAGGTAGATAGTCAGGTGAGCAGTTATTGGTAGAAAAGAAAAGAAAAAATATATTAACATTTATTAGCCAAATAAAAATATACTGCAGGCTCAAGACCTCCCCAATATCTGGAGAGAATTAGTGGTCATGAGAAGTAGATAGAGCTATATACTAAAGGGATATTTAAAAAATCAACCCCCAGCAAATAAGAAGAATTTATTAAGCACATGGAACCAAGAAAGAAGTCATTAAACAAGAAGATTCGATGTAAAAGATTATTTAGTTTTAATTCACTTCCTACATTTTTCAAATAGGAGTTGAACCAATATCCCTAAGATTTTAAATTTAATAATAGAAATTTTAATATCTTTTAACTTTTGTAAAATTTATAAAACTGTTTTATTTATATCATTTATTTTCAAATGTTTAATCTTTTATTTTCTAATTTCAAAAATGTTAAATTTTTACAATAAATATCTTGTAGTGATATTTTGGGTTTATGAAAGGAATTAATAAATAAGTAATAATACATTGTAAAGATTTAGGAGGCCAAGGCATAGGGGGTTCTAAATTATTTTAGCCGGTGGTTGCAAACTGTGTCCCATGTGAGAGGTCAGTTGGGTGTTTGGGACATTGTGATAGTCTGTTTATGTGAATTAAGAGAGTTAGTTTTAATAATGTATACAATCAGTAATTAAGTGGACCCACCACAAAGCTTCAAATTGTTATGTATATAGTTAAATGCTGACACAGTTCGCTATCAGGTCACTATCGCATTGCTCACCACTGTCCTTTCCTATCTTATTTATGAGCTCCTCGCTTAGAGATAAGCAATCCTCTTCTGCGATTCCATTCAGTACATTCATTTATTATTCATAGTAGTTTAGCTAGTTATAATTTATTTTCAACTTAGTGTAGTGTAAATCAATAAAGTTCTTTTTAAAAAGTTCTATAGCGTCTGAGTTGATTTAATTGGCGCCCGAACACAGGGAATTGAAGGTTTTTTGTCTCGAAAGAAAGAAGATTTTATTCGATTATCGACAATCTGATAAAACTCGACTGTCTTTACTCTTACGAGAATAACGTCACTGTGGAGAACAAACAGACTTCAAGGAGGAACTGCCGATATTCTTAAATATCCAACGCTCAAGTCAGAAAACATTGTCAACTACCAGAGCTGTAAGAAGCCTTAAGAAAAAACCTCTTAGTTGAAGAACTCTACACCAGGGTATGAAAACAACCTTGTATTAATTTAATTTTTATTGTTTTATATTATATATGTCGTTAGTAGACAGACTTAACTCGATTAGAAACATTAATAACAAAATAGAAATGGAACACGAGAAAATTAAAAATAGTGATTGCACATTCATTCCGGTTTATAATGGGAAAACAGAAAATCTCATACTGTACATTAATAACGTAACTTACTTAATAGCAAGATTTTGTCAAGCTCTGATAATCCAAATATTGTAAGAAATGAAGAGCTTATTCTCATGTGTGCCAAAACAAAACTAGAAGGGAACGCTAAAATCGCGACATTTGACAAACAATTTGCCTCAGTAATAGACTTACTTGAATTTCTTAGACGACATTACCAGGACAATCGGTCCATTTGCCAATTAGCACGAGAAATCTCCAATACGAAACCCAGACATAATGAAAACCCTATTGAATACTTCGAACGACTACAACTAAAACGATGCGACTTATAATCTAGAATCTATACGGACAACAAAATACGCGGCAAAGAAAAGGAAATCGCGCGTTACGACAATGACATTAGTCAAGAAGCCGTTAAAAACTTACATCTGACCGTAGCAATATTCTTACAGCACATATAATACAATACGCTAAACGATGTTTATAACATTTTAAGAAAAGAAGCTTCATTTGTGGTAGAGCAAGTATACGGGAACCGAATATTCAATAAAGACGCGACCAAAGAAAAACCTAGACAACAATATAATAATAATAAACAATTTAAAAGACCACAACAACAATACCAACAAAGACCACCTAGCAATTAACAGGGATATAAAGGCAATAACTTTAACCCTAATTTCCAAAGACAACAATACGCGCCGCAACAATACCAACCGCGCTATAATAATAATTATAATAATAACTATGCGCAACAACGTTACAATTACCAACAACAGTGAAATCCGCAGGCACAACAGAATTATTTTAACCAACCGCAGCAAAATCATTTACAGAATCAACCGATAATTAATCAACAAAATCAAGCTTACCCGCTAACAGTTTCAATGCGTACCGTTAGTGACAGAGCTCATCACATCAAAAACGACCAGGACAAAATAATTAAAGAACTCCAAGAGAGACTAGACCGCGTGGAAGACTATTTTTTAGACTCGGGACAGATACAAACCGATCCACCTCCCTTAGAGGAGAAGGAACAATTTTAAACAATAATAATATTTTAAATAATAATAAAAGCCTGGTTAATAATAATAAAAGTTTAAAGAATAATAAAATAACAATCCACCTCCCTTATAGGAGCAGGACCAATCTTAAATAATAATAAAATAACAAATCAATCCACCTCCCTTAGAGGAGCAGGAACAATCTTAGAAAATAAGAAAAAAAGAGACAAAACATACTTGGAAAATAAAAGAGACCAAACATACTCGGAAAATAAATTATAAAATAATAATAAACAAAATACGGTAATTAAACAATGCGAAGAACTGCATTACACGAATGACTTATCGTACATCATAGATTTTAAGAATAACAAATAGTTAATCGATACGGGTGCGACAAAAAATTATATGCACCCAGATATAGTAAAAAAGCATAAGTTTAAATTAATAAAAAAAGAGTTTTCTATTAAAACACCTACAGGGTACGACGACGGTAATTCAAGTGTTGAAGTAAATATTAAAAATGCATTGGGTATAGATCAACTGATTGAATTTTTAGTTTATCCATTTTCTAATAGGTTTAACAATCTGTTAGGCTTCAAAACGATGAAGAATTTAAAAATGAATATAAATTGTACGGAAAATCACATAGTGATCGGAAACAATAAATTCAGATTTAAAGACTCAAAAAACGAAATAAACTTAATGGATAACGAAAAGGAAATAAAAAAGCATTAAGAACAGAACATTTACCAAAATAATTATCGAATAAACTAGTAAAAATAATTTCCGATAATGGGGAAATAATAAAAAAGGAAAATGAAAAACTCCAAGCAACCAATTTAATAAAGCATCGGATAAGTACCAAAAATAATGACCCAATTTATACAAGGAATTATCGGTACCCCGAGCAATTTAAAAATCAAATAAAAGATGAAGTACAAAAATTGTTAAGGGACGGAATAATCAGAAAAAGCAATTCACCTTATAACTCGCCACTATGGAAAGTGCTGAAAAAGATGGATGCTAGTAGAATGAATGGTCATAGACTACCGCAAACTTAATTCAGAAACCACCAATGATAAATTCCCCTGACCAAACATAGAAGATGTACTCAACAAATTAAAAGGAGCAAAATACTTTACAACCATCGATCTAACGTCAGGGTTTCATCAAATACCAATGGATGAAGAATCAATTTCAAAAACAGCCTTTAGCACAGACGACGGGCATTATGAATTCCGTTTGGTTTGTGTAACGCACCACCTATGTTTCAAAGGATGATCAATATGGCAATTGAAAATTTATCCAGAACCATGGCATATATCGATGATATCATAATCTATTCTAAAAACGAAGAAGAACATTTAAAAGACATTGAAAGGGTGTTACAAGCACTAAAGAAAAATAATTTAAGTATACAATTAGATAAAACAGAATTAAAATTTTTAGGTTACATAGTAACACAAAATGGATTAAAAACGGATCCTAATAAAATAAAAACTATTTCGGAATTTAAACAACCTAATGATGAAAAATCCCTTAGACGATTTTTAGGAATGACGGGATACTATAGAAAATTTATAAAGAACTATGCAAAAATAACTAGACCTCTCAGTGCAGCCATTAATTCAAAAAATTATAAATCAAAAGAATTTAAGGACAGTTTCCATTACTTAATTAAACAAATTATTAACACACCAATTCTAGCTTACCCTGACTGGAACAAACAATTTATTTTAACTACAGACGCGAGTAATCAAGCTATAGGCGCAGTACTCACTCAAATAATAGATAACAGAGAACATCCGATAGCATTTGCTTCGAGAGTACTATCAAAAACGGAAGAAAACTATAGTACAATAGAAAAAGAACTATTATCTATAGTATACTTTACTCAACATTTTAAACCATATCTTTACGGGACAAAATTTTTATTATTAACGGATCACAAACATGGGTCTTTACAATGAAGAATGAAAACAGCAGGATAATGAAATGGATATGGAAATTACGAGAATTTGAATTTGAGATCAAACACATTTCGGGAAAAACAAATCAGGTAGCAGATTGCTTGTCCAGACGAAATGAAATAAATGCTTTACCAGATGAAAACACGCCAGAATATGAGGTCCTTATAGACCAACTATTAGATATAAATGACATTGAAAAATTAAATAATGACAAAACTTTAGAAGCAATGGAGGAATTACCAATACTAACTAACGAAGACTTAGAAAGTCTAATAACTCAACACTCACAAGATAGCAATAACGGACAAGTATGGTTTGTAGAAAAAGACAAATGCATAAACGTTGAAAAAAATCAAATAATCGTTAAACGTGGCGCAAATAAAGTTACTTATGAAAAAATATTTGAGAAAAACCGTTACACTTTACATATTAACAACATTGAAAAAATAAACGAATTACTATTAGAAATATTACAACCAAATAAAACAGATGGAATTTATTGCCAAACAAATTTTGAAACTTTAAATGAAATTTATGAGGACTATTACAAAAACTAATTGAAAAAGACTAAAACAATAAGACTTAAAAGATACTTTTTATTATGTGAAGACATTACAGAATTAAGTGACCAACAACAGGCAATTTCTACTATTGCGTTGACTATCATTACGGTAAAACATGTCATCGCGGAATTCTAGAAACATACGATAAACTAAAACGAACAATTTACTTTCCTAACATGAAAGACAAAATAACTGAATTAATAAATAAGTGTGAAACCTGCTAAGTAACTAAATATGACAGGAAACCAATTAAAAGCAAATTCGTAACAACTCCTACACCAGACAAACCATTCCAAGAAATCATGATTGATTTAATATTTTATGACAATAAAACGATGCACATCAATTGACACATTCTCTAAAAGACTTTATACACAAATATTACATAATAAAAATGCCCTAACTATTTGCCAAGTTTTAGAGGAATACATAAGCCTATATCCAATTCCAGAACGAATTATATCAGATCACGGAAAAGAATTCAATAACATACTAATACAACAATTTTGCAAAGCGACTAATATCGAAATTCATTATACCAGTAAAAACTATTCAAATTCCTTAGGCATACTAAACAAATGTCATGCCACTTTTAATGAAATAATGAGAATAAACATCAATCAAAACAAAAATAGCAAATTTGAAAGAATCGTACAAACTAGTACTATGGCATACGATAACACTCTAAATCAAAACCTTAAATTAACCCCCAACGAAATAACGTTCGGAAAAATAAAAGATACTTACGAAACTGACGACATACAAGAATTACATGTCAATAACTATTTCCAACAATTAAAAGACTTACATACGGAAGTAAGACAAAAAATAGAATACATAAAAGAAACACGAAATGAAAAACTGAATCAAAGTCGCGAGGAACCTCCTGAGCTTAACTCAGAAGAATTCGTTAAAACACCTAGAATAAAACCGAAAAAGAACTTATTACACAATAAAATAAAAATAGGCAGCACACACATAAACAACATTAAAAGACCTAATAAATAGAGAAAAAAATATTTTGTTACAGACAATGACAATAACACAGACACTCATCTTGATCCAAGTCCTAGTAGCCGTAACAGCAATTAATATACAAGACCTAACGAATAATGATGGAATATTACAATATAAAATAAACAATATCCGAATAATAGACAAATACTACGAAACGTACCATTACTATAACACTAAAATACTTATTGACGAATTTAATAAAATTAATGAAGTAATATACAAATATAGCAAGTCTAGTATCTATGAAATAATTAAAGAATACAACAATTTATTAATCAATCAAGAAAATTTAATAAAATTTCATTCTAAGAGACAGAAACGCGGAATAATAAACGGATTAGGTGAAGTAATTTCATGGATCACGGGAAACATGGATGCAAAAGACAAAGAACATTATGACTCAGTAATTGAAAAATTAGCACTAGCAAGCAGACAGGCTAATATTAACGAACTAAACATTTTTAATACAAACAAACAAATCATAGACAAATTTAATAATGACATAGGACGAATCAATACAAACTTTAGAAAAACCCAATCTAACATGACAACAGTAAATATAGAAGAAAAGGCCTATTCGTTTCTTACTCATATGCAGCTATTAGAAAAAAAGATTTCTGAACTCATTCTAACCATGGAATTTTGCAAGATTGGAATAATACATTCTAAATTATTAAATGATATCCTTAAAGGAATATCAAACAATGTAACATTAATTTCTATTGACAATACTATTATTTGGGAAAATACAAAAATTTATTGTTTATACCGAAACACTTCGTTCCATGTAATCGTAAAGTTACCTATTCACGAACAATCCTATACAGGATACCACATTGTACCCACACCTATTATTGTTAATAAAACCTATAAGGAAATAAATATTGTAAATTAATTAATTATTAAGAAAGATAATCATTATTATACAGGGAATTGTAACCTAGATTATTATTACTATTGTAAACAATTAGAGATACTAAAAGATAAATTTATGAAAAATATTATTGATAACGCTAGTAATACGGAATGTACTTATAAAAACGCTAATACTAACATTAGATATAATGATTATTTAAAAGTTTATATTATTTTCAATCAAACTAAACTTACCAATTGTAATAACGAAACTATATTTCTACCCAACATAGCATTAGTTAATACTACTAAAAAAGATCGTATTTTAAACAGGACATACACCCATAATTATAATTAAGTATTTTTACCAATGTATAAATTCATAAATATAACCCAACTAACAAATATTGAAACTATTAACCAAACTGTACCTCAATTTATTAAAATAGAAGACACTTTTGATTTTTCTTTTATTCATGTAGGAATTATAATTAATTTAGCCATAATATGTTGTACTGTAGGAGTTATCTATTCTAAAGGTGAAAATAAGAAATCCCAGGAACCTACTCCTACAACACCCCCTTTTATACCATTATTACCCATGGCTAATCCTTACAAAATCTCTACTCCTAGCGATCCCATTCCAGGAGTAATGTCCAATTTTCCCCAGGGAGGAGTTAAAGGCTGACACAGCTCACTATCACAATGCTGACCACCTTCCTTTTCCTATCCTATATATGAGCCCCTCGCTTAGAGATAAGCCATTCCCATTCAGTGATTCCATTCAGTACATTCATTTATTATTCATAGTAGTTTAGCCAGTTATAATTTATTTTCAACTTAGTGTATTGTAATTCAATAAAGTTCTTTTTAAAAAGTTCTATAGCGTCTGAGTTGATTTAATTATATATATACAATAAGTTTTCAGTGGGCTATATTTATCAATAAATATGGAAAAAACTTTATTTGGAGATTTATTAGCTTAAGATCAAAGCTTGTAATGATAGGAAGGAGTGACAAATGATGTGTACTGGTTCCTGTAACTGGAGAACAACAGTCTAAAACTGACTGGGGAAGGTTAATAATAGAGAAGTTTGTGCCACTGAATAAGTAAGTAAGCACAGGTACTCATTAAATTTAACCTTTAACCCTCAACGGGCTGTAATAGTATAGGTTTGTTTTCTAGGTTTTTTCCTATAGCTTAAAAATTGTGTGCAATTTACTGATATTTTTCTAAATTTATCATTATCTCATTTTCAGTGTGGTGCTCCAGAATGCAACTGTAAAAACAGTGGTAAATGCCAGGATAATGGCTCTTGTGCCTGTTTACCACTTTATACAGGTAAATCATTATGCTATTGATCAAAAAGTCAAACAGTGTACCACATCCAGTCATAACGTAATGAATTTTATAGAGTAGAATAGAAAAATATTTTTTTACTCTGGGACAAAGTCCCCTCTGAACAACAATGTTCAAATGAAAAATTCATATCTGGCAAAAAGAACTATTACATCATAAAAACAAATTACAATGTAAAGGTCCATGGACAGCTGTCTGCAGGGTTTGTATCTTCACTGGGGGGATGCTCCTCATCCATTCCTCATGGATCTTAGAAGCAGCAAAACCAGGACACCCCACTTTTTTCTGTTTGGTACAGATATGTTATTTTTCCTAATTCAATGCGATTAATGGACAGTAACTATAATAATTCCCTCTCTTGGGTCAAATTGATAACCAATAGTTATATTGGTCATTGATTTTAGATTAATTTCATTTTCCATTAGTTTTCAGATTATTTTATTTCTGACTGGGTGGTAATTTTCTTTGTTTATTGTTTATTTTTGTTATTAAATATATTATATGCATTAGGGTTTACTGCCAGTTTATATATCATGAACCACCTATTTTTTTATACAGTCCGCTACTTTTTTCTAATTTTCATTCTGGGTCATTTATTTGATTTTTTTTTTTTTGTTTCATAATCCTCTGCATTAACAGCATATATTACCCATAGTGGTACAAAAACAATAGGTTTGTTAACCAGGATTTGATCTGAGATCTGAACAGTGGTTCCCTAATTGGCTACTTTACTTTTGTGTTATTTTTTTGTTTTTCTAAAGTACTATTCACTTTTTACCTTATTATAAAATACTGATTTTTTAACAATTCACTTTGTCGATAATGATGTTATCCTTTAATTTGTGGAATCAAATTTAATTATTATTTTTCTTTATTATGCAGCGTTCATAACAATTTGTTCTGTTTTTACTACCTGTAGTATTTTTTATGCTAAAATGCATCTTCTCAGATATGCTATGGTAATTGCCTATAACTTAGTGATTTTTTGTATTTTCAATTTTATTCTCATTTGGATTTGATATTATTATTATATATCAACAATTTTTGTTGTATAGTTCCTACTATTATTAATAATTATTGATTATCATGAAAAATTGTGAATATAAAAACAATTTATAATATATTAACGCCAGGGAGATTGTTCACTACTCTTAAGTGGGCGGCTGGGTCTGTCCTCTGTGGATTTTCCTATTTTAACCATTATGTTAAATCAGCCATCCTATTACATTATGTTCCACTGTTAAATCTATGCTTTCCAGCTATCCTGCCTGTTCTTCTCCTTATATACAATTTTTCCCTTAAAAATTCACTCTTCCCAACTTCTTGGAAAAAATTCTAACCCTAACAATTATTGCCCAATCTCTATCCTTTCTAACCTCGCCAAACCTCTTAAAAGACTAGTCCAATCCCAAATCTCCGATTTCCTTTAACAGTCCCAACTTCATGATCCTTTCCAGTCTGGTGTCTGTCCCGGTTACTCCACACAATCTGCACTAGCTAATATCACTAGTGACATTCATGCCGCTTTTGATACCATAGACCATTCAGTCCTTTTTCCTTTTTCTCTATCCACTGGTTTCGATCATTTCTCTCCACCTGCTCACAAGTTATTGTCCCTAATCAACCCCTACCTTCATCCCTCACTCTTTCCTTGGGTGTAGCCCATCAAGCATTTCTCCCATTCTTTTTAGTTGATACATCAACGATCTCCCTTAATCTATTCATCATTGTTCCTATTACCTTTACGGTGATGACTCCCAAATCTATTAATCAGAGGGGGAAGTCTGATTTCTTTGCTGCGTTTTCCTAGATTCAGTGAGATGTAGATCAGACAATTGCTATCGGATTGGGGATCAGACAATCCCTTTTCCCTTTTTTAACTGTTAATGGCCAGCCTATTACATTTTGTTCCACTGTTAAAAGTCTAGGGATAACCATTGACCAAACTCTCTCCTGGAACCGACATACCTCCCAAATTTCCCATAGGTTGGTCAATAGATAATGCTAAACTATTCTATCGATCTAGTCATTTGCTTCCTCAGCCTACACAACTCCTTGTAATCTCCATCATTTTCCCTCACTTTGACAATGGCTGTGTAGTGAATGGGGGTCTCTTGGTAACACTCAGAGATAAGTTGAAGTGAATCATGAATTGGATTGTTAGATTTGTGTTTGAAACTCTGCAGTCCTCCCATGTCTCCCGCTATGTATATAGCTGTAAGAAGCTTGTATTATAAATATTGCAATGTTATTTTTAAGAAGTGATTTGAGAAAAGGATTATTTTATTATTTAAAATATTAAATAATATAAAATAAATTATAAAAAGTTTAAATTCAAATCAAGTGAATGTAATAGCAGAAAGTATGTCAGTAATTAGATCAGCTGAGAGGAACGCTGGGACTGCAGTTGATTATAGACTATAGAGGGGCACTTGTTTAGAGGTGCTATAAATGAGAGGTGTTCAGTTTTGGAATTGTTTTGAGAAGAGAGCTGTTGATGATTTTGTGCAGTTTGCAGATGGTCAAACTTATTTGACGTGAGGGCCTTTCCTTAGATTTTGTATTTCCTCATACTTCTTATTTTTACGTCTAACCTCATACCTCTTATTTTTTCGCATTACCTCGTATCATCGCATGTCATCACATTACCTCTTACATCATGTTTGCATATTGGTGTAGTCTACAGGAGGCCATTAAAGCAGCATTGTATTTGTTGGGTTCACAAAATGCAATAATTTTTGGAGCAAGGCAAGCATTTGACAGAAAATTTGTTAACAACTCAAAAACATTATATGTATTAATTTTTTTTTTAATTTATTTATTGTAAATCATTGGTTGTCAAGGACCAAGTAAATTAAAGAAATATTACAAAATGGCTTGCTACCACTAATGCAGGGCTTTTTCATATTTTCTTTTAAAGGCCATAAGTAAATATAATAATATATACTTTTATTTGTATTAATTTAGTGGTTTTCATTTAATGTCATAAACAGGCTTCTCCAAATAGTTGTTTATTTTGTTTTGTGTGGATCTCTCAATGACTTTATTTTCTAAATTCAGCTAAACAGTTTTATTTTACTACTAATTAATTTTTTCTTACTGAGGTTTACACCTTATTTTACTTTGTCATTTTTTTCCTTGGTCTTTTTATGATGTAATAGTTCTTATTTGCCAAATATGAGTTTTTCATCTGAACATTATTATTATTCATAGGGGACTTTGTCCTGGTGTAAAATTTTTTTTCTTTTCTATTCTATATTTAAATATATCTTATATTTTCATATTATCCCTTAAGATTGGCAAACTACATTGTCTCCCTACTGTCAGCTCTGTGTCCACCGTGTATGGGACTTACAGTCACTGCGAGAGCTTAGTCGAAGAATATTCATATTGGGAAGATCGTTTGTAGCTCAGTACTAGCTCAGTTGGTAGTGTCCTTGTGAGGGGCTACCTTTGAAGTGACAGGTTGTCCAGTGATATTGAAATATAGTTATATTTTGTTCTAGTTAAAAAAACAGATAAATTATTTCAACAATGTATAGCATTGCTAATATTATATTTAATAGTGTTATAATATGTTTATGAATATTACTATGTAATATATAAGATAACCCACTGCAACCTCTTGCTAACTCAGCACAAGTATTACTCCTACCAAATTATTTTTTACATTTAGAAGTTGATGAAAAGTAATGAGAAGATCCTAGTGCTGTTAGAATTTAATTGTTTGTCACTCCTTAATCCCATAATATGATTCAGTGTGTATGAATTATTCAGAATTTAATAAGCAATATGTCAACAATTGGTAACCAGATCAAGGTATGACAAATATGGAAAATACCGCTACTTCCATTTTAGATTTGGATAAAAGTGTAAACTTGTAAAGTGTGTTTCTCCTTGTAACTTGGAACAAAGACCAGGAAAAAACTCCTTATGGAATGACGAAAATAATGGCCGTTTGTGAAGCCACAGATTTTGTGGGTGGCTGTAATTTTTGTTTGATCATATAAGATCAAAATACTGGGTTAAAAGTTTTAGTAGATAGACATTTTTAGTTTTTGAAAGACTGAATAAGTGTTGTTTAAAAAGTTATGTAAGTAAATCTCTTTTTAGTGCTCATGAGATTTCGTTTTTGTGACATCCTAGTGGTTCAAAACCTGATCCAGAAAAAAGTCAATGCTATTTAAATGACAGTTAACAGTAGTGTTAAACTTTTAAAAAATGTTAAATTTTTTCTTCTCATAAGGTGTGAGCAATGCAATTTCAATTGGCTGGCTTTGTATTAATTTGTCAAAAATTTTCTCTTAATTAATATTTTTATTATTTTTACCTTATGAATGGTTCATCAATTTGATATCACTAAGTACATTATTTTTTTCTAAAGAAATTGCGGAATTTTGAATTGGTTCTATTATTGAGATACCCTATGTAGACATTTATCAATTAAAGATATAAGTTTACATGTGTAACACTGTTCTAAATTTATTTCATACGTATTAAAATAAATCTTTGGGTGTTTTACAGGTAAAAAATGTGAGGAGTGCATATGCCAAAATAGTGGGATTTGCTCAACAAATGGTTGTCAATGTACTGATGGTTATTCAGGTCCTTTATGCCAACTGTGTGAAGGAACACAATGTGCTCTAAGTGTGATTGATAGCAGATCTAGTCTTTGCCTTCTATGCTGGTTGCCTTGGGTGCTCGGGATGCTTGCATTGGTTGGAGCCTGTGCATCTGCTCTACTATACATTATAACAAAAGGCCATGGTCGACAATTTGCTCATACTCGCATGGAGGAAAATGTAGAAATTACTAACCCAATGTATGAAGGAGAAGATTCTCTTAACAGGGAATTTTGCCTAGTTCAGTCGGTAAATACTTATTTTGATTATATGTAATAATGTAAATCATTATTTAAGATGTTGAATGAAATAACCCACCATATCTCCGTACAATTATAGGTGATTGCATTAGTGAATGTATGTATGTATGTACTCTATAAATGTCTATGGGCCAAAGTTCATAATCAACATTTCTTAGTGCTAGCCTAATTCTTTTTATACCACATATATATTTTTTATATCCCTAATATGGCATTCCTTATTTCCTGCCAAAAGTAAAGGGTCACCTTAAATTGTCATCACTTTTCCTGATCAGCCACTACACATTTCACCTCTACCAAAGTCTTGCCAGTCACCTCATTCATCACCGACTGCTTCCATGCAACCCTTGATCATCCTCTTTGTCAAGCTCCCTGTTGATCCAGTCAAGTGCTGGCTTGTCAACTGCTATATTGTGCTTCCTAAGGGTGTGCCCAATAATTTTACAATAAGTTGCCAATGATCTCCTGTTCAGTCCTATTCTACAATTCTTTTTTTGAAATATCCTCAGGCAATCAGATTCCAATGATTTTCTTTAAGTATCTATGAAGAGCATTCCTTATGACCTTGGTTATTCCCCATGTTTTGGAGGGATAGGAGTACTACGGCCTGGACATTCGTTTTCAAAAGCAACAACTTTGCCCTTAGTATCTAATAATACAAGAAGAGAGTTTGTGAAAAAATACTAATATTGCACCCAAGAGTTTACCTTCAAGAAGTACGTGACACACGTAGCTCTTATATAGGTCTTTATAAGATTCTTCTTTCTAATATCTGTCGCATTTCCTTCCCTCTATACCAACTCTTAAGGCTTTCTTAAGGTCAATGAACGTCATGCACAAGAAAGGGCTAAGCAATTCCCCACATTGTTCTATGAAAATTCTCAGTAAGTTGATAAGGTCAATACATATTCTATATTTTCTGAAGCCTGCCTGATCTTTTCTTAAATTTCTTTCTATTGCCTGAGATATTCTATTTGTTAATATTCTGGTTAGTATTTGGCTTTGTACAAAGCTGACATCAATGTAAGTTTTTTAGAATTCCTCATCGTATATTATTATATTTAATCCAAACTCCTGGACAAAACTACCACATCACTTTGTTTTTTATATTTGCTATTTTTCATCTTTATTGGAATTAAATGTACTTGCTTTAACCAGCACTGGTTTGATAGTCCAAGCAACAAAGGCCATAATTTGCTGATTAAAAAAAAAAATTATATAGTTCTGGAGTTTAGTAAAGTTGTTTGTTCATTGGGGTGTTCTGAACAACATGCAAAAAATCCCCACCAGTGGGGAGGGGGTCAGTTTGAAGGTCCTTTTTGGGGAGTTTTCTCAAATGTCTTGGGAACTGCCAACTTTAGCAAAAAGTACTTTTATACATAATGAAAGTACATAACATTTCCTATAAAAAAGGCCTATTTATTGTTTTCATTGAGTCCGTAGTTAGTGAGATAGAGGAGGGTAAAATGTTAGTTTTTATTAAAAATTGTTTAACAGATCCCTTTTTTTAGCTCTTCAATTTGAATTAATGAATAATAATTAAATTTCATCAATTATTTACAGGTAATAAATAATTTTTGAAGTAATGTAAATACTGAATAACTTTAAAAGCTGGAAAGTCCCACCAAGGGGTTTTGTAAAGTTCAGGTACTACCGTACAAGATTTTGATTGATTGCTGACCATTCGCCTATTGTTGGTTGGTCCTCTTCATTCAGTTGGTTTATAAACTTCACAAAAGTGAGTAAAAACGTTTTAGGGCCCATTAACAGTGTTTATTTTCTCTGAACGGGATAGTCTTCAATAATGCCGGGAATGTATTTCATTTGTGATGATGAAGTAGAGGATGATGTGTTGGTGAAAAAGGGGTTATTGGTTTGAGAAAGGCAAGTGTGATAAGAGGTAAGGTGATAGCAAAGCCGAAACTCTTCAAGGTAAGAAAAAAGAGTTTGTGTCATATTTCTTGCAGAATAAACTATACCAGACCTCAATCAGTTCAAAGTGTAATAACACAAACTGAATCAACACAACCTTCCAAATCACATTGAATCCCTGCGAGATCATCTCACAAGAGATTTGATTTTAAAAGTCATTGTCTCTTTTGTGCTCAAACAGTGGATGAAGAGTGTTAAATAAATGAAAGAAAAAAACGTTGTCTAGGCGGTGACAGGTATATCCTGTGCGAACCTCTACATTTGATGAATCTATTAAAAAACGAGCAACACTAAAAGAAGACGAATGGGGAGATTTGCCCCATACATACGGATACGTTTTAAGACGCATCAGCGTTGTAGGGGACCTACATGCGAATGAAGCTTTTACCACCATGATGTTTTACCACATGACTGTTATGTAAACTTCTTCTTGGTTCATGGACCACCAAACAAGGTCTTTAGAGGTCACCCTAAAAATGAAAAAATGACAGCTACGATGGAGGAGATTTTTAAGTGTTTGGATGATCATGGTGACTGCCAGTTTTCTATGGATGAACTGATGGAGCAAATCTCATCAGACAAAAAGCCAACAGTGGCTAGGCTACTGTTAGAGTGAGAGGTAATATGGTATAGAAATATGGAGAGCGTGTAAAATTCAGCCAAACAAAAATGAGCAGTACTGTTGTTTGCTTTCTTGATGTTGGCCACAAAATCTTAAAAGAAGCATAATACTCATCAAGATGTCAGAGTGAGATGTGAAGAGTTTCTAAGAATTGTACATACTGCTACTGCCATTATAAAAGACGATGTCCATTCCCTAGCGTATGAAACAGACATGTACCCACCAACTGACCATTTTCTAGACCAAATAAGTTGAGGATATGGTTCAAGAAACCCTACTGGTGTTCTTGGATTCGTTGGTTTCTACAAAGAAGGGAAGAGTATAAAATGAAAAGAAAACTAGTGTCTATTCCCCATGCTATAATTACTGCAATTTGACGATATAAATGGCAGAAAGCTGGGATGTCATGCTCCAAGCAGTTTGCACCAAATGCCATGGGACCTGCACAAACACCCCACCAATTCAAGAAGATTCCAACGAAGAGGCTGAAGAATTTGACTTCTAACAACCACATCTTTCCATCAACCAACTTCCATGTCTGGCATGTTTCAAATGAGTTTCATATTACTTTTTTTTTTATATATATTTTATTATTGTAATAAACTACATTTTTTTACTGTTATTTTTTAATGAATTTTTCTTAAGAATAAAAAATTGTGAAAATTACTGTTCTCTTCCCTAGTTATCTCCCTAAGTGCTGAACTTAAACAATATAAAATTGTTCATTTTCCTGTTTATTCTCTACTTCATCCATCACTATATTGAAGAGAAGATGGAGAGTGTTCAAACTGTCTCCTTGTTTTACTCTTTTATAAAATCTAAAGAGCACAGAGCATAACCAATACCATTTAGGTGTATGATTTCTTTTGTGTCTTGGTAGAAGCCAAAGGCTCTCCATATCTCATGAAGGGTACTGCACTTTTCACAGGAAGGCTAGAAATGCATTGTGTGTGGCATTGGTACTAAGCTTTCTCTGCTGCATGTCATTTTAAAAGAAGAAATGTGGTGCTTGTTTGGGACCTGGCCTCAAAGTGGCCTGTTCTATTTCCAAATCCTTCTCAACAAACATGCATAGTCGCTGATTTAGGATGTTTGTGTATATTTTGTAGACGAGTAATGAGAGGAAGAAAGATTTGTAATTTTCACAACAAGTTTGTTTGCTTTTTTTTAAATATGGGAACTATTATGTTATTCTCCCACTCATTTGTAATTTTCTTAGCGTACCAAATCTTTTTGAAGAGAGGTTGTAGTACTTAAACACTTAATGTAGTTCTTCGCCTCTAAACTTGATAAACTCTAGAAAACTTTGTATATATCAGTCGCTTTTCCAAGTTTTATCATCCTGTCTACTTTCTACCTCTTCCTTCAAGATGACCTTGTAATTGTAGTCCTGGTCGTGACTCCTTGAAAAACATCTTGTCAAATACTTAACAGCTCTCCCCCCCCCCACCAGTTTGGAATCAACTATCCATTAGTGCCATTGCATAGTTGATTCCATTTCCTCCTCATTTGAGAAGAAAGCTCTGGTGTATTTCTCGAAGTTTCTCGGGCCTTTGATTGAGTATGGCACCAGGGACTGGTCTGTAAGCTCAAAGAGATCTTCTTTACACGACCTATTTTTTGATTTCATAATGAAATGTGCATTGGAAGGTTGTATTTCATTAAATTGTGAATCACAAAAGAACATATAATTGAAAAATAAAATTATATTTTGAGTTAAAGCAACAAAAATCAAATAATACCTTATACCTTTATCAATGTTTATAAAACAAACATAATCAATATCAGCTTATTGATGGGATTTGAGGACACCAAAAAGGAGCAGGAGGATTGGATGTATGTTCAAGACTGCTTGCCTATAGAGTGTGTCGTACAGTCTCGTGTTGTGGTATTGTCTGTCAATATAAACTGATGATTCCAAAGCACTATAAGCCGTAATATGGCTTAAGGATCAAAAATATGTGGTGATAGTACAAGTAATTGGATAAATACGACCTTGCCAATACTTTAAAATCTAAATAAAATCTCAATATATGTCATCACAACCTCATTATTCTGGCATACCTAACTGAAAGATATTTCAACATATCCTACACCTCTTTTACATCCGCCTCATTTCTGCAACTTGACGATCCCCTAGGGTAATACTCAGTCCCATCCTGTTCTTTCTGAACTTGTTTCATATGCCTACTCATCTCATCCTTCAATATCCTTTTTTGAATTTGCTGACAAAACAGCTATCCTCTCTTCCAATCCTGAGCCCATCGCTTTCCAATCCTTGTAGGAACATTTTGCCCTTTAGAAGTATGGCTCTACAAAAAAGGAGATTCAAAGTGAATGTTGACAGTCGTCTCATGCCACCTTTCTTCCCCCCCCCCCCGACATTACTCGTGTCCTGTTCAGCTTTTCAGCCAACCCATTGCTGTTAAATCCCAGACCACCTACCTAGAACTTATACTAGAAGTGTGACTCATTTCATGTCCAAACGACAAGAAACTAACACACAATTCAAACTATTTCTTTGGCTCAAGGACAATCATTCAAAAATAACAATGGAAAACAACAGACTGATTTACACACAATACTCCAACCTACCTGGTCCTATGGAATAGAAGTTTGAAGGAGTGCCAAGATAACCTTGTAATTATCAACTGGCTGTCTAGTGTCCTTGGCTTGTGTGTTCTCTCCTTCCTCCAATATTCTTTGCATCCAACTCCTGCAATCCGGAATTCTACATAAGATAGCTAGTTCTCCCTTCTACGTCAACAACTGTACCCTTCACCTTGATCTCAACATTAGATTCATTCTCCACCAGCTACCAGAACTTCCATTCCCGCCTCCTTGGACATCTTAATGTTTATGTTAATGCTTTATACTCCTATCCCCTCCCTGGTGACTCAGAGTGACAACTAAGGCAGAGGTTGTAAGGAAACCTGCTCGATACAGACTAGTATTTTCTTTATAGTGAGCTCGGTGTGATAAAGTGATAAGCTAAATAGTTTTTGCTAATAAGCTTTATTCCCCCAAAGTAACAAGACGTTTAAAAAACTGCTTAAAATATTTTTTATTTATTTTATGTATTCATTTCAATAAAAATATTTCTAAATGTTTTTCTTTTATCTAGCTCTTTTTTATGATCAGATCAACATTTCCAGTTACAAGGGTGATTCAAATATATAAACAGTAATTTTTCTATTGTACTCAGCAAGCAGTTCTGTGCTGAATTGGATGGAGTGGGGGGGTTGAAAGTTGGTGTGTTAGGGAGGTAAACCAGCTTAGTTAGCCGTTCTGCTCTGTTTTTTCCTCTGTACTGCCATGAGTGAGCAAGAGGTTACTTTGTTTGTTGCACAATGTGTTATAAAGTTTTTAACCAATGAAAGGGTTAAACCCTCGGAGATTTTAATTTGTTTAAAGACACAGTTTAGGGACGCTACAGTGTCCCAGAACCGAGGGTGTACTTGGGCCAGGCAATTTAAGGGTGGCCAAGAAAATGTAGAAAACAAAAATCATGATCAACACCCAAGGTCAAGTCCCACAGATGACAACACTGTGAAGGTGACCGCAGGTTAACTGTTGATAAAATCATGTCAGAAGTGCCTATCAGCATTAGGAGTGCGAATATCCATGACTATCTTGGCTTTAGAAAAATAAGTACTCAATGGGTTTCGAGGTTGTTAACTGAAAATCAAAAACAGGCCAGGGTGGAGATGTGTTAGAGACATCCATATTGATTCCGGCAAGAAGTGGAGGAATTTCTGAGACACATTTTCACAGGTGATGAGACATGGGTCTGTCACTACACTTCAAAATCAAATACGGTGAGTAATACAGCCCATGTGCCGTTACTCGTTACTCTGTAAGGAGTGGTGGAGAAAGGATGAAGCCTCCCCAATGAAGGCCAAAAACCGTTTCAACTTCTAGCACCCCCATAACGTTTTTTGAACAAGGAATGTTCAAGCTTCCAAATTATTGGCAAAAGTGTGTTGTGCATGCAGGAGGGTATGTAGAGAAAAACTGGAGGTTTCACTTGTATATATTATTAATCAATAAATGTATAGAACTAAATTACCATTTATACTTGAATGACTCTTGTATCTAACAGTGTTCTATCGGTATCTCTCTCCCTACCACCCTCTCCTTCTTCCCCTCTCTCGCTCCCTCTGTTAAGATTTTTTCCTTCTGTGAATTAGCACTTTAGGCTCTAGGCCCAATTTTGGACTTCGTGTATTTAGTCTTAAGGGACAGCAGTTCCAGAATAGATATAAATTTCATATCATAATTAATGTAGTGTAGGTGGTTATGGATTGATAACATGAAGTTATTCAAGTTTGCTAAAATCAACTGAATTTACTATGGATTATTTACATAACCGTCTTGATATTGTTACAGCAGGTACCTGTCTATGAATGTCTACTGGAAGAAGAAGAACGAAAAGGATTACTCCCTCTCTAGATTTAACATCTGTTCTGATGTTAAGGGCTCT
Source organism: Acanthosoma haemorrhoidale (assembly GCA_930367205.1). NCBI lineage: Eukaryota > Metazoa > Arthropoda > Insecta > Hemiptera > Acanthosomatidae > Acanthosoma > Acanthosoma haemorrhoidale. The sequence continues at coordinate 112,883,443 of OV884009.1, read as the reverse complement.
GGGATAAAAGGATTTTGTAATCTGTGAGATGATGATATACCTGCTACATTTAATTAAAAATATAATTGTAAATTTTTAATTATCTTTAAACTGTGTTTACTTTATTTTCCTGTCTGTCTATATGTCTGCTCTAAGATACTGATATGATTGAGCAGACAAGCACTCTATATATATTTATACTATATAAGAATGATAAGTTTTATTTTAAAATGAATATCTGGTTAGATAGAACATTTATTGTTTAGGCGTCATCCTTGGAAATAAAAACGGGGAAAATGTATATATATCTTATATGGGTCGGGGATGCCCACTGGGGTCGGGGAGGTCTCATCGACTCCGTTCGGTGGGCATCAGTAAGAGATAAACCTGTGGTTTTTGACCTCTGCTGATGGCTTAATCAGCAGGCATGTTAATTCATATTTGTTTATTGATCTGACTTCATAAGATCGAAGGTATGCTCTGACAGTGCACTATGTTCAGGAGAAAAGGTACAGGCTAGGTGTTTCAGGTAGTGTTCATATATTCTTGGAATAACCAGGAGTTCACACTCAGTATCTGAGGGTAGGCAAAAACCATCCAGATCCAAAAGTGTGAACCAGAAAGAGGCAGGAGGGACCATTGGAAGAGACTCTACTTAGGTACAATTTGTATGGCTCGAAAAGCCATTGTCTGCAAGGAAGTGGTTTCTTCCAAGGATATGCAAGTTTAGCGGGCAGAAGCTAGGAAACTCCACTAGGAAGGGCTGACAACGCCGAGACTAAATCTAGTGAGTTAGGTAAAGAGGTGCAGAGGTAATTAAATAAGAAAGCCATGGTTGAAGTAAAGCAGCAAGAGCCAGTGCAGAGAGAGAGACAGAACAGTGTTCACTTCAAGTGTCTGATTCTTACTGAATAAAAAAATTCAGAATTTCTATCTTTTATAGGCAGGTAGATTTCTGGGTGTAGCCATTGAGAGAGAGGTCAGTTTCCATTACCTTTACGCTGACGACTCCCAAATCTATTTATCCTCAAATTTAAATGCTACATTTGCCAGGATTCAGGCAGGGGTAGATGGCATTAGTGCCTGGGAGGGCACTTATAAGTTAAGGTTGAACATTGAACCATTGACCAAACTCTCTCCTGGAACCAACATACCTCCCGAATTTCCCGTCGGTTGGTCAATAAGTAACGTTAAACTATTTTATTGATCTGATTTCCTTCTTCAGCCAACACATCAATTCCTTTTATCTTCCCTCACTTTGACTATGGCTGTGCGGTGAATGGGGGTCTCTTGGTTGGACTCTGCAGTGCTCCCATATCTCCCACCTCCACTCCGAGCTAGGGTGTTTCTTCCCATGCACAATACTTCGGTTCATTTCTTTTCCAAACCATCAATTCTTCTCACCCTTTTTATATATACAATATTTTATAGTTCAAACTCTCAATCCACTGCCAGAACAGAAGATCTTGTCTTTCTGAACTTAATACTCCTGCCCACAAAACGGCACCCTACAATCGTTCCTCCTTGCTCGCTCCACTACCCTCTGCAACTCTTAATTAAATTACAAGTGAATGTAACAGCAGGAAGTATGTCAGTAATTAGATCAGCTGAGGGAACGCTGGAACTGCAGTTGTTTATAAACTAGAGAGGGGCACTTGTTTAGAGATGCTATAAATGAGAGGTGTTCAGTTTTGAAAAGAAAGCTGTTGATGACAATTTCGTGAAGTTTGCGGATGGTTAACCTATTTGACGTGAGGGCCCTTACATTTCATTTTTCCTTATACCTCTTATTTTTATGTATAACCTCATACCTCTTATTTTTTTCTATTACCTCATATAATCGAATGTCATCACATTACTTCATACATCATATTTGCATATTGGTGGAGTATACATTGAGGGAGAATTGTATTTGGAGTGTCGGGATCACAAAATGCATTAATTGGTGGAGAAAGGCAAGCTCATTCAACAGAAAATTTCTAAACAACTCAAAAACAGTATATGCATTACATTTTTATTTTTATTTATTTCATGTAAATGTTAGGTTGTCAAGGACCAAATAAATTAAAGAAATATTACAAAATGGCTTGCCACCACTAGCATAGGGCTTTTTCATATTTTCTTTCAAAGGCCATAAGTAAGTATAATAATATATACTTTAATAAATTATAATTAAAATTTTTTTATTAATAAATTAAATGAATATTACAATATATTGTAATGTTTATATAAAATTGATATTAATTAATTTTGCCCGATATTCAAAACCACAATTTAATTTAACTTACTTCGACTCTTTTTAACCCCTTGGGTTGTAAAGTTTATATAATTTTCACATGAACTGGTTTACTGCATAAATTATATCAAGTTATCAAAAATAGAGTCTACACTCGGCGACACCTTGTAATTTCTTAGATACAAACAATAAATAATATCAAGTTTCATGATTAATGATATAACAAACTTTATCAAACATTGATTTTATTTATGAATATACTTTAATTTGTTTATTATTATAAAAATCTCAGGTTGCATTCAGACATACTAAACACTCATACATCTAACCTGAACTTACTTTACTATCTTTAAACATTAATAACCTTATAATCTAAAACTACACTTTGAATGGATTGTGGTCACTAACTGTTTATATCAGCAGGGAAATGTAACTCGTTTTTGTACTTAAAGTTATTTTCTTGATGAGATACAATGCTCCCATCCGTTTCTTCTCCTTGATCTTCTTCAACACTTTATCTGTTTAAGTTGAAATGTGTACCCCTGTTGCATCCTCAAAAGTGCTTTGAAGCAGTTGTCAAGCTGTTGAACCACGTTGCTTAGTGGCCTGGATTTTTCAATATCGGTCCTGCTGGAGGATATTTTTTTTAACTCTACCTCTTCCGTGAGTGTACTGCTGTACGTGTTCCCTAGCATCGTCACCAGCCTCTTCCGATAACTGTGTGAGAGCAACCAAGTCTATGACCAACAACATCACGCTAAGAATGGCCGATCTCTAAAAGATCCAAATCCCTCCCTTTTTCTTCAACAGTAATTCTTTGTAAAGGCATTTTAAAAAGCTGTCTAGTGCACTGGCTAAATGAGTGCTGATGGTAAAAAACGAATTTTGATATCTTCAGGTGATTAAATTCAGATTAATCCCTGTTACATAAACAAAATGAATTTGTTTTTGTTTATTTTTCATTAATCCTCATACAGATTAAAATTAAGATGAAGATTGTGGATAAGTTGTAAAACTAGATATTATAAACTGGAAAATTTTTCCAATCATCCTAGTAAATGAAAATAAATAATATCTAAATTTTTGTAAGTGATCCACTTCAATTTGTGAGCAGTTTATTTATATGCTAATTATTTATATTTTTCATTAAACCAGGGCACTGAGGGTTTTGTAGAGGTATCCTTTGTTTTAGAAATTGCTGATTTTACTGCTTGCAATAAAATCTAAAAGGCATCCATTGAGATATGACACCCTGCTTTGATGCTTAGTTCAGATAGCTGGCTGTATATGAGGTGGTTCTGCAAGTGATGTGAAAATCGTCCCATCTCCTTTTTCAATAATCCACCCACCTAGGTTTTCCATCGCTATTAGGGTTCATATTAAATTTTAAAAGGAGTGGAATATGGTCTCTGCCATATAAATCGGATATGACTGTCTAGTCAATTAAAGGATGATGATATATATCGATGGTAGCAATAGTATTTGTCTTAGGTGTTTCATTAATATTACTGCCAAATGTAAGCTCTAAATTTGCTAGTAAATACTTCTTTTTTTTCTACGCTGTAATTGTTATTTAACAATGTCTATGAGTGACTTATTTTAAAATGGGGTGGATTTTTCTCTTTATTTATTGGTTTGGATAGCCATTATCTCTTTTTGAACTTGTAAGTTGTGGCAGGAGTGAACCAATTCTGCGATATGTAAATTGGGGCCTTGGCTATACTGTCTTAAAATTACCTATGGCCCGAAAGGCATCATGATGCTGGCTATACGCCGTTATATACACATTCAGCCCTTTATAAATCTTGATAATACTTCAGAAATGAATAGGAAAAAAAAATATGTCCGATTGGGATCGATAATTTAGTACAATTTTTGTTGACCATAGGTATATTGTGGCAGATAAATAAAAAAGTAATTATTCGATATCTGTCATGAGGATGATAGAACATTAATATGAATAAATGTACTTGAGAAATAAATAAAAATACAATATGTGAAGAATCATGGACAATAATATTTTATTAATTGAAAGGAATAATATTATAGATTGAGAAATTGAACAAAGCGACAATTATGAATATGCATGGTAGATTTAATAAATTTTTCTCTTCTAATATAGAATTTCAAAATGAACATATTCTTATTATACCAAAAAATTATATGAATAGGTTTTGATAAAATTAAAAAACACTTGTAAACATTTGATCTTAACTATTTTGAATTTCCTTTGTAGGTATATTTAAAAGAACTAGCCTATTGAATTTAATTGGCTCTAAAAAATCCATTTTATTAACATTAATTGGCAATGACTATGGTTCATTATTAATTAAAACTCACTGTGTTTTTCAATAATCTACGCTAACAATGCTCCTAAGCAGGCTCCAGGTCAAGTTAGCCACCATCCACACTCCTTTAAGCGTTGTTATCTCTTTTGTGTTCTACCAGCAAGGTAGTGAGAGAGAGCTTCCTCTTGCTTTCCTTTTTGACCGGAAAGGTCTTCGCCCTGTGATGGGCTGATTTCATCCCCCAAGAAGAGCAGTTTGCCCTTTGATATCCTCAAATGAAAGGGTTTCTTTTAACGTCTCTCTTTGATATCTTTTCACTTCTCCGTGGGAAAAGGGAATTTTTTATCATCTCCTTAGAACCAAATGAGTATGTGATTTAACTTCCTGTGTACTATACTGTCTTCCAAGCAATCTGGCCCTTGATCTGATTTCTCCTTTTACTTCTGTTCCTCATGACACAAAGGGTTACTCCCTGTCAGTCAAACCCTGTTTTTTGGCCACCAACAAAACCCTTCTATTTATTGACCCTTACACTGCCAATTTATAATTATTACTCCTATTATTATATTTATATGGTGGCGGGTTACACACATAACATTGCGTTATGGGGGCGTTCACAGTTAACACTGTTTAATTGGCTGATTTCAAATATAATAAATATTAATATTATTTGAAGCTTTACAGGAATTATTTCTAAGTTTTTTCCTTTTCATAATAAAACTATGACCTTTTTCAACCTTTTCCTTCCTTTTTATAATAAAACTAGGAAGTTGGTATGACGGCATGTAATTTGTTCGCTGCACCTTACGAGGTAGCTTTTAGTTAGAATTAAGGAATTAAAAGGAATAGCCTCATGTACTTACACCTTACGATGCTCCTCAATCTGATATTCTGCATGTCCATTCCCGAGGTTATTCCTATGAGTAGACCTGCTCCTTATGTCTATCGCTTAAGCAAACCAATGTTAAATTTTGATTTATTTTGAACTTATTTTAAAAACTTTATTCAAAAAAGCTTGCATCTGCCCTTACAGGGCAATAAATAATTGTGATAAATGAACTCATTTATACCATACTTACAATATTGTATTCAATATCTCACTCATACAGTATTTATAATAAACACATAAGCCATATAGCATAGCCCAGGGATCCCCTCAATTAACTAGCAGCATAGTCTTCATCCCGGCTATGAAGATCGGGGAGATCCTCCACGCTACTGCTGAGCCCTATCACCGCGACTTAGATGCAGTGGAGGCCCAATGAGAGCTTTAAACCCTCAGTGCATGAGAGGAAAAACTGATCAGTACCAGAAATCTCACTCACACAATATTTACAAAAGGTACTTAAAAGTTATCTTACTGACCCGGTTAAGTGGTCAAATAATTTTAAAAATTTTGAGGAATTAAGCTTCCCTGGAACCTTTAGTCTTTTCTCAAGGTGGAACCCAAGGTATCGAACTGTGTCTTATTTTGGAAGACAAAAGTGTCGAAGAGGACTGGTGAACAGGATCTGTATGGTAGGATGAAAGTAATGATGGTACATTTTCCTTCATTGACTACCATCCTCCATCGGTTACACCAGTGCTCAAATTTGGATAGATGAATATTGAGGTTATGGAATGCCATATCGGAGTCTTGAAGGAATCCAAGGAAAGCTTTATCATCGGTAAAGATGGCAAGAAAGGAGTTAGTAGTGGTTGGAATGTCAGCCGTAGATTGGGTGCAAAGAAGAGGACCAAAAACTCCATCTTCGATTAGGAAGTGTTTTAAGTATTCTGATTGACAGAGACTTCAAAGAAGTGAACGATAAGGAAATACTGGTCGTGCTTATCAATCTGGGGTCCCAAACCCGGACCTGAGAGACTGCCCATTTGTTATTTCATGGGAAAAATCCCATGGCATGTTATGGTGCCAGTTGATGACTGAAGAGGACCCTCCAGCGTGTCATGCCAGTTGGGAGTTGAATCGAACCTACACTACAGTGCATGAGGAAACAATAAAAAACTTTAACTAATACTACACCTACCAACCATAGATTTAGACAAAGAAGTTAGTAATGTTAATGTGCCACCTCCATCCAAGTCCCCAACACAAACCCCTTAACAAGTACTTTCCCAATATACTTTAAATCAGTGCAATTAATGGGCACTCCCCGGCTTTTGGCTTACCGCAGGGGAGTTTCCCATGACTGTCCCACCCGGGCCATTAAGGCTGGGATGCAAAGAACGAGAAAAGTCCGCGTCCACGGGTTATAGAAAGAAAGCAGGTAAAGAGAATAGTGAGGATCTCGGTGAAGAATTTGGTTAGTTGGATAGTCATTAGTGGAATTTTAACAATTTTGAGGAAGTGTGATCTTGATTAGTGGGAATTGTAACTTCATTATGGAGGGTTCTATTTACGACACAAAAGGTACATTAAATGAAGTTATTAGATTGGTTGCGCTCGATTTTCCAAGGTTTTGAACCACATAGTTAAAGTCAAGATTGGTTTTACTATAGCTTTGTATATAAATATTTTGTTTTCCAAAGTGAGGTAGGATGTCCTGTTGAGCAGTCTAAACAGTTGTCCGACCCATCTGTTGAATTCCTGTATTTTAAGCCTCGTATGTGGGTTCCAAGTTAAGAAGTGTTTTGTTAAGATGGAATGCAAGGTATCACACTGTGGATGACTCGCCTTGTTCTGCCATCATCCTGTCCTCTCCCGGGTGTCCACCTTATTGACTGCTATATTTTCTCTACTTGCTCATTATGGGAAAGTGAACAAAGTAGAAAAAACCTGTGGCCGCTTCTGCTGAGAAGTAGGCCTCTGCTTGTAACAACTGTTTTCTCTCTCTTTTTTTTCTACCGGCTTGCGTTTGTTATTTCACTTGTAGACAATATTCAGTGTTGGCAAGTTTATGTTTATAGCACCAGTGAGATGAACTGACGGATACAGTCTGAAACTCCACAATGGCTTGACCTTAATATAAATAATATATGAAGTTTTACAAATAATATCCCTAATTAAACCTTTTCCTTCTATGTAGTAGCATTGCATTCGAGGACGTACCCAAAAGAAACCGAACTGATGTTGTATGTGGTGGATTTTTTGTAGGGCAGTGTTATGCAACTTTTCACCAGTCAGTATCCCAAGTGCCGTCACTGGAGAATGTTCCGTTCTGCTTTTGCTAATTTATCTGTGACAATTGTGTTTTGGGTGCGCGTCGTTTTTGTGATGGCTGATTTTCGTGATCACCGCGCGGCCGTGAAGTTTTGCGTCATGTTCAGGAAAACTGACACAGTAAAACTCTCGAAATGTTAAAAGCGGCCTACAAGGATGATGCTATGGCGTAAACTCAAGTGTTTAAGTGGTTTTTAAAGTGGGGTAATGTCAATTAATGATCAACCTAGCTCTGGGCATCCTTCGACGGCCCGAGAATGTCGACAAATTTTTGCGATATTGTCCTGGAAGATCGACGACAGGTCAGCGAACAAGTGGAGAAATCTGGAGTGACATAGAGTTCTATAAAGCGAATTTTAAGTGAAGATTTGGGGATAAGAAGGGTGCCCGCTCACACAGTCCTCTCTGTGCGCCGATTTTTGACAAAAAAATGGTATGACCACTGTGCCACCTGCGACTTCTTTTTTTGTATTCCCTCGAAAAATTTAATAAATCACTTTGTACAAAAATAGTTCGGTTTCTTTACGGTACGCCCTCGTATTTGAACCTTGCAGGCTTCTTAATCTGAATTTTAGTTTAGTGTGTCATTCCCCAAATTATTTTCATCAGTAGACCTGGAAGTTGTGGAAAAAACAAAGGTTGAAAGATTTGATTTAGTATAAACTCCGAAAATGAAAATAAAAAGCCACATTTAACATTATTTAAAAATTAAATAAAAAAAAGTAATGCTTTTAACCAAAAATATAAAATTGATTATAAATTACTCACTAAAAATCAACTCTCAGATAAAATCTTCTATGGTTTGTTTAAACGCCCTCAACTACACTTAGTTTATATTGTATTTGATCAACACCCCATTATAAATAAATAATTATTTTTTTTAATTATTATCATCATTCTTTTCATTTTATCTATTTACCTAACTTTATTTTATCATTACATTAAAGAGTGGGAAGAATGGAGATATAATTAAAACCAATAATAATGTTCTAAGGGATAATTTGGTCAATGTAAATGTTTTGATTAGACCGTGAACATATTATTATGTATTTATAATGTAGCGGAATACAAATTTTACAGCTGCGCCATACCGTATAGTAACTAAGTCGGTCTAGTGTCATCTACCCACCACAAGAAAAGAGGCATCTCCCGGAAAAAAAATTAAACCTCAACATTTTAAAGAGAATTATTTTTATCACAGCAATGTTTATTTTATGATATTAATGGTCCAAGCGTACACCGAAAAAAAAAAATTCAAATTCTAAGCGATCCGGCCCGGAATTAGAGTATGTACGTACAACGTAGTGGGATTTACCATTCAATAGTTCGGGAAACTCCTGAAATCGAATTTCCACAGTAGTGTTTGTATCGCTACCTATCGATTTATTTATGTATGACCATTGTTATGTCTTATTATGAGCAATTTTATGTTACCAACGGCACTGGACAAACCTTGCAAATTATATGGGTTCTACCCAGGCAGATTTAATCAGACTGAAAATTTAAGTATTACCTTAAATTACGCTGGTAAGCTATTGCTTAAGATATGATAACGTGAAAGTGAAATAACAAATAAATACGAAAGAATTCAAACACAATTCACTAACTTTCAAGAAGTATTACAACATAACAAATTCATTTTTTCCCGTGGTAAAAAACAAATCAAAAATATCATCGCAAAAAGAAAATTCTAGTCAACAAAATAATATGCTAGTCAGGCCGATTTCTGTCATTAATATTTAATTAAATTTAAGACTCGAAATATTGAGGGTATGAAAAAACCTTGAACGTCAAGTGCATCTATACCTTTCGAGCTAAAGTTATAAGAAGATTATTCAATGCTCCTTTTTTAAGTAATCTATAAAACCCTTTATATCATGTTAGATCACACACTAATATAAGTAATGGGAAAGAAAAAATAAAAAAAGCGAACGACTTTACCTATCAAAATAATGAGAGGCTTCGCAAAGTTGGGTTGCTGAAACACAGAAAAAATATCAATTAAATGACAAAACATTTTAGAAAAAAAAATCTAATATGTATTAACAAATATCAAAATTTACAAATAAATTTAGCAATTTTGCACCAAACAACTTTTCGAGGTGCAAATAAAGCATTTTAGCTCATTATTAGCCCTATGTGATGGTTCTGATAGATATAACAATAATATGCTTAGTCAGAAGATAAGATACAGCTTTTTGTGGTCGAAACCAACTTTAAGCATAAAAATAAAATAATAATTGAAGAAATAACCTGCACATCTTGCGCAAGTCATAGATGCACATTTATGAGACCTACGTGACTTGTGGATCGGCGGAGGGGTGGGAATTTCCTGATCTGAACTATTATTTCTCTTTGCAAGATCACTATTTGTTATCAAAAATCTCTACAGCCTTCCTCTAACCAATGGTATTTGTGTATTGCTTTCTTTCCCGTAAACTATTTATAGGGAAGGTGTTGTAAATGTTGAACACGACAGAAGTTTTCCTACCTTTGGATCCGAAAAAAAAAATCAAGAGGTTATTATTAAAAACATGCCTTTGCAGAAAAAATCAATGTTTTAAGAGATTGAGATCAGTGTTAAAAGAAAAATGAAAGTTTCAACAAAACTAACATCTGTGTTATAAAAGAAAAAATGTTCTATGAATAAAAACAACAATATTTTAATTGTAAATCTTTTTTGAAATAAAACAACAGAGTGCAGAAGAGATCAACAAAGACAATTTAAAAGTAATCGTTATTTTTTATATTTATTATTATATTATATAATTTTTATACTCTCTCTCTCTCTCTCTCTCTCTCACTCTCTCGTGTTGTACATTAAATCATTTACATGACCTGGAGTGCTGTATTTCTTGATACTGTTTATTCACTTTATACAACCTTTATTTGTCTTGTATCTTAGGAAATACAATATAATTAGCAATTGATATTAACAAATTTTAGCAGGTTTTTAAAAAAAAGAGGCTTCTGATCCTGGCATCCACTACTTATTTCTAATTATTAGTCAGAAAAAAATATAATGGTAGGATCAGGAATAATAATTCATCTAATGGTTATTAATAATAATAGGATCTATAGGTGTTGGATAGTAATGAAAACTAAAATTAATAATTAATGTGTGACAATAGTCATTTTCAGGTGAATAATATACGGGATGAGTTAAAAGTATACACATTAACTTTTTTAAACCTAAATATTGGAATACCAAAAAAATATAATTACGATTAAACTAAAGCAAGGGGACTTAATTAACTAAAACTGTAAATAAATTTTCAGTTACTAATTAACTAAAAATAAGCGCATGAATGCTTGTTCTCTTGTTTGAAAAACAAACGCTAGCGAGGATATTATTATTAGCAACGAAATTAACAGGATAAACCTCATCATACTAAGACCATATACAAATTATCATGTTTTAACATAGAATTTCATAATTTCCTGTATTAAGAACATTTGTAGAATGTATCGTAAATGATTTTTTGTTGAACTAGTTTATGATCTAACGCCTCAAACTAAAAAACTTTAGCGAGTACACATATAATAATAAATAATAAAATATGATATAAGTAAAACAAACAAAAACCTTAGTTTATGTTTAGTTAGAATAAACTGAATCCATGAACTACTAAAACTAAAAGAAAGAATAAATTTGATTTTAATTGTGCAGTTTGTTAATTTAAGTATAAATAAGTAATGAATAAAAAGTAAAAAACTTAATGGAAATTAAGGTTAATTCAAAGAACAATAAAAATTGACAATATTTAATAATTATTGGGTGAGTGTGGCGAGAGGCAAGGAGGGAGGGGGAGGGGCAAAAACTAGACGAAGGTTGACAGGCAGGTACCGGTGCGGCGTTGCCACGTCTCGCCTCCCTCCACCATCTGTACTATATTTAGCCTCACTTCTCCATTCTCCATTCTCCACCTCTCTTCTCATCCTCCAACTCTGTCCAACCATCCTTCTTTAGATCCCGCGTATGTACTAGTTAATCCAACCATCAGTACCCTCATCATTTCTTTTTATTTATAACAATTTTTACCCACTCCATTTTCTTCACATTCATTACAACTAAATTCTAATTTATTAATATGTAAATCTTGTTTAACCATCTTCACAACACTAAAAATTAACTTTTCAAACGAATAAAAAAAAAATGCTGCATAACTAAATCATTAATATAAAAATGAATACAAGTAAAGTGTAATGCAATAAAGGGTTTGGTTGAGGCTGCAAAAACTATTTCAAGGACAGTTTAATGGCTTTTTTGAAGGTCCCTTTTTTAGGTTTTTCTCAAATATCTTGGAGAATATAAACTATTAGCAAAAGGTACTTTGTACACAAAATTCCCTTTAAGAAAAGTCCTATTTATTTTTTTCATAGTCAGTAGTTTGGGAGATGGAGTGGGGGATTGCAAGTTGAATTTGCCAAGGTGGACGTGTTTCACCTGCGAAACTTCAAATTTATTATGATATTTTGTGATATTTTTGTACTGTGCTTCATCCAACTGTTATCTCCACTAAGCATATGTAGTGACATAAAAGTATTTCTTACCTGCAGATCCGTAGACCAGGTGCACCACAGTAAATGTTCTTTGGGGATGTTAGATAGATATCTAAATGTGTTTTCATTCGATCAAGTTAACCAAAAAAATAGAAAAACTTTACAATTGAGCTACACAAATGTTACAATGAAAATGTTTAGAGGTTTTAAAATTGTGCTACGTAAATGTGTTTATGAAAATGAAATATTTCATATTGTTTAGTTCAAAACTTAAGGAGATAACTAGGGAAGAAAACAATAAATCCCACAATTTTCATCGGAAAAATTCATTAAAAAATAATAGTAAAAAACGTATTATATTATAATGGTAAAATATAAATTTAAAAAAAAAAGTAATTTAAAACTGATATGAGTCATGCATCAGGACCATGTATGCAAGTGGTTCCTCCATTGAAGCTGTAAGTTTTTCATCTTTAGGGCGACCTCTTGGGACCTAGCTTGGCGGTTCTGTTATTGCGATTTGAATTGATTGAGGTCTGGTATATATTTTTTTTTGCAAGGAATATGGACAAACACTTTTTTTCCTACATTGAAGAGTTTCAGCTTTTACATTACCTCAAGTCACACTTGCCTTTCTCAAACCAATAATCCCTTTTTCACCAACACAGCAGCCATCATCCTTACGATTTCCCGACATTACAGAAGAGTATCCCGTTCAGAGAAAATAAACACTGTTAATCGGCACTATAACGATTTCACTCACTTTTGTGAAGTTTATAACCCAACTGAAAGAAGAGGACCGACAAATGTGTGAGAAATTCGAGATGGAACGGGAATACCTACCTAAGAGGAGAAATCAACAGTGGGCAGTGGTCAGCAACAATACGGTGGTACCTGACCTTCACAAAACTCCTTGGTGGGACTTTCCAGAATTTAAAGTTATTCACTCTTTACGTTACTTCAAATAACAGTAGTACAAAGTTTTTAAGATCATAATGAATCAGAAGTTTCACAGGTGAAACACGCTCATCATGGGAAATTCAACTTCCAATCCCACATCCTCCATCTCCCAAACGACTGACTCTAAGAAAAAATGAATATAACCTTTCTTATAGGAAATGTTATGTAATATTATGTACTTAAATTTTGTATACGAAGTACCTTTTTTCTAAAGTTGATAATTCCTGAGATAATTGAGAAAACAAAATTTACGCAGATAACACTAAACTGAGCTTCCTGGCGAAAAATATTCTTGAGAAGGCGTAAAGAGCATTAACTTCTGCGTCGAATGATAACCTCCAATTTGAAATAAATAAAGATGGCATAGCATCAAATTCTGCGTTCAGTCTGTATAACACTCAAATTTGGTCAAGTGTACATATAGAAAATTTGAATTTTTATATTTTTCGTCCTTCACTCCACAATAAGTTAAAAAGGTATTAGCCTCTCACAGCTCCACTTCTCCTGTAATTAACCTAGAAACTTGCATTCTGAATTAAAAACTCATAGTTCTTTGTTGTCAGTAGTGTATGTATGTTTGTATAAATAATATAACGAATGTAATATAATATAAAATGAAGCCAAACTATTCTATGAAAAGGCAGATACAACCAAGGCAACCATGGTTGGTTTTGAATTTTTGTAGGCACATGGTTGGTAATAAAATAAGTGATGCTTGTCCATAAAGTTCCAAAACGAAACTTGAGGGGTCAAGTCAAAATACGGGTAGTTGGCCGTTGCCAAAACGTTGCCTTTTTATTTTTGGTAAAATGAAAACGAAAATATTTTAAATAATAAAAAAAATAATGAGGCTATGTATATTAGTAAAGCACTAATTTTTACTGCCGATTTGGTATGATATTTACTCAGGTGAAATTAGAGCCTCTCCCTTATAGACGGCCAATCACTATGCAGCCCACTGTTATTATAACTAGTTCCACCAACCTAGCCGTTGGTTGCTTAACCATTACTTTCCTTATTTTATCAACAATGTTTTTTTCATCACTTGTGAACTAAACTGATGTTTTTATAAGGATATTTAAACAACATTACAGTGTTTAAAAGTGTTATGGCTCTCCCAAATGGTTGAGTCTATTAACGTTAATCAAAATTATACACACTCATATCTTACGATTGCTTACACTGAAACAATTAAGCACGTGAAAATAATTATGACACCTTGAGTCTGATACGCATTCAGTATCGTTAGAATATCTGTTTATATTAAGTTTATTTAATTTTTTTATATCTCTGGGTTTGAGTACATCATGTATACGACATAGATGTAGAAGACAATGTCTGTCCACGTAATGTAATAGGGGGGGGGGTTATAACTGACATAAAGTATTAGTGCATTAGTCCAGTCTAACTTTGAAAAGGGTTAATTTATTCTACATGAATTTATTGTAGGCTGGCTTGATATAGATTTCCTGTCACCTGCAACTGGCCAATTTGTTGCAAGATTCCTCTCTCAGTCATTGCTCCATATGGGTGATTAATGTGCGTCTTTAAACTCATCTATTCAGGCGTCAATGACCCTTGTGGATGGCAAGTCCCAAAAAAAAATCGTCTATGTTTTTTTTTTATTGATAAATGATCTCATTCATACCATATATAAAATATTGGAACCATTCTCTCATTCGAAAGACTCAATCACTGTGGACAACTTGCTGTTTCGGCCTCGTGGTCGAAAATGAGTCTAAATTGCTCTTCCTCTACTCGGGCTAGCGTTTGTATGGACTCCTAAATATTACAGAGGGGCTTTCCAGTTTAAGCATAACTATACTAGGCCAAAGAAGCCCCTTGGGGAATACTTCATGGCATTGGCACAATAACGCAGTGATCCAATGATCGTTTTGACGCTACTCCTAATCTGTGTCCGACCCATCTAGAACAAAGGCAGATATGTGCATTAGTTTTGCAGTTTGAAGTGGCTATTTGAGAGAAAGAAATGTGTACTGAATAACGATATTTAATTTTTCGTCAGGTTTTAATAACATTGATATTACGAGCTAATTTAGATTTTCAAATGAGAAATTTTAGTATGGTAATGACTCTACTATTATTTATGATTAATCGCTAATCATTTTTTTCTTCGAATGTTAATCATTCATTTTATAAATACCAGTGGGACTATTACCACAATAAAAAAATATCATTTCTACTAGTTTCATACAGTAATATAGTAGCATTTTCATATCTGGGCTCCCGGAAAATTAATTTATGGGTCACATGGTGCCCCAATGTCGTCGGCCTAAGTGGAGTACATTGCTTTGTGAGAGTATATATAGTTAAATATCTTCAAAGCACACAAGACTTTTTAAAAAGATTTATTTTGAATAACAAACATAAATGACATGGTAATATACAGATCTAATCTAGCATAGTGACGGGCTAATGAGATACAATAGACTGACCTCCTTCTCTGATTCTCACGGGGTTTAAATAAGAGTCAGCAAAGGGGTGATTCATAGTTCTTAGAATGTTAGCACGGGTGCACTATAACTCCCCGCAGCCTTAAGTTTTGAACTCTGGTCAAAACAAACATTTAATTTTTACATTTTAAAAACTTGATTTATACAATTTACTTAAAATTACTTTATGATCATCAATAGTAATAGGTGTTGTTGAAACCTTTACATTATTTAAAGGTAAATTTGAATTTTGGATCTTTTTACAATTTCTTTTATAAATAAAAATGTTAATTAGTACAATGATTAGAATAATACATAATACAAAAGAATAATGATAAATATTAGCGTTGTCTACAAAGGACAATATTTCTAATTCTGGTATAGTATAATTATTTGTTTCTAACATAGTTGTATTTAATATTACATTTTCATAAAATGGTTGTAAAATAGTGTTAAAATCATGAGTATAAATTTTATTAAATTCTGGAAAGCAATCCTCCTTACTAATATTAATTAATCCTACATTTGGTAAAAATACAGTGTTATTATGACAATCTGTTATTTTTTTAATATTTACAGTGATATATTGCTTAATATGATCTAAATATCTTATATTATTTTGATTACTTAATACTAGTTTACATTCTTTTAAATTTCCGTTATGTACAATAGATGAAACACATTTTGATTCTGTTTTATTAAGATTTATACAGTAATAATTGTCAATAAAAATACAACTTCCTTGATAGAGAGTGGCTCCTTTTTGTAAGTAAAGATCAGTTTTTAAATCAATTTCGTAAATTGTCTGGTTTATAATTCTTGGTACTGATATCACAAAATATCCTTTATAGGATTCATCATGAATTGGTAATTTGATAAAAGTATGGATTATATTGTGATGAGTTGAACAAAAGATTTTACTATTTGTCCATAGAATTTCAGTATTATCTGAGATTAGTTTTATGTTACTTGGTAGATTTTTTATTACATCAATCATTAAATTGGTGTGAACAATGCCAAGCTTACAAAATTCTAAAGATAAAGTTAAATCTTTAATTTTATTTAATAAATGCATGATGTGAATATATAAGTCATAAGCTTTTTCATTTTGTCCTAGCGATTCGAAATTTTGTCTATTAATTATGAAATTTTTATTAATTGTTTTGATTTCATTCTGGTAATCCTCAATCAGACGTTTATTAATATTGACAGAATTTTCGATGTTATGTTCAATCTTATAATTATTTTGTTCTACATTTGAAATTATTTTATCGTAGTATTCCTTGTCGTCATTATTCATATTACCTGTTATCCAACTAATAACATTACCTAGACCATTTATCAAGCCTCGTCTATGACGATTTTTAATATCTCTTTGTTGCATTAATTGAAATTGTTCAAAAACTTCGTTTGTTAAATCTTTTAGCAAATGATACATTTTATGTGATCTAAAGTTAGTAACATGATCTTCAATATTTATTATTTCTACTTCTAATAAACTTAAATTATAAAAATGATAAGTTTCATAATATTGATTAACTACTCTAATATTATTTACAGAATAATGGAGAATTCCTGGAGAGTTAGTGAGATCTACTACTTTTATCGTCAGAATCTTCTGAAGATGAAGTATCAGAATTATTGACATGTAGTGAATCTTCATCTGAAACAAAATGTTTCCTCTTTTTACGTTTGTTGGGTCTCCTAACGTTATCAACATGTGTTGTTAATTGCCTAGCGCCTTGGATTAACACATTTACTTTTCTGAATTTGTCTCTACTTTTAATCTTCGATTGAGTATCTTTGATAAATTCTTGATTTATTAATTCAGGTGGATCTTCCCGATTTCTATTTAATTTTTCTGTACGCTTTATCTTTTCTTCATTAATTTTTGTGTGAGCTAATTCATGCAAAAGTTGTAAATCTTTATGATACTTTTGTACGTATAGTTCTGTTATACTAATATTTTTGTTGTTGTTATTTTCTTTTATAAATCCGAAAGTGATTTCATTGGGTGTTAATTTTAGATTGTTATTTAAGGTATTATTGTACGCAATAATTGCAAGTTTTAATTTTTGTTCAAATGAATAAGATTTTCTCTCATGCGAGATAAGTCTTAGTAATTCGCTTAGTGTTAAATGAACTCTATTTAATAATCCCAAAGAATTTGAGTGATTAGTGGATGTATAATGTAATAAAATATCATTGTGGTCACAAAATTGTTTAACTAAATTGTTTTTCATTTCTGTGCCTTGATCTAATGAGATCTGTACTGGCGTAGGATAATGAGATAAATAATTTTGTAAACAATCACAAATATTGATTGCATTGTGTGTTGGAATAACTTGTGCGAACAATCTTTTTGAGAAAGTATCAACAGCAGTAAATATTATTTTCCTTTCATACTTCAAAATGTCAATCATTAATTCTCGAAAAGGTTTTTCTGGTGTTGGGGTTTGTTGAAATTTAGTTTTGATAGGTTTTCTATCATACTTTGATTTTTTACAAATTTCACATTTATTAATGTATTCTGTAATTTTGTCTTTCATATTGGGGAAATAAACTTGTTTTTTTAATTTTTCAAAAGTTTCTAATATTCCACGATGTTTAGTTTTTCCTAAATGATAGTTTTCAATAGTTTCGCGTTGTTCATTTACATTTTCTACGTCATTGATAAAGTTAAAATAACGTTTTATTCTTACAGAAGGGAATTCGTTTTCTATTATATTTTGAATCTCTTTAAAGTATTCATCGTAAGTTTTTTCTAAAGTTTTTATGTTCGGTGAACAGAAAATTCCGTAAGTCTTGTCCGGTTCTACGATCTGGTAGAGTAGAGTTTGCAAGTCATCTTTCCTGTTAATGATGAGTTCGTATCTTCTCTTGTTTCCAAATGGCTTAGAGAACTTCATGTCTTCTTTGTTTCCTCTAATGATAATAATTTGATTTTTTTCTACATTTATACATTTATCTGGTTCACATATCCAAGTTTGTTCATTGCTGGATTCTTGTGAATGAATAGTTTCTAGATCTGATTGATTTTCTGCATTTTCCGCTGTAGATGGAATATTTATTAATTCCTCCATAATTGCTTCATATTCTGTTGTTTTTTCAGCAGCTTCTTCTTGATTTTGTAATATGTCATCAATAAATACATCAATATCAATATCTACATCATCAATATCCATATCCTCTGGTTCCGTGTGGTTTACTTCATTTATATTTCTTGATAAAGCATCTGCTACATAATTTGTTTTACCATTAACATGTTTTATGTCAAATTCGAACTCCTGCAACTTCCAAATCCATTTCATGATTCGGGTGTTACCGTTCTTCATAGAAAATATCCAAGTTAGTGGTTTATGATCGGTTTGAAGTAAAAATTTAGTTCCGTATAAGTAAGGCTTAAAGTGTTGAGTCGCCCATACAACTGCTAATAATTCTTTTTCGATAGTGCTATAATTATTTTCCGCATTTTGTAGTACTTGTGAAGCGAATGCTACAGGATGTTCAATATCATCATCGTCTTTTTGGGACAATACCGCTCCAATTGCTTTATTACTAGCATCTGTAGTTAATATGAATGATTTATTCCAATCGGGGTATTTTAAAATTGGTGCATTTGCCATTAAATCTATTGTCTTACAAGCCCTTTTTATCTCTTCGGTTTTATAAATTTTTGTTTTAATCGAATCTGAAATAGGTTTAGTTATTTTTGCATATCCTTTAATGAATTTCCTATAGTATCCTGTCATACCTAAGAACTGTCTTGTCGACTTTTCGTCATGAGGTACTGGAAAGTTTACTATAGTTTCTATCTTTTTCGGATCTGTTTTTAAACCTTCTTCAGTTACAATATAGCCGAGAAATTTTAATTCTTTTTTAAAAAATTCAGTTTTATCTAATTGAATTGATAACTGATGTTCTTTTAATGCTTTGAAAACTTTTTCCAAATCTCTTAAATGTTCGTTTTCATTTTTTGAATAAATAATAATATCGTCAACGTAAACCATTGCATTAGGAATATTTGATATCATCATTGTCATTGCTCTCTGAAAAGTCGGCGGTCCATTACTTATTCCGAATGGCATTCGAACAAATTCGTAATGACCATTTTCAGTAGAGAATGCTGTTTTTGGAATAGATTCTTCATCCATTTCTATCTGATGAAATCCCGATGTTAAATCAATAGTCGAAAATATTTTTGCACCTCTTAATCGATTCAGCAAATCTTCGATATTGGGTAACGGGAATTTATCTTTTATGGTAGCCTGATTTAATTTTCTATAATCGATTACCATGCGAACTTTTTTTATACCCGATGCGTCCATTTTTTTTGGAACAATCCACAAAGGGGAATTATACGGCGACTTACTTGGTCTAATTATTCCGTTTTTTAATAATTTTCCAACTTCTTCGTTAATTTGTTCTTTAAATTGTTCCGGATATCTATAATTTCGTGTATAAATCGGATTTTCATTCGTAGTTATTATTCTATGTTTTAATAATTTAGTCGGTTTTAATTTTTCATTTTCTGTTTTTAATATTTCACCGTTTTCACTTAATATTTTTGTGAGTTTTTCCGTTATCTCCGAATTTATGTGTTCGTGTCTTATAACATTTTTAATTTCATTAGTATCTTCGATATGAAACATTTCGTC
Source organism: Acanthosoma haemorrhoidale (assembly GCA_930367205.1). Classification (NCBI taxonomy): domain Eukaryota; kingdom Metazoa; phylum Arthropoda; class Insecta; order Hemiptera; family Acanthosomatidae; genus Acanthosoma; species Acanthosoma haemorrhoidale. Next base: position 112,863,206 of record OV884009.1, on the reverse strand, counting down.
TCTTTCAAGTTTGTATTTTATTCCCATTATTTTTATTTCCATGTCTTCTAAATTTATATTAGTTTTTAACATTTTCATTGTTTCGTACCCAAGTAAAATATCAAACCGTGAACTAATAGGATAAACTAAGAACTTTACTTCTTGATTAATTCCTATCAGATTTTGCAGGTTGAGGTTTACACTTTGTGTTCCTTCTGCTCGTCCTGTAGGGGTTTTTATCGCGAAGTTTTCTATGTTTATTTTAGCATCTTTCGGAATTGCTTGGGGACAAATATATTTTTTTGTTGCTCCTGTGTCAATTAACCATTTATTATTTTCTTTATCCAAGAGCTGTGGTAAATTATTTAAAAAATTAACTTCGTCACTTATTTTAATTACATTCGATCCGGTGGTTCTCCTTTGTTCGGACCTTGGTCTAAAAAATTATCTTTATTAGTTTCAAGTTGTTTTACTCTTTCAGTTAATATTCTAATTTGTTCATCTCTCTCATCCTCGGCGTAATGTACGCGATTAGAAACAGTTCTCATCGAAACCGTATTTGAATCATTTTGTTGTGGTGGATCTACTTTTTGTTGATTATTTCTCCAATTTCCGGATGGAGGTTTATTAAAGAATCTATGTTGAGATTTTGGATCCCATGATTGATTATGAATAGGTTTTTGATAATTTTGTTGATTATTTGGGTAATTGTGATAATTTGGTTGTGCATTTTGATAACTTTTATAATTTTGGTTTTGTTGATGTTGATAATCTTGTTTTTGTTCATGAGGTTGTTTTTGAAATTGTTTTTCATATTTATGTTTGTAATTTGGATCGAAATTTTTGCCTTTATAATTCGATTGGTGTGGTTGGTGGTGTTTGTCTTTTCGACTACCCGGACCGTACACCCGATGCACAATGTGCGCAGCGTTATTTCTTAAGATTTCGTCAATATCTTCGATTGTCTCGAATTTAATATGATAAATAAAATCAGTAAGCGAGGGATGTAAATTATGAACGGTGTGATGTGATATCTGTTTGTCGTATCTTTCCATTTCCGACTGTTTATTCACTATTTCCGAGTCGGCATACACGCGAGCATATAAATCGCATCTTTTCTTACCTAATCTTTCTAAGTAATCATGTGGGTTTTCGTTATGGTACGATTTAGTATTGAGTATTTCTGATATTAATTGCTCTCTCGTTCGCGTATCTTGATATTTACGTTTAAGGAATGTTAAAATTTCTGTCACACTAGTGAATTCCTTATCATAGGTTGCAATTTTTGCTTTTCCTTTTAGCTTAGTTAATAAAGTTAATACTAATTTTGAATGGTTTATATCTTTATATTGGTTATCATCTTTACAATATAAGTCATACACAAATTTTGTATTTCTAATAAAATCTACTAATTGTAAAGGATCACCATCATATTCCGGAATTAATTTAAAATCATGATCTTTTATTTCCATAGCCATCTCTGAATTTGTATTTTCTAATAGTAATTGATCAATATTATCTAGATTAAAAGTTGTATATACTTGTCTTAATTGGTTTAATCTATCCTGTAAATTTGACATACAATAAACTTATAATTACTTATAATTACCATCAAGTATGTTGTCTTCAGTGGAAAAATCTTCTTCCTTGGTGCTGCGAAGTCTCAACAAATAGTTTTGAAACTCGGGTGATAAGATTTGAAAATCTTCAGAAAGTTGAAAGATACCTCTGTAGTCGTGGAGAATGCTTGCTATACTTGTATACGCAGTGGCAATCTTCCTCAAGACGGAGAGAAGTAGTTATGCTGCTTGATTTCGGTATTACACACGATTCTAAGCTCCGCAAAGTTACTTTAAATACCTTCAAAATTCCTCCCAAGTCCCACGTTCGGGCGCCAGTTAAATATCTTCAAAGCACACAAGACTTTTTAAAAAGATTTATTTTGAATAACAAACATAAATGACATGGTAATATACAGATCTAATCTAGCATAGTGACGGGCTAATGAGATACAATAGACTGACCTCCTTCTCTGATTCTCACGGGGTTTAAATAAGAGTCAGCAAAGGGGTGATTCATAGTTCTTAGAATGTTAGCACGGGTGCACTATAACTATATATATATATATATATATATATATATATATATATATATATATATATATATATATATACTCTCACAGTCCCAAGAATATCATCATATCATAGTCCCAGAGAATTCATATGAGGAAGGTCATCCTTCAGAGGCAGGATAGCACAACATAGTTATTGGAGAATTCCCCGATTCTAGTCCCGAACTTGCCATACATTTTTTCTTTGGGAGTTATCAGTAATATTTAGATTTTGATTCTGATGTCCGCGCACCAATACTTGATAATTCCATTATCAGATATAGAAATTATATCTTTATTTTCCAGTTGTATAGTGTGGCTTTAAAGTTTCCCTTTTTTTAATTATCAGAAGTGATTTTACTTGGATGGATGTTAAGATAGATTCCCTCAACAATCTGTGTGGGCCGTCGCCTACTCTTTCCGCCACCTTGATGTTGCACGCAGTGTGGCCTGTAAGGATTACTCTATTCATGCCTTAGTGCAACGTTTACCCATACCCTTTTGCGAGTGGGAATCGCATATTACACTCAAATCTCTTTCATCAACCTAAGCCGATTTACCAACAAACTATTTGACTGATTTACATGCTCACGGCTGATGATAATGACCAATTGTTTGGAAAAAATATTTATTTAAAAAAAAAATTACAAACTGCACTAATGGGGCAACCAGTGATTGTGATAATCGAAATCATCCATACCATGTATACAATATTGCAATCACTCTATCATTCGTATAGTATTTACGATATACACACATCCAATATAGACATATATACAAAGCCTAGAAATCCCCAAATATCATATAAGGATATTAATTAGTTAGTAAAGGTCTGAATTCTACTTGAGTTATATTACGTTGTGGTATAGTTGTAATAATATCAATTTAAATTTTACAAGAGTTATCATATAACTGGTGATATTTTAAGAAATAACATGTTTCTTTATGATAATCTGCAATAGATACATTAATTAGAGCAGTATCTGGCATAAAAATAGAACTGTTATTGTACTAATTTTCCAATTTAGATGTTCTTATAGATATCTATTCAGTTAATCAATATATGTTATATCGGGTTTAGTATAATTAATAAATTTACATTGGGATATTTTACCATTATAAAGGACAGTTGATGTACATAAATTCTTAGATACTAAGGGGTTAACACAATAATAATTATTAGATAAATATGTGCAATTAGCATGATATAAATTGGGTTTTTTTTACAATAATCACTGATTCAGCAATATTTATAGTCACAGTTTGTGTTTCCTTGGGGTTGGTACAATGAGAAAAGCTTTAATATCGGTGGAAGCTTTTGGAAGTGCAACAAATATATGTGGGATTTCGTTATGAGTTGTACAATGTATTTCACTCATAAGCCATAGTATTTCGGGACCCTTAGAAGCTAACGTTACATTTTCGTGTATTCCTTTAATAATTTGTGAGATTATTGATGTATGAGTAATTCCTATCTTGCATAATTCTAAAGTCAATGCCATGAAGAGCAGTTTCTCTGTCTATTTTAGCAATATTATTCTGTTCTTTGTTAAAATTAGCATTTATCAAGTCCATGTCGTTTTAATGTGTCTATAATCCGTTGGTTATAATTTACTGCAGATTCTTGTGAACAGTGATATATTGTAAAAGTGGTAAGTCTTATAATAGTTTTCAATGAGTTGTACATTACTCAGAGAGAAATACATTACTCCTGGCGGAGCTTGTAGTAGGTCCGTGATTTTCAATGTGGTTACTAGTGTCCATAGTGTTGTCAGTGTCAGAATCTTTGGATTCATTTCTGTCTGGTTCACATAATTTCTTCTTTATGTACTTTTCACGTGGTATTTTTAAACGGTTTACATGCGTTTGTTTTATTTGATTTTTATCCTTATATTTAACTATTAGTTAATACATGTTCTCATATTTTCTATGTTGTAAAGAGCGTAAAAATATTGGTTGATTATCTTCAATTTCTGGTGCATCTTCGCGATTTTTATTTAGTCTATCAGTTCTATCTACTTTTTCTTTATCTATTTGTTGCTTAACTATATCATGCAAGATTTATTATGGTATTGTTGTACAAATTGTTCGGTAATATTACATTTCCTTTGTTATTTCTGTCATTTATTATTCCAAATGTGATTTCATCTGATGTCAGTTTTAAGTTGTTATTTAACGTATTGCTATAAGGAATAACTGCTAGCCTCAAACTGTTTTCTAAAGAGTTGTTAGTCAAATTTGGGTTCTTCAAAGTGAACAAGTAAGTAATCGTATATAAAGATGGAATCTATTTTACTGAATGAAAAGGTAACATGAAGGTTATAACTGATAACAAAAGGCGGCACAAGGCTGCGCGCGAAATATTACATACACCACAGATAGAATCTGTAGTGTATATAGTGGGAGACCCCCACTAAATTGAAAAATCAGGTAAGTCATAATCGTTAAATCGGGCCGCAAAGCGTATCTCACGACGAGGTCGATCTTGATTCGGCGCTGCTGCTGGAGTTGACGCTGCTGGTGGAGTGACCCTGGTCTCCGGGTCACCAGAAGTACTCTGCTGCTGTTGACCATCTGGCTCTGTGAGGGATTCAGCTGGAGTAGGTGGAAGTCGGGGAACCTCAAATGATTGACTCGGTCCAAACGAAACGGATTTTGGCTTTGGAACCAACGTTGCCACAATTTGGTCAATGTGGCGTTTTAGTATTCACCCAGAAGAGTCGGGTCTGACCAAATAGTGCCGTTGGCCAAGTACTTTGATGACATCGCCGAACTGCCAAATTTTCCTGTTGTCACAGTAAAGGTGGCTCTGGACTCTCACCCCTACCTTAAATGAGCGTGCTGGTGATGCTGTCACGCTTGATGGTTTAGGCTGGTAGGGAAAAATAGCATCAAGGCGCATGCGCAACTTTCGATGTAGATATTTTTTAGCTGGCGATCGGCCACAAACAAGCAGTGTAGCTCGATAGCAGAATAAGATGGCTTGCACTTTATCCTTCATAGGAGCCGGATCTGAGGATGCTGCCTTGAGGCGATGTTTTAAGGTTTAAATGCTGCGCTCGGCCAGACCGTTTGTCGCTGGTTGGCCTGGAGCAATGAATTTTTGAAAAATTCCGTTTGTTGATGTATAGGGTTTTGAATTCACTACTTTAAGCGCGTGACAGTGGGAGTCCTGGCAATGGCCAGTTTCTCCAATCATGTCCTATTGTATGAATGAGCAAGTGAATGATGCTGTAAATATGGTATGAATGAGATCATTTATCTGTATTATAAAAGGCAGATTGTAATTATTGCACAATAAAGATTGTTAAGTACTTTGAAAACTGGTTGCATTGTCAGACACAAGCACAGTTGGATACCCGTGCGATGCAAAAATTCTTTCTAGTAATGCCCATGGTACTGTAAATGGTAGGTGCTTCTTTGATTACTTCCACTTCTGTCCACTTTGATTTTGCATCGACGCACATCAGGAAGAAATAACCTTCAAATGGACCTGCGTAGTCAATATGCTTCTCGTTCCCAGTTGTCTTGAGGAGGGTCCCAGGGGTGCACAGGAGCCTTGGGTGGTGTTGAGCGGTTTACAGCACAATCTTTACATCCACGCACCAATCTTTCAATGTCCCTGTCGATGCTTGTCCAGTATACTTATCGACGGGCGACTTGCTTCATTTTTGTGATCCCCTGATGAGTTTCGTGGAGCTTGAATAGTTGAACGTAGGGAGCTTGAGATGACTACTCGATCCCGCCTAAATAGCATACCATCGACTATAGTATACTCGGAGTCACACGTAGTAGTCTGGAGGTCATTTATGATTCGTGCTAATTCTGGATCCTTGCCCGTTTCGTCTTTGATTATTGCTGCATGATGTTCTGGCTGGATATCTGGAAAATCGTTTGCTCGCAGACTTGATTGATTTCTTCTCCAATAGAGATGTCTCGAGACTCATCTTGACTACAGGGCGGAACAGGAGCTCTAGAAAGACAATCAGCGTTTGTGTTTTCTTTGCCCGAATAATTGAAGCCTGAGAGAAATGAGGCGTATCGTAGCAAGCGCGATGACGTCATTTGTGGGAGAGCTTTGTTCTGGTGAAAAATTCAAGATAATGGAGCATTATCAGTCACCAGAGTAAAATGAGTTCCATATAAATAATAGTGGAAGTAGAGAACGCCGAAGAGTATTGCTAAAGCCTCGTGATCTAACTGACTGTAATGCTTCTCAGAGGGGTTAAGAGACCTAGATGAATAAGCGATTGGCCTTTCACAACCATATATGACGTGGATCAGAACAGCGGCCACCCCAAAAGGGCTGGCATCAGTTGTCAGGACCAGGGGTAATTTTGGGTCGAATGGTATAAGTACCCTGTCGCTGCAGAGTTCTTCTTTGATGCGTTGAAAAACGGTTTCACAAGCTGGTGACCAATGCCATTTGACCCCCTTGCATAGGAGAGCTCGAAGAGGGTGTGTGAGCGTTGAACCGTCTGGAACAAAACGTGAATAATATGACACAAGGCCAAGAAATCGGCGAAGCTCATCTGGATTTTCAGGTCTTGGCATCTTTTCAATAGCTGCAGTCCTTGCTGGGGATTTGCTGATCTTGTTGTATTCCACTACAAACCCAACATACTTAATTTTAGACTGGAGAAAAACACATTTATCTTTATTAAGGTGGAGATCATGTTTTTTTTAATCTGTGAAGCAGGTTTCTTAAATTTTCGAGACATTCTTCTTTTTTTTCACCATGTACGACAATATCGTCAAAGTAGTTTTCAGTCTTCTTCAGGCCTTTCATGATTCGACGAATGTACTCATTGAACTCAGCAAGAGCTATTTTGACTCCAAAACCAAGCCGCAGAAACCGGTAAGTACCTCTGTGCGTTGTTATAGTCTGGACGATGCTGCTTTCTTTCGTAACACGAAAATGTAAGTAAGCCTTGTAGAAATCTACTTCACAAAAGTAACGGGATCCTCGCAAGCTGCTTAGAACGTCGTCTCTGGTGCGGATAGGGTAGTTGACTTGAACTAGACATTCATTGACGCCACACTTGTAGTCTGAGCAGAGGCGAACGCCTCCGTCAGGTTTGGTGATCACCACGAGAGGAGAACCCCAATTATCTGGCGTCTATAGGTTCAATGATTCCTGCAGCTCTGAGTTCATCTAGTTCCCGGTTGACTTGGTCCAGGAGATCATGTGGAACACTACGCTCCTTGGTGTAACATGGCTTTGCTCTTGGTTTGAGCTGGAGTGAAACTTCATAGCCGGGAACACAGCCAATTTTTTGTTCGTAGATCTAGGAAAACTCTTCTAAAATATCGTCGAGCGAGGGGACTGAATTGGGCAGGTAGATTGGCATGGGAGAATTATTGTCGACCTCCTTGAGTTCAATGGCAAGTCCTCGTGTCCATTGGCGTCCAAGGAGTGCTTCGTATCCTGTTGGTACAATGTATAAATCGCCGGTGATTTGTTTCCCATTGTAAGCAGCCTGGACTGGTACCTTACCTTTTGATTGGATTATGTTGCCAGAGTAGGATCGAAAAGCTAGGTTGGTTGGTTGAACTGGCAAATTTAGGTTAGGTCTGTCAAATTCATTCTCACATAATAGGGTAAATTTGGCGCCACTATCGACCTCAAAACGCTGCAATTTTCCATTTAGCGACACGTCAATCATGTACTTATCTGATTCATGATGGTTCAACTCGTACAAGTCAATAATAACGTCATTTTTCTGGATCACAGTTTCTAATTTATTGAGACCTATGCTGGCGTTGCTCCGAGGCTGGGGTTGGCAATTTGGAGGGAATGTGTAGAACTGGATTTGCCTGGTTTCCTTCTGTTTTCTGCCACCAATGATGTGATACAGACGCGTGACACATGTCCCTTCTTCTTACAAAGGTTGCAATATAATTTGCTGTTATCAACTCGACACTCCGATACCTGATGGTTTCCCCTTGAGCACCGGAGGCACAGATTATCGATGCCGAGAGCCTTGAAATCAGGACGATGGGGACTGGAACGTGACCTGGGTTGATTAGAGCTTGAGCTTGCTCCTGAGCGCTGGCTAGAGCTTGACATCTTGTTCACTTCGCTGGCAGAGAAAGTTCGAGCTGGATTAAAGTGCTGAGTCAACTCTTTACTTTCAATTCTTGATGCTTCAAGAGCTGTGGCAAGAGCTAAAATGTCCTGGAACGTCTTTTGGTCCGAATGTAATATGTATTCCCTTAACCAGTCATCTCGAAGGCCACGAATGAACTGTTCTCTGAGAAAAACGTCTGAGATTGATACAGGCTGGTCACACTGGCATTTTACGGATAATTCACACTCAGCTATGTCACGTTGAAGAGTGGCAACAAACCCTGAAATGTTCCGTTTGATAAATATTAAGGAAATAGTATAACCACTGCGTTTTTCTTCGGACAAACAAGGTCTTGAAGGACTTGACAAGATCATCATAGGAGAGACCCTTCAGTGGTTTTTCTGGGCCTAAAAACGCAGCCGAATTGTTGTAGCGTGAAGAGCCAATTGAAACACTTAAGAGCTGGCCAATTTTTGCTTTGTGACCCCTTTCATCGTACAATAGTTATCAAACCGTTCAAGGTAACACGCAAACTTTTTACGTTTTTGATCAAAGTTTTCGAATGGCGCGATGCTCGAATAATTGACTGTGTTTTCTTCAGTAGGTTTCCCGGAAAGACACTGAAGTTGAGCAGTTACAGTTTCGAGGAAAACTTTCTGTTGTTTGCTGAAAGTCTTCATAAAAGATTCGAACTGTTTAGCATTCATTTCGAAGTGTTTTTATTGATGATTCGATAGAAATTAGTCTAATGCTTACCTTTTACGACTATAGCGGTCGATTGAAGACAAAATAACACATTTTACCGGAACTTTTAATATTGTTTAACACGTTGGTAAGCTTGGAACAAACACATTGGTCGCGATTTTCGGTTCACTCACGCACTGATTATAACTCGTCACCAATTGTTATGTTATTTTTAGTAGTTACAAAAGCACACACATGTTAGGGCACGTGAGAAACATATATATATTTTATAAATTGAACAAGTAAGTATTCGTACATAAAGATGGAATCTATTTTACTGAATGAAAAGGTAACACGAAGGTTATAACTGATAACAAAAAGAGGCACAAGGCTGCGCGCGAAATATTACATACACCACACTGTCTGTTAAGCAATCCTAATGATTAAGGGTGTCCCGCTGTAATATAATATGGTGTTATATCGTTTGCTTGTAGGAAATTAGTCACTAATTGATTATGAAGTTCTTTTCCGTTGTCCATTTTTATACTTTGTGGCGTTGGGTAATGTTCAAGATATTGCTTAATTACTTCACATACTTTAATTCCGGTTACTGATGGTATGGTTCTGGCAAAAAATCGTTTTGAAAACGTATCAATAACTGTTATTATATATTTGGATTTGACACCGTAAGGTGTCCATCATTAGTTCTTCGAACCGCTTGTTAGGAGTTGGTGTAACCATAAATTTTGCTTTTATAGGTTTCCGTTCATATTTTGTCTTATTGCTTATTACCCATTGTTTTATGTGATCATTTATATTTTCTTCCATTGACGGGAAATAATAATTTTGTCTTAATTTGTTGTAAGTTTCCATTATTCCACGGTGGGATGTCTTTCCAGAGTGGTAGTCTGCAATTGTTTCTAGTTGTTCCTCTTTATAAAGTATATCAGTTACAAAACGTTTATACCTTTTTAATTTAACTGTCGGGTAATTTTCGGTTATAATTAGTGAAATTTCATTAAATATTTGTTCATAAAAATCCGATAGTAAAGGGATGTTTAATACGCAATAAATACCATAAGTACACTTCGGTCGTAACACTTTTTTAAATAGTGCGTCTAGTTCTTGTCTGTTATTTACTTTAAAATGTCTGTGTTTGTTAAACGGCCTTGAATAGATTATTTCTATAATTCCTTTTGTTATAATTATCTGATGTTTTTCGATACTTATATATTTGTCACTGTCAACAATCCAAATTTGTTCACTAGACGATTTTTGTGAGTGTACAGTACCCGCACGCTACTAGGTCTTCTTCAATAGGAATGTTTTCAAAATCTTGTGAAATTAGCGGTTCTAAATTTGATATTTTTAAGTCTCGTATATGAGCGTCATAGTCTGGTCTATTTTCTACTGCTGGGTCTGTATCTCCTATGTCCATGTCGCTATCTATATGATTAATGTCTATTAGGGATAGAGTGTCCACTACTAAGCTAGTTTTCCAGCAATGTGTTCTACATCAAACTCGAATTCACATAATTTCCATATCCATTTCATAATCCATTTTCATGGTATATATCCATTTTAACGGTTTATGGTCAGTTGTAATAAGCATGTTGACCCATAAAGGTAAGTTTTGAAATGTTGGGTTGACCAAACTACTGATAGTAGCTCCTTCTCAATTGTGGAATAGTTCATCTCGGGAGATTGTAGTACACCAGAGGCGAAAGCTACAGGCTCTTCAATTCCGTCCTTATCTTTTTGTCATAGAACTGAGTCTATTGCCTTGTCGCTGGTGTATGTTGTTAAAATAAATTGTGGATTCCAATCTGAATGAGCCAGAATTGGAGAGTTGGTCATTAATTGTTTCAGTTCGTCATAGGCTGTTTTTATTTCTTTTTTCTGCAATTATTTAGATATTGGTTTTGTTATATTTGCGAATTCTATATAAATTTATCCATAATAATAATAATAATAATAGGATAATATCAAGTCATTCCAAGAAATTGTCTGTCCGTTCGTCTTCAGGACAAGGGACGTTTTGTATTGCCTCTATCTTAATAGGGTTAGCTTTTAATCCTTTAGGAGTTACTATGTAACCTAGAAATGGTTGTTCTGTCTTGAAAAATTCTGTTTTGTCTAATTGTATCGAAAAATCATGTTCTTGTAATTTTTTAAATACATTTTCTACATGTTGTAAATCTTCTATAGTATTGGAGTATATAATTATGTCGTCAATATAGACCATAGCGTTCGGTACTTTAGCTGTCATCATGTTCAAAGCTCTCTGGAAAGTTGATGGAACATTTGTCCTAAGAAATTCGAAATGTCCATCTTCTGTACTGAAAGCGGTCTTTGCTATTGAGTCTTCGTCCATCTCTACAATCTGGTGGAATCCAGATGCCAAGGCTATTGTCGAGAATATTTTTGCTCTTTGTAATTTGTTCAGTAAGTCTTTGATATTTAGCAGTGGGTATTTGTCTTTTATGGTTGTCTCGTTGAGTTTTCTGTAGTCAATGACCTTGCGTATCTTTTTAATTCCTGATGCCTCAATCTTTTTCGGTACAATCCACACAGGAGAGTTATAGTGAATTACTTTTACGTATAATATTATTTTGTAATAACTTTTGCACTTCTTCGTTTATTTGGGTAGTAAAGGGTGCTTCTTTTTTTGTTTCAATAAATTTGTCAACCTTAATTGTTCTTTATTAGCTTCAATAATTCACTAATTAGTCTAACTAGTTTGTTTGTCAATATGTTCCATGTGAATAAGTTTTTCAATTTATTTGTAATCGTCAATGTGATAAAGTTCATTTTCCAGGTTACGTTTGGTTCCATTAATTATTATTTCATTCGTTTCACATTTTATTTCGGCTTTTAATTGTTTCATGGTTTCGAAACCTTATCGAATCTATTGCTAAAGGGGAAAATTAAGCATTTGATTGAAGTCTTAATTCCTAGCAAACGTTTTTTTTTACCAACTTTGATTAGCCAAGTCCTTTCCGAGTTATCTTTAAATTTGGGAAGTGAGTCTGCATAGTTAAGTGCATACTCAAGTCTGGCGGCGGATCTTTGTCGTTATGTCTCAAGTCTAAAAAATGTTCGAGTATGTCATTAATTTATCGACTTCTGATAATTGTTTTTTTAATTCACGTATTTCGTCTTGTTTATCATTTTCAGTATAGTGTATTCTGTTGCTCACTGTTCCTCCTAGATACTGTTTGATTTTCTCTTTGCTGTTCTTGTCTAGGTCGTTGTTGATTATTAAAATATCTTCTTTGTTCGTGGGGTTTCCATGATTGGTTATACAGTGCATTGTCGTTTCATTGATGTTGGTAATTATTTATCATCTGACGATGTTTGTTTTGTTGGTTACCGTGAAGTTTTTGTATTTGTTCATAATATCTTTTTTGTCTTGGTTCGTATTGTTCCCTATGATAGTTTGGTTGGTAATGGTCTCTAATCTCGTATTGTCCTCTTCTTTCGTAATGTTTATAATATTTAGGGCCAAAGCTTCTCCCTTTATAATTCGATTGTTGTTTAGTTTGTGGTCCGCGTTTTTGGGGTTCATCATAAACCCAGTTCGGTACATGCTCACCTGTCCTAGTGGATACTCCCGTCCTCTGCCCGTAAGAGCACTCCTCGAACGTACACCTTCCACGCCGACGACGGCTTAGTTGGCACCACATACTTCCTAGTGACATTTCCACCGCAGTCCTGTCTGATTCTACTCCTTGGTCATCAGTCACCTTTGGGATCCGGTCTGTTTTTGATTCACCTTAGATTTAGGGTGAATCATGGTCATTCCAAGACCTCACCAAATTCATCTACCTCTGTCGGGTTAGATGTGTCCCCAAGGTAGGGAGAGGACGCCCGCTGCGGGCTAGGGTCACTACAACCCTAGCCGCTGTCCGGCGAGCGCCAAGAGAGAGATAAAATGGGAGGACCTGTGGTCTTTGACCTTTGCTGGTGGCCTAGTCGGCGGGCAGGTTTATTCGTATTGATCTATGGAGTCATATCTTAGAAGGTGTGTCTCGACAAAGCACTATGTTTAGGAGAAGAGGAACAGGGTAGGTATTATAGGTAGTTTATGTGGTCCTGGAATGACCACGAATTCACACTCAGTATCAAAGGGTAGGTGAAAACCGTCCAGATCTCAAAGGCGAGTGTGAACTGGAGAGAGGCATACTGTATCGCCGTGGGAGACGCTACTAGGTAAAGTTTGTAGGGGCACGGCAACCGTCGTCCGCGAGGAAGAGGTTTCTTCGAAGGAGGTGCTAGTTTTAGCGAGAGGTAGGCAGAGAAACCCACTAGGAAGGTGTGGGGTCTGAGAACGCCGGACTAAAACATAGCGAGGTTAGGAAAGAGAGATGCAGAGGTAGTTGAATAAGATGGTAGTTGAAATGCATGGTTCGAGTAGAGCAGCAAGGGCCAGTGCAGAGAGAGAGAGAGAGAGAGAGAGAGAGAGAGAGAGAGAGAGAGAGAGAGAGAGAGAGAGAGAGAGAGAGAGAGAGAGAGAGAGAGAGAGAGAGAGAGAGAGAGAGAGAGAGAGAGAGAGAGAGAGAGAGAGAGAGAGAGAGAGAGAGAGAGAGAGAGAGAGAGAGAGAGAGAGAGAGAGAGAGAGAGAGAGAGAGAGAGAGAGAGAGAGAGGAGAGAGAGAGAGAGAGAGAGAGAGAGAGAGAGAGAGAGAGAGAGAGAGAGAGAGAGAGAGAGAGAGAGAGAGAGAGAGAGAGAGAGAGAGAGAGGGGGGGGGGGGGAGAGGCCCCCTTTTCCTGCATAGCATAATATGTATTTGAAGGAGGGTAGAAATACAAACATTTTTCGTTTTATATTTAAACTTACAAAGACAATAGACTTGACTCGATGGGGCTCACCTTCGGGTTGATAAGGGAAAAATAACTAAAAACTAAACTTACAAACTATAACGTTCCTGCCTCGACTGCTTGCTGCCATCGATGGGGAACGGGGCGGGAGTAATTGTGTTGAACACGTGGCTTGTCATATGTTGTAGGGAGTCAAAGAATTTGATATGTCTACGGCGAATAAATTCATCCACCGTAGGCAGTTCAAAGTTTCGTGTAATTCGCTGTTTATCCGCTGCTCGAATGTAGTATGTCTGACCACTTTCATGAGGATTCCGTTCTGAAATTGTTGGAGTCGTCTCACTGCCGCTCACTGTCAGTCAAATGACGAAAAAGCGGTGCACCGTACAGTAGAGCAGGCCTGAGTACACTCTTATATATCATTAGCTTAAGGCGTAATGATAAATTGGGTGATGTTAATAGATGCGTGAGCCGATAAGACTTCGTTCGTGTTTGCTTTAATTTCCTGGCAAAATGGCCGCTAAAACGGAGGTGACGGTCCATTTTAACGCCCAGATATACGAGGCTGTTTGCTGGGGAGTTTATCTGCGTTCCTACAGTATATGTAGTAGGCAGTGGACGTTTTCCCTTTTGGAATGAGAAAATCACGCAGTCAGTCTTACCCGCGTTTACAGAGATATTGAGTTTCCCCAATTTCTCACTTATCAAGAGCTAACTTGGCGCTCATGCTGCTACTCTGTACACCGCGATATCGTCAATGAAAGCAGTGACTGTTCGTGTTTTTGTATCGGGCTCCAACAATTTCAGACGTATACACGTTAAAAAGTACTGGGGATAGCACGGTTCCTTGTGGGACTCCACAGGTGAGTGGCACAGCTTTCGAGAAGCTATCACCCACCCTCACCCGCAGCGATCGATTTCTCAGGAAGCTAGTCAGAATCGAATAGAGCTTCTCCGGGCACTCCCAGTCGCTGAGCATTCGACACAGAGTCCCGTGAGGCACCGAGTCGTACGCCTGCGTGTAGTCTAGCAAAATCATAGCCGTGACTACGTTTCGATTTAAATTTTGAGTTGCTTCTGTCTGTAATTTCATGAGGGGATGTTCTGTACTCAGGCTGGATTTCAATCCAGCGGAATGATGTCATTTTCCGCGCAGTAATCTTTGAGATAATTTAATAGAATTTTCCCCATTTGAGGTAATAAACTAATCGGGCGGTAGTGGGCTGGGTGGTCTCCGTTCTTGGCTGGTTTGAGTAATGGAAATAAGATGGCTTGTTTCCATTTGTCGGGAAAGTACCTCAATCTTATGCACGAATTGTAACAAGTTTGCGAGTTTCACTATTCCTCTCCTCGGCATTTGTTTCAACAAAACCGTCTGTATCCCGTCGTGACTTGGTGCGACACCGGCGAAGAATCGCCTTGAGCTGCTTCGGAGATACAAACATGTGGTTTTGCTCTGTTTCTCGCGGAGGAGGTGGTTGGTAGTCGCCAGTCCTAGCCGTGTTATCCCTATTGTAATGTTCGGCTAGTTTGTTGGCTTGTTGCTTCGCGGTCAAAAGAGTGTCGCCTTCGTGAAGACGGACAGCAGATGTTTTGCCTCTGGTAGTCTTCAACAGCTTCCAAAATTTTCTGTGATCGCCGTGAGTGCTACGGAGACGCTCATGCCACTGTGCTATCTCCCAGAGTTTCATCAAGCTTCGGATTTGCGTTGTGAGAGAATTTACCACTACCTTCGCTTGACGATCTCTGGTCCTGTACCATTTGTTCTTCCAATTATTGCGCAAGGCAATAAGTTTCAGAATATGGTCTGGAAGTGGTCGCAGGGTCGGTGGCATGGGGCTGTACTTTGGAATAGTAGTGTCCGCTGCGTCGACGATCACATCAGTAAGACAGTTGGCGATCTACTTCCTCCTTTGTGCGGAGAACTGGCACTGAATGCAGATTGTGGTAAATCTGCGTCCGATACAGGTCCCAGTCGGCACGACCTAGGTCCTCCGCACCTCACACAGCGTGGTCTTCTTCCGCAGTGATTTCGGGTATGCCCGAACTCCTGACATTTGTAACACTGCGGAACTGCCCGCTGCTGCGTGTATTCGACCATTTTAATAATCACATGATTTATGGCCCTCAACTTTTTCAATTCGTTGAGGGTCGCGGATGGTTTCGCTGTCACTAGGATCTTTTTCTCGCGACGTTTATTTCATTGATGTCCTCCTGGACATCATCTAACCTAAGGATATGATGCTTCTTATTTCTGGGTCCACCCCTTGGAGCAAAGGAGTGGAATTGTCTTCCTGTCTGCTGGAGTAGGTCTAGGATATTAATCCTCTCTTGCTCAATCTCGGTGTGTATGGGGACGCCTTTCTTCGTCTTCCCGAGGGCATATTTGTTGATTGCTGCTTCTCTGAACAGCTGGGATAGGTCAATAGTTGTCTCTCCAGAGATAACTATTGGCGGTGGCTTCTTTGTCACTGTCGGTGCTGGATGAGGGTTTTCTGCCGACTCGTTTGCGAGCGCCTCGTATTTGTTCCCTACCGGTAGGGGGATTTTTTTGCCGGTCTCTTAGGCTTGGCAGGGTTTTTTGGTGCAACGAAGCCCTCTTCGCTGTCCCCGGCTGAAGATGTGGAAGTCGGCCGCTTCCTCGAGGTCTCGACCTCCATCGCCGTCACCATTTCTTCGAACTTTCATTTCCTTTGTCGTTGCACTAAAAACACTGCACTAGTTAAATAAAAAGGTTACCTTTTAACGGCGTCAGTGCGATGCAAACAGGCGAACGTGGTATGTTGGCGTCTAGCAAGATGACGGCTTGCAACACCACTAGCAAGCAGCAAGAGATGTTGACACAGTGACTGCTACAGGTAGAATCCCTGTCGAATGCCTCAAATCTGGATGCTTATATAGGCAGGTCAGCGGTATTGGGGGGTTTCCCACCTGATGCTATTTTGTACACTAGTTTCCCCCTCTCTTAACTGACATTTTAAGGTTTTTATTATTAAAATATGGAAACATAGATGGATATTTTCTGGGCCGAGAAGAGGGGAACTTCTAATTATTCTTAATAAAGAGGTTGACACAACAACCTCTCCCTCTGATCATCGTGCATTGTCGGGGCGTTCTTCGATATAATTCATATTAACATTCTGCTGGCCGATCGATGGACTCCTGGCCGAAGACGACCGTCAGCAAGGTCATAAGACGCTTATTTGGTCCAGGTATGGTCATTAACCCCCTGGTGGTCGACACATACAAAGAGGAAATAGACATCTAATGCTGTATTTTTGATCAAAAATAATTGTGAGCTATAGCTAAAGAATACTGAGCCCCATCACCTTATAGAGTCTTTTCAATCAAGTCTAGTATAATGTGTATCATTATACTTGTATTGCATTATATAATTTTTATAAAAAACAACAAAACCTGTATATAATGTAACGACGCTACAGGAGATATAAAAACCATATGTAAATAGATTCGACTGAGAATCTATAATTGAAATAATCACTGTATAATTTTTAAGAGCTCATGAAATATATATATAAGTTAAGTCCAGGCGCCGCTAGTGCCCAGCCTTAATCCCCAAACATATGTTATCTGTATATGTTTACAGGTAATACCTATAGATAGAGGTATCTTGGTCTAAATAAAGCAGTCTTGTTATAACGTTCTACGTGTTCTTATTACCAACCTTTCTTAGCTTGTAATTCAATAAACATTAACTGGTGCCGAAACCCGGGAACCGTGGAGAAAGAGAGTTATCGAGTGCGAGCGTAATTTTTTTTTGTTTTTTTTTCTTCTATACGCGAAAGAGAGAAGATGACTGAAGGAGGAATTTTGAGACAGCCCGTCTTGAATCTCGTAGAGGGAGCAGATATTAGAAGAGTGGGAACTATGCCAGAAGTTCATGCCACGGCGCTCGCGCTGATGAGGGTAAAAGCGATGAATACCCAGGATCTGAGGAAGGCTGTTGCGGAGCTGGAGAGATTCACTGGGGAACTGGGTGAGCTGAACCATTTCCTAAAAGGAGGAGACCGTCTCACAGCTTTAATTGGAGCTAAAGCAGAAGAAAATTTAATAGATCCCAGAGACGCGGAATCGTTGAAGGCGGCCCTGATATGTCGGGTCAAGAGAAGTATACTGAATCAAATTCAGGCAGATGAAGAAACCCCGTGGGAGTTAATTAAGATGAGATTGAAGAAGGCGTACGGAGGAGGACGATGGACTCCCGAGGAGGACATATTCCAAATGTTTAGGGAGACAAAGTCCCCAAGACAAAGTAACGGGCAATATGCTGCGGGGTTAGTAGTCCGTTTCAATAAGATAACGGAGAAGATGAGAGAGTCGATTAGCGTAGAAGAGGTGGAGGGTAGAATGGGATTCTTATCCACAATTCTAAAAGTGCAACTGGCCAAGGAGACAGGAAGAAAGGAAGGATTCTCTGATGAGCGCTCGTTCTCGGAGTGTGCACAATCAATGATCGACACTAGTGCCAAGGAGGAAGAAGTGAGGGTGCAAGACGTCGACAATGAGTGGAGCCGAGTTGCATACAAAAGAACCCGGACCCTGAAACCAACCTGGAGGAGACCAGAAACGTCCGTTATTGGCAGAGACAAGGGAACGACAGGAGAAAGAAGATTTAGAGGAACGAGACCGAGGTATGCCCCGCCCAGGGAAGAAAGAAAATGCCACGGATGTAGGAAGGCAGGACATTTAGTGGCACAGTGTCCTCGAACAAAATGTTTTGAGTGTGGCGAGGAAGGACACATCGCGAGGCATTGCCCGTATATCTTCCGGAGGAGAGAATACCAACGACCAGAACCAATGGAGGTAAACACTCAAGAAGTAAGAGAGAGACGGAGCATGACACATGGGGAGATTGGATCATCAGAAGATGAGTCATCAGGGACTTCGGGAACTGAAGGAGAAGAAGCGAGGCGCAGCAGAAACAGGAGACAGACAGGGCAGAAGGTCGAGTCACGTAGATGGGAGCAACGTGATGAAGCCTGAGGAGCGTGTCGGCAGAGAGGCGACCGCATCCTGAGATGTAATGCAATTCGGGAGAGGATGTGTGCGTTGCCAATAATTAGGGTCAAAGGAGGAGAGATGTGTCTGGTGGACACGGGAAGCACCAACACCATCATGTCCCGCGGAGCGCTGGAGAGGCTGTATGGTGGAGAGAGGGCACTCCAGATTCAGGTATGTAATTGTAGTTTAATCACCCTGGGAGGCCCTTGCGAGGTAGTGGGAGAGTTAGTCATAGGGCTAAATAGGTGGGCGAAGAAAGGGGGAGATCTAAAGATACATATCGTAGGAAACATGCCGCGGGAGTACCAGGTGATAGTTGGGTGCGACATGTTGGGGAAGGTAGGTGCGCGTGTGGAGAATATCGGGGAAAAATGGAACATTAAGTTGGGCAAAGTGGAATATAAATGTCAAGGGACTATATGGGACGGAAGAGCGCGGATAGGGGCGGTTAATAAAATAGAGGGCTGGAGGGAAGGCCTACAGAGGGAGTTTGAGGATATTTTTTACGCAGAGGG
Source organism: Acanthosoma haemorrhoidale (assembly GCA_930367205.1). Taxonomy (NCBI): domain Eukaryota; kingdom Metazoa; phylum Arthropoda; class Insecta; order Hemiptera; family Acanthosomatidae; genus Acanthosoma; species Acanthosoma haemorrhoidale. The sequence goes on along the minus strand of OV884009.1, from coordinate 112,844,005 downwards.
AGACACGCTAGGAGCGACTGGGAAGACGGTCCACGAGATCCAGTTAAAGAAAGAACGCGTCACATACGTGAAAGAGAGACGATATCCGCAGGCACTACGTAGGCATATTAGAGAGGAGCTAGAGAGTCTCAAACGGCAAGGGATTATAATTGATAGCACTTCGCCATATAACAGTCCTCTATGGGCAGTGAGGAAGGAAAATAGACCTGGGGACGAGACGGAGAAATACAGGGTAGTTATCGATTATCGGAAGTTAAACGAGAACACGACGGATGAGAAGTATCCTATTCCCCGATTTGAGGACATATTAGACAGATTGAACGGGGCGACAATATTTAGTACCCTAGATCTAAAGGCAGGCTATCACCAGATCAAGATGAGTGCGAACGACCAAGACAAAACGGCCTTTACATTTGAGAGGGGGCATTATCAATTTACCAGGATGCCATTTGGACTGAAAAACGCCCCGATTACCTTTCAACGCCTAATGGATGAATTTTTGAGGGGAATAGACGAAGCGGTATGCCAGGTCTACATGGACGATCTGTTAGTTTTCAGCAGAACGGAGGCAGAGCACGTTGAGCACCTAAGAAGTGTATTTCAAAGAGTCCGCGAATTCGGATTAAAATTGTCCATGGAGAAGTCTCTGTTGGGGAAGAAAAAAATCAATTTTTTGGGCCACACTATCTCACAGGAGGGGGTTAAGCCAGACTCTACGAAGGTCGAGGCCATTAGAAGGATGGTGGTGCCCACAGATGTAAAGGGGATCCGTCGACTTCTGGGGACGCTTAATTATTACAGAAGATTTGTGCCGGACATGGCGGCATACCTGGTGCCTATTAATAATTTACTGCGAAAGGGAGCGAGGGTGGTAATTACCCCAATCATGGAGCAGAACATCCGGAAATGTATGTCTAGCTTACAAGAGGAACCGATATTAGCATTTCCCGATTTCCAACATCCCTTCACAATCACCACTGATGCCAGCGAATACGCACTGGGGGCAGTGTTGTCGCAGGAGAGAGACGGTGGGGAGCGCCCGGTGGCGTACGCTAGTCGACGGCTCACAGAAACGGAAGCGCGGTATAGTGCTCTAGAGAGAGAGCTCCTAGGTATCGTCTGGGCTATAGACCATTTCCGCCCATATGTCTTCGGCAGAAAATTCCGTGTTCACACCGACCACAGACCCCTACAATGGGTAGGAAAGTTAAAGGAGTCCTCGGCGCGGGTCACGAGGTGGAAAGAGTTTTTGTCCCAGTACAATATGGAGATCATATATAAACCCGGGAAAGAGAACGTAGTGGCAGACTGGCTGTCCAGAGCCATTACTGTGAATGCATTGGAAGAAGGGGAACCATCCGGGGAAATCCAACAGTTTCTCCGGGAATGGACACCCGGGGAGGATGGAAGCCTCGGTACGCGAGGAGATAGCGAAGGTGAGGAAACCCTTGAAGAGGAAGGTTCCGCCGCCGAAAGACCTGTTGAAATGGAAGTAACAGAAGGGATCGTGAACGACAAAAGACGGCAGATCATTTGGAAATCCAAGACCTCAGGGCGGCTGCAGATCGCATATGACAGTTATGGGAGAAGTAAAATCGCGACGATTTGGTCGCCACCAGGGGTTAGGAACGACCAAATTTGCCGTGCATTGAAAGATGCCTCGGAACCCGGAAAGACCCATCATGTATTTGTAGGGAATGCCACTATTTGGGAGAAAATTCGTAGACTCTGGCGAACGGAACAACTTGGAGTGGATAGGATATTTATTCGGTGCACGTCGATGGTGGAGACACTCAAAGACAGAGAACAGCAGCTGGAAGTGACGCTGGCCTATCACCAAGGAAAAACGAACCACCGTGGAGTTCAGGAAACGTTGCAAGCGTTGCGGCGGAGGTACTTTTGGTGGGGAATGAAAAAGAGCATACAAGAAATGATAGGGGCATGTGCAGTTTGTCTCACTACGAAGTATGACAGACATCCGCCACGGGGGCGACAAGAAGAATCGCCCACCGCCGAGACACCGTTGAGTGACTTACAAGTGGATACCTTCACTTGGAGGGGGTATAAGTGGGTTACCACAATCGACAGCTTTAGCAAAGTGGCCATGGCGCACCCGGTGCAAGAACGGTCATCAGACGCGGTAATGCTGGCATTAAATACCTGGTTCCAGTTTTACGGAGTACCAGACCGGATCTCGTCGGATGGGGGCAGAGAATTCGACAATGCCAACATCCGAAAAGAAATGAAGACTCTCGATGTCTCTTGGCATCTTAATACCCCAGGGCACCCTAAGAGTAGAGGAGGGATAGAAAGATTGCACAGCACCCTGAGTGACCACCTGCGGGTATATCACGCGGAAAAGGGTCTGCCGGCGAATGAGGCAATGCCGAAGGCGGTGGCCGCTTACAATCATTCGATCCACACCGCGACGGGGTTCTCCCCGTTCGAGATCCTCTTTGGGCTGCGCGAAAGACGGAGAAATGGGGCAGAGACGGTAGCAGACAAGGGAATGGCGGAGAAAATGGCGAGTAATACTGTCGCTTTGAGGAAAATATGCGACAAAGTCAGAGAAAGGATAACGAGGGACAAAGCGAGACGAGTGGAACGGGAAAACCTCAAAGTCCGGGATCGAATGGGGGAACTTAAAATCGGGACTATCGTCTATAAAAAACTAGGGTCAAATAGGAGCAAAGAGCTGGTGCGATATGAGGGCCCATTTAAAGTGGTCGTGATTAGGGAACACAACGTCGTGACAATTGAGAGTATACGACCAAGAAGCGGCGAAATGTCCACATAGAACAGTTAAAGCTTCCACCAGGGGGGGAGGTTGTAGATCAGGAATGAGCTGGAGTGTCCTCGCAGCATACACGCAAGGAACATTGTAAATAGTTATAGTTATGTGATTTTTCCCACAGAAGTATTGTTTTTTTTTAAAAGTCAAAGTTTTCTTTTATGTTTTTTGTTTACAAGTGACAGTTGGTTTTTACGTTTTATAGGATTAGAGCTTAATGTGAGGGATTACAGGCTGTGTACGGGCGGGGCTGGCCTTTGCTCCTTTGTAACATTAGCGGAGCATTATTTGAATGGACTAAGACGTCCGAGTGTTGGACTTCAAAGTTTGCGAATGGGTGTTCGTAAACTGGTGGGGGGGAGTTAAGTCCAGGCGCCGCTAGTGCCCAGCCTTAATCCCCAAACATATGTTATCTGTATATGTTTACAGGTAATACCTATAGATAGAGGTATCTTGGTCTAAATAAAGCAGTCTTGTTATAACGTTCTACGTGTTCTTATTACCAACCTTTCTTAGCTTGTAATTCAATAAACATTAACTTATATATATATATATATATATATATATATATATATATAATTTGGCTAGATTGGCTGTTTTGAATATTCAATAACTCAGCTGCTGTGGGCGAGTGTAACATATTGACTTAATGCAGTGCGTCGACCTGTATGTAGTAAGGGAGCTATTTTGGTTCAAATGTGGAAGTATTTTATTAAGTATGCATATTGCTTTTCAATATTTCTTAGTAGATTAAATGTAAAAAAAAAAGCAAAATTAACAGTATAGAAGAGTACCAAAATAAATAAAATGCTAAACTGTAAATGCGCTTTGTATTCTACCGGATTCTCAAATACACAGATAATTGTAATGGTGCATCTTAATAGATTATATATTCAAGAATTTATGAATAATTATAAATTAAATTAAATACATATCTGATTAAGTACAGATACAGATAGATACAGATATTTTTTGATCAGGGAGAAAGTATTACAGTGGAATCCCGGTATTTCGTATCCCGATTATTCGTATTTCCGGCTAATTCGTACAAATTTGCCGGTCCCCAGAGAAAATTCCGGTAAGTGGTATAAAAACAATGCATTTCAGTCCCCTTGGTAATTCGTATTATTTTTATGCTCGAAGTCACTTAAAACGTCTTATAATACGTATTTCCAGCTTAAAAACCTCGTTAATTCGTACTGTTTCAAGAAACGGAAAGAGAACAGTGAGATACAAGAGAGCAGAATGAGTGCGAGATAAATCTTTTCTATGAAATCCCATATGTAATTCGTACTCTTTTTACTGAAAGGAAATAAGGAGAGGAGAGAGGGAAAGTTTTAGGAATTGTATTAAGCTTTTCTTTCGTTTCTACAGTTCAGTTTCGGTTTCGTTATCGTTGTGACACGTAACCATGCCTCCGAGAAAAGTTAGCCTCTCTATTAAAGAGAAACAACAAATCATAAAGGCCGTGGCCAGTGGCTTTAAGCAAATTGACGTATGCAAGCGTTTTAACGTCCCTCGTTCCACGATCAGATCAATCCTGAAGAACTATGATAAAATAACTTCCCAGACATCAAGCAGCAAAGTAAAACGCTCCAAGACTGGTGATCACCCACAGCTTGAAGAGAACTTAAAAAAGTGTTTCGTGCAAGCAAGGAATTCAAATGTACCAGTTGGAGGAAATATTCAAAGGAATTGACAATACCCGTCTGCAAGGATTGCGTCAAAAAAATAACGGAATTTATCGTACAAATGATTAGTGTTTATTTAATCTAAAACATAAGTATGTACATATTTTTTATTGCATATATTGTTTATCGTTTAGTTTAGTATTAAGCAGTGTTTATTGCATAATTTTTATCCTTACTACACTGTACATACTTCTTAATACATACATGTTTGCAATAATACGTTTTTTTAATTTTGTACTCCTGATTATTTGTATTCCCGATAATTCGTACAAAACTGTCAGTCCCTTGACAATACGGATTATCGGGATTCTACTGTAGTATTTTTCATTTTTAGCAAACGTTTTTAAGGATTGGGCGGGTCGGCCTAGCTACCTTCAGTCGGATACCTGGAGATTCCCTAGCTACCAACAACTATTCAACTTCAGAATTCTGGGAAAGAAAGAGCTTGAAGGTGTTCGGAGAAGTCCGCTGACTTTTTCAGTAAGAACACCGAACACAACAAGAACGACTCATCCGGGGTTCATTATAAAATAGTTTAGAATCAAATTTTACTACAGTCGTCAGTTTCAGATCGATTTGACTTAGTTCCCCCTTGTATTTTAATTTTAAGAGTAAATAAAAATTGTATTGTACAAAATATTAGACATATAAATTTAACAAAATCAGTGTTATTATGAGATCTAATAATCATAAGACTTACCAATTCTTTTATGTAGTTGAATTTGTTACAAAAATTATAAACTAATGCAAATATCATTAATAAAACCTGTTAAAGGTTAAATAGGCCATTTCTATTGTTGACAACTAAAACTATATCCTATCTCCTATAATCCTCCACAGGAGGATTTCCCTCACCCTTTATTCTTGTATGTATGTCTGTATATTGAAAATAATGTACGGATGAGAGAATGAATATAATAGTGTATAAAGGGTATGAATTAGATTATATATTATCTTATCAGGGAAATAATATATAATTCAAATAAATATTTTATCCTTAAAAAAAACAGTACAATTATCGCTAAGATGCAGTTACCTCCAGACTACCCATTATAATTATATTTAAATATGAATAAATATGTACATACAATTGATAAAAGTAGTAAGCTATGTAAAAATATAACGACTGTGGAATTTTCAAATGGTTTATTAGAGCCAGGAAGAGAACAGTGTCATGACTGGCATCCTACATGGATAGACTTCAGGCTGCTTTTTCTTTAACCAATAATTGTTCAAATAATCATAACCAACTTTTGCATCCTTCAAAATATTATCTATTATAATAATAAGGTTTTTCAGTAAGTTTAGTGTCAGAACCAGAATTATAATAAAACTACAAATGAATAGATAAAATAAAATAAATTAAGTCGATGACTACATATAACGGCATAAACTCAATATCCCCGACAGTTTATTTTGGGACTGTACTCTACTTCATTAATTGGCGTGTAATAGGTCGTATGTACCCTTTTAATAATATTATGTTTATTCATTTGTGGCTTGGTCCTTGGACATCTGTTACTAATTATGTTTTGCTTTTTTTATAAAGTTTATTATTTACGTAGTTTACAATTTAGCCCAGAATCACAAAATGTAATATTACACATGATAAATGATACCATAAATATGTGTGGATTGTGGGTAATTGTAGGACTGTTAGCATGATAGTTATCTTGATGTATCGAGGGTAATTGTTAATTATACGCATACTGATGTTTTTTACGACTTCCAATTTCCTACAATTTGAAGTACAAGTATTACACCAAACGGGTGCAGCATATGTCACTGTGGGGCGAATTACTTACTATGTGTAGTATTAATTTGTATTATTTGTGGATGTAGGGTGACATTTTACTAATGAGGATTTCAGTTTTGTTACATTTATTGTTTACGTCATTCGTGAATGTGAGGGAACTAATGTTACTCTTAGTTAGTGACTGAAATGGGAGCAGGGTAGTTGGGAATCGTAAAGGATAATTTTGGGTTAATATTGATCTAGGATCAGTCATGTTGAACCTCTGAGCGTCTACTTCCTCTCAATCTAGTCAGTATACTTGCCCAATATAGTTTGTAGTTAGTGGCCAGTTTCGTCTCCAACTACTTGCCTAGTCCTAAGAGAGAGCTGCTACATTAAAGGCAAATTAATTCAAAAATATTTTTAAAAAACATTCCGGAAATAACATAAAGTTCTCAGTTGATATTGGGGGCACAGACAATATATATCCATAATTACAAAACAAGACTGAGCCTGAGACTGACAATTAATTGACTTTAATAAAAAAATAGAATATTTTTCTGTTATTTTGAGTAAACTATACCATTGATATATCTTTATTATTGTTATGTATCCTTTGTTGCACCTTCAGTGGAGTATAATTAAAATCATTACAATAGTTTTCATAGACGTAACTGCATCGTGAAATATTTGATACATTACTTTTGACATTATTCTGTTGCATCAAAACTAGAAACCCTCACATTTTACCTCCTTATCTGGGACCTACTATTTTCTAATTTTTATTTTATTTTTTTTCACCATTGTAAATATGGTTTAAACAGGATCTTCGATTACAGTTGCTTTTTGCCCGATTGGTCATACCGCAGCTTCCATTTCAACGAAACTGTCTCCTCTAGGAGAGAACAGGAGAGAGGAAGGTTCGTAAGGAAACCCCTTTTGGTACCTGAAATTCACAAGCAGGTAGGTATTGGCCACCCTGGATTGAATTGGTTGCAGGTATTTGAACCCAAATGCTGAGGTCTCCAACATTAGCTCTATATTTTAGACCAGCAATACCCAAACTACTGCTGTAATAAGGAGCTCATCACACTAACAAACTGTAGTTTTGTATTACGCGCAAATTTTCGTATTGAAACTAGCCAGTTATTATTATTATTATTTTTTTTTTTTTTATAGAACTTCTTTATTGTGATAAAATTACTATATGCCTTATTGGGCAATAATTGTGAAAAATGTTCTCATTCTTACCATATTTACAATTTTCATTCATACAGTATTTACAATCAGCCCAGAGATCCTCCAAATCCACATGATTGTCACCTCCCTCGCGTGCGAAAGAGGAAGTGGTGTTTTGAGAAGTTCCCCACGCTCCTCCCCAAGCCGCGTCACTGGATACGAGCCAGTAAAGCGTGAGAGCCACAGACGCTCATGACATGATTGGAGAAACTGACCATTGCTAGGACTCCCACTGTCGCGTATTTATAGCAGGTCACGAGGCAACTGCCACTTTAGTCTCCAAGGAGGATTATAGGGATGAGTGGCGCAGTGTAATGACTGTGCTACGGGATTAGGGTGGTTGGATAGGTTACTATGGAATTTTATGAACTTGGAAGAGCTGAGTTCAAGAATGTAGGGTATATTTAGAACGGTATGAAGGGTTTTGTTGCTGACGTAATAAGGGCATTTACTATTGTTCACAGGACTTCTGATTGAAAGGATTGGATACGCTTGATGTTCGACTTTTTTGCTGTCCCCCATAGCTCTATTCCGTATGTCCAGATTGGCTTAAGTATAACTTTGTAGATTAGTAATTTATATGCTGAGAGATGGGATTCTGGGATACCTGTCAAATTATGGTTTTTTTTATGTATACTTTTATAGCATATGTATATCAACTAGCGTTGTAATTAAAAAACAAAACTTGTGTTTATTTCCAATTAATTTAAGTCCTCTAACTAAAAGCATCAACTCTTTTCTAGTTAATTTTAAATGGTTTTCCGTAAAAGATAAAAACATTGGCACATTGAGGACTTCATAAGGGGCCTCCCAAATTCCAAATGTTGATATGTAAGGAAGGCCACAAGTCGTGAGGCCCTACTAAAAGGCAATAAGACTAAGATAAGTAGCTAGAAATTAAAAGGAAGAGAAACTCTACTAACTAGCGAATCAAATTCGGAGGCGGGTCATTAGGCATTTCTACACTTTTTTACTTTCTAAAAAGAACTTTTTTTATTGCTCCTAACGGAAGACAATCAACTTTATCCCCTTAGTTAAATGCCCTTTTAATTAGCCTCTTAAATGTTTTTAACTAACGAAAAAATTAATTTTCGTTCTACCTGCGCTTACCGATTTTGGCAAACATCTATCTGACACTTTCAAATAGGGAAAACGGTTTTATGGACACTTTTTGTAACAATAGTCCGCTAAAGGTTCAATACAGTCAATAGTAAACAATTATTTTTTAAATTTCAAGTAACTGATTTATAATTTGCCCTATGTTATTTTCATAGAGATGCTGAAAATGAAAGCATCTCTAAAGCTTCTTTAATGAAAAATAACATTCAGCAAAATATTACCTTGCAACCCAAGCACAATACTCTCATATATCTATTTAATGTATTTTGTTAACTCGTCGCTTTTATTTAGTATCGTTATAATTTGTTTTTGTTACGTTTTTCCTATTGTTAAAGATATCCATCATTTCATTAACAGTAAAAAAAGATTTCCAGTGTGAACATATATATGGTCTCAGTGACCAAACCATATAATATTTTAATTTGTGCTTCTGGACAAAATTATAAACTTAATAAAAAAAAGACAACTCTGCATACGGTACGGAAAACCACATGTACTACTTCTTATATCTATTCGTCGCTTTCAATTGAAAGCTAAGAATTAGTATTCTTCGAACATGTGGCCTTATTAATTTAGATAATTAGAGTGAGAATTGTGTACTTTGAAGAATGCAGTTTTTGAGAAATGATAAACTACATGTCAGATTCTTGATTTTCGTGAGTATTTAAACTGAGAATTGCTTACGTTTCTAAATTTTCCGAATCCTTTACCTTTCATATTAAAAGTTTCCCCCTCTTCAGTTCAAGTTGTGACTTGACTTTATACAATAACAATAAAAAAAGGTTTTAAACAATGCCAAAACTGCCAGTGGAAACAAGAGACCCCGTTGCCATTTGTGAATTGATAAACCAGTTTCGAGTGCCCGACCTTTCCAAGTCTTTCAGAGTATTGGTAAATCAAAACATGTAGAAAACAAGGAAAATAAGTCAAGGTTTTTTTTTTTTGTTTTTTTTTTTCTTCTTACCTCTCAAACTTATAAAATAGGATGTGGGAAAAATAAAGGAAAATTATTTTGGGCTAATGAGTGCCTTTCACTAAGGGGAGTCCCCCATTTGAAGGATGTATGAGTAGGATATAGGGTGTGGAATGCCTAAAGGAGGCGGGTGGAATCAGGAAGGTAGTGAGAGTCTACCGAGGGTGGAGCCTAGGGGTACCTAGGCAATGGTTTGTAGTCGGCCAGGTCAAGCCTGGCCCGCCCCGGCAGGGGCCTGAAATAAGTCGGCCTCTCGGCCGGAAGGTCGACCCTGCTTAAACAGGTAGATGGGGTCTTGTAGCTTCGGTTGAGTCGGCCGGGAGATCGGCCTCGATCTCTCGCCTGGGCGTAGAGCTTCAGTCTCCGTCAGGGGGCTAGGGTTCGACCACGTCCATCTGTCTCCAGGCTTCGGCGGTCCAGCAGTGCTTCCATCTGATGGGCATTGGTGGTGGTTGAAGGTCGGAGAATAGTGGGTTGTGGCTGTGTCGGAGTGAGTCGAAAAATTTGATGTGCCTTCTCTTGATGAAATCTTGATTGGTGAGCACTTCAAATTTTTTATGCATCTCGTCTGCCTTCATTCGGTCGAACGGGGTATGTTTGAGGGAGGTGCGGAGAACTCTGTTCTGATATTGCTGGAGCGTTTTGAGAGTGTTAGGAGTCAGATACTTGAAGAGAGGGGTCCCATACATCAAAGCAGGTCTTAGGACGCTCTGGTATATCAGCAGCTTGAGGCGTGCCGATAAAGCCGGGCTGTGAAGTAGGTGTCCAAGGCTGAAGAATTTCTTCCTAACACTCTGTAACTTCTTGCCGAGATGTGTTGTGAACGACAAGTGTCTACCGATGGTAATACCAAGGTGACATATATACCCCGACATGTACATATACATATATACAAGGGGCCATATATACCCCTTCCAAAATTTACGAAAATACCTGTTTTTTATACCCACCAACATTAGAGTTATATTTATTTACTCATTTTTTATATTAATACTCTCAATATCCTGTATCGCAGAAGAAACATTTAAGCATAATCCAGGACCAAGCTTTTGTATTTCATAGGAGCAGGAAGAATTTAGGGTGCATTAAAAAGATAAATAATATGAATCTGACTCATTTTATAATTCAATCACTAATGAAGTGAACAATATTTTGAAAACGGATTTTTACACAAAAATAATTTAAGATACAATTGTCATCCTTTTTCTTTAAAAAAACGCCCAATTTAGTGATTATAGACACTTAGGGTGAGCATTCTGCACTCAAAACCGTTTTCAAATTTTAAATAAAACAAAAAAATCCATCGTAATCAGCGGTAACTACTTGCCTTCTGTTCGAGTTTGCCCCTGTCTATCTTTTATCACGTGTGTCCTGAAGGTGTGTGGCTCGCCCACTCTCTCTCAGCCTACACCGCCCTTACGTAGCTTCGACATGACAACCGATCTTAGCCTCCTTCTCCACAACCGGGAAAGGGACAATGCTCCAGGTGGATTCGAAACATTCCTAGACTTTGTATATATTTTATACTGTATGTATGTGTTTTGTAAATGTCGTATGCATGTGAATGTTATATTGTAAATGTGGTATGAATGAGATTACTCCTCGCAAGTAACCTTTCCCCTATTAGGGCCGATTGTAATATTTCTTGAATAGGTTATTTAAAAAAAATACAGCATTTCTAGGAGAATAAAAGAGAAAATAGACGGTAGAGGAATTCTAGCATAGTTCATAAAATGATTAATGAGATTGCTTACTGCTCTTGATCACCGCCAGATAACTCGTATGAGCCAAAGATGCGCTAAAAGAAAAGAAAATTTAACGTAACAATCAATAACCAAAGAATAAATTATTGTCAAGATCGGGACTCGATCCCGATTAAATGTACAGAACGCTTAGAAATTGGCACATGCGAAAATGTGGATAATAAATAGCCCAATATAACCATTAATATTATTGTTCACATTATTTTTCGGCAGGCTGTCATTAAATTCCTAATATTAGGTTTCTGAAAAACAGGAAAATAAGAGATACGGAGTAGTGATCTCTAAGTTCATAATTGATTTTCTAACTAAATATATTGCAACTAAATTATTGTTTTATATTTTTTCCACAGATTCTTAAACTAAAAACTGACATTCTAAAGACCAATATTATTAAAATGAAAAGTAGGTGTTCGTAGTGATACAATGATTATAATATTTGTTAAGTCATTTTAAATGGATTATTTTCTTAAGATTCTGCCTCACTGTTGTTCTACGATTGTCTGTCGTTTGTCCCGGTTATATTTCTGATTCATTAGCAATTAATTTCCACAATACTTTCGTTCAACACGTTTCTGTTATTTTCTTCTCCAGCAGTAGGGAAGTGGGGTGAAGCCAAAAAGAATGCCAAATTTATGCAATGTTTGAGTAGATGATTGGAGTAATGGGTGAAATTTAGATTTCAAAGGAATCATCTTAAAGTTTTTTTCGCAAATTCTTCGGTTAAGATCCAATGACGGCTGCATCAATCCTCCACGGTTTTTAATACAGATCTAATTTAAAGGGCTGTTCTCGTTGTGTTTCTATGTGGCTGTGCCTCGTACGCTGTTTGCTAGTAGACATTTTTCACATTCTATTTTCTCGCTAGGCTCCACACAACGAACCCTCCAATTTATTCCACAACATCATAAATGTGAAAAACCTGCATCAATTTCAATTGGGTCGGAAAATTGTTCATCTTCATCACTTTCTCTTCTTGATACTTTCGACTCCAGTAGACCTGATTTAGGAGCAGATGATTTTTTTGTCTCTTCACTACTTAATTTATACCCAATGCTCAGTTCAAGGAAGTCTATATTGTTAAGAGGTATCGTGTTTCCGCTAGAAGCATAGCTTTCGTGTAACTGTTTAGGCACAATTATTTTTCCAGACAGTGGCCACTCTAACGATTGGGAGATAGAGTGAGGGTGGAGCTAGAAGAAAGTGGATATTCAGTTAAAGGCATTTAAAGTAGATTACCGGATTAAAACATGTCTGGCTTTTATACTGTCTTTTTTTTTTTTTTTAACTTTTATGGTGTCAGTTAATATCTGTTGAATTCTTCAAGTTTTTCTGTAGCCACTTCCAAACCAGTTTGAGGTTTTCCGGTATTGGGGAAGGAATTGGAGAGTGGCCACGCTTTAAAACTCTCACCTTTGAAGTTGATGTTTTCATCAATCATAGTTATAATGATTTTTTAAATAATTATTTGTGAAAAACAAAACGAAAATTAGGTATCAGTAGTCAAGAAGTCGAGACCTTTAATTTGAAACTCCACTCAATATGATTGGCTAAATTTAAATATATTCATTGAAATCACTGATTGCAATCGGTCCATTTAAGTTATTTCGGCACAACGACAAGCTAATGAAAACTAAATTTAGTCTTAGATGTAAAATACCTCGACAACATTGACCTTGATATAAATTTTTCGGAGTTTGAGTGGTAGCAGCTTTATTAGGATGGTAGTGCTCAGAGGAAATGGAGATAGAGGCTTCAGTAGTGTAGTGAAGGGCTGCTTTGTAAGCATTCGAGAGAGGTGGAGGGGGGTTCGGGATAGTGCGAAATGCTGAAGCGAATATGGTTAGCAGAACCACCATGAGTGCTGTCATATAGATGGTTAGTTCGGTATGTGTGTGTATCCTGTAATGAAGAAGTTATGTCGTGTGGTAAGATAAGTTTCTGTTAATAGGGCAATGCCAATGTTTTTGGATTGTAGTACTAATGTAAGTTCTTGCTGTGTCGATTGGAGTTCCAAAGTAGAATGGATAAAGGTTTGTATGGCGAGATAATCCTTGGTTGGGAACTAGGGACAAGCATGGATGTGACCTTTTGTGGAATTTAAGCGAGGAGAATAATTAGGAATTGAAGTTGATTAACAATTTTGGTGGTACTGTTTGTTATTGCCGACAAGTTGTAGTATGATTCAGGAGAAGGAGGGGTATGGAGATAGGTTTGTCGGTTTTGGGGCTGTTGTAGGGATTTGGTAACAGAAACGTAGGACCTAAGCACTGGGGTGGGGTGTTTGGAGGCCGGTATGGTACTTTTGGTTTGTTGTTGAGGAGAAGCGGAGGTTGCTAGTGATGTACTGTTCGTTGGGGATGGCCTTGAAGGAGTTATCGGAGGCAGCTGGTGGGTGACTGGAGCAAATGCGGTTTAGTAGTCCTGGATTTGATGACAAGCTCCCTTGTTGATTTGCAATCTTCGTCTGAAGCCTAGTTCCGGTAGACTGCGCAGCCCCAATAGTTTGCTGGGAAGAGAGCAGTGTATGCAGACCATGCTATGGAGCAGTCATTAGTTTGGTTATGTCTTGTTCACTTCACACAAACAGGGTTTAGCCGGGAGAAGTTCTTCCACTTTTATTCAATATAAAGGAGGGAGTGAAGGGTAAATTATGCAGTGATGCAGATATCACGGACCTTAAAGTTTCTTATATACGGATCTTTTCTAGCTCCTTAATGGCCAGTGCAACACGGGTGGAGGAGTGGAGGTTTCTGATCACCACCCGGTACGGTTTCTGTTCTTTAAACTGGTAAATTCTGTATTCCGTGCCGTTTGGGAATTTAATAATTGCGTGATAGGTATTGGTGTGTGACAATGGTATCTCTGGAGTTTCTGCATAAGAACGAATCCTCGCCAACAGCTGAGGAGATTTTTCGACAGGAATCAATAAAGTTATTAATTTTTATGTGTATTGGTGGGGGCTTGGAGGTTTCGAGTTCTGGGTCCATGTCTGCGAGGGTTTTCGAATTTATTCGGGGAAATGTACGAGGAGAGGTGGTGGCTTCTTTCTGCGAGTTCCTGTACTGGAGCCCAAGCTCGTACTGGCAGTGTTGCTCATCACTCACTGTTGCTGGACAATGGGTCAGTGAAAATCCCCGATACCACATCGCAAGCTTCAATAACGCTAAGGTCAATGTAGCATTAAAGAACATAAATAACTCAAATAAACCAACATATGGCAGAATTGATTGTAGAGCACTTCGTGGACACGATTAAATAGTATGGTGGCCAGGTGGTGAATGTGTGAATAGTTAATGAATAATTTCAATACCGGATTGAAAAAACTGTATCTCTTTTGAATTTGACGCTCGAATGTGAGTAGAGGGTGACGTATGGATTAAGTAATTGTTAGCTCTCGCTGTGCGTTTTCCTTACTATTTTGCATTGAAGCAATAATAAGATTTTTTTTGAAGAGGGCTTATTGTACCTTTTATTTATAAATTTGTATGAATATTAAATAAAGGTATTTAATTGGAGTTTGAACTAAGTGGGAAGTGAGAGTGGGCAAGTGGTGAGGCAGCCATTGCAAGGAGCACCTGCATCCAACAGCTGTCATTTCCAACATATTTCTTTCTACTCCACGATACACTTAGACTCATCCTCTAAAGAGATTCATTAATTAAACTTATTCCAATAACTGACTCATAATTAAGATTACTGGCCAAAAAAAAAATTCCCTAATATTCAAGAATTCCGGATGAGGTTCGTCCTCAGGAAAGGGGGAAAAACATTATTCAAAATGTTGACAATTATGACAAAACGACTATTTAAAGTTGTTACACTTATCAACATAGAAAGCATTACACCTATCAATCAACATGCAAGGCATTACACTTATCAACATACAAGCAATTTGAGCTGTCAACATACTAGGTATTAAGACATACCAACATACAAGGTATTAGACCTCCCGACGTACAAGGCATTAGAACTATCAACATCCAAAGGTATTACCACCTATCAACATGCAAAACATTACACTTATCAACATAGAAAGCATTACACCTATCAATCAACATGCAAGGCATTACACTTATAAACATACAAGGTATTTGACCTGTTAACATATAAGGTATTAGACCTATCAACGTCCAATGGTATTATCACCTATCAACATGTAAAACAGTACACTTATCAACGCAGAAGGCATTAGACATATCAACATATAAGGCATTACACCTATCAACATGCAAAACATTACACTTATCAACATAGAAGGCATTACACCTATCAATCAACAAGCAAGGCATTACACTTACCAACGTACAAGGCAATTGACCTGTTAACATACAAGGCATTACACCTATCAATCAACAAGCAAGGCATTACACTTACCAACGTACAAGGCAATTGACCTGTTAACATACAAGGCATTACACCTATCAACATAGAAGGCATTACACCTATCAATCAACAAGCAAGTCATTACACTTACTAACGTACAAGGCAATTAATTGACCTGTTAACATACAAGGCATTACACCTATCAACATAGAAGGCATTACACCTATCAATCAACAAGCAAGGCATTACACTTACCAACGTACAAGGCAATTGACCTGTTAACATACAAGGCATTACACCTATCAACATAGAAGGCATTACACCTATCAATCAACATGCAAGGCATTACACTTATAAACGTACAAGGCATTTGACCTGTTAACATATAAGGTATTAGACCTATCAACATAGAAGGCATTACACCTATCAACATAGAAGGCATTACACCTATCAATCAACATGCAAGGCATTGCACTTATCAACGTACAAGGCATTTGACCTGTTAACATATAAGGTATTAGACCTATCACCATATAAGGCACCGTAATCATAATCGTTAGCCTAAGATATTTTGTATAATAACTCTATTTATTATTTAGAAATAAAAAAAAGATCTTGTAAACAATAGAACAAGAAAGCGGTATTGATGTTCCTTGTGCCAGCGGATATAGATTGAATACATGGGGTGAACAGGGATAACCACCCATTTATTTAGGATCGTAAGTTAGAATTTTTCCCTCCTATTGGAGGAAACATTAAAGGAGGGTCACTTAAAAATAATTGTAAATATATTTAAACTTAAAAAGTGTTAAGAGGCGTAATTTGTGTCCAACATTTTTTTCATTTGTTGACGAGGCAATTTTGAGATCATCTCGGATTTTAATGTATGTTTCCTTAAAGTGCTTTGGTCAGGTAAATTTCTACTAGTATACTCATCCAAAAAATCCTTGAAATGTGAGTTTTAATGAAGGGGATATGGGTCATATCTTTGGAAAAAATAAGTAAATCATTTAACTCCCAGCTCTATTAACACATCCATGCCAGTTAACAAATAACGTTTCAATAGTAGAAAACTAAATAATTAGAAAATAAATAAAAATGTGCAAAAAATTATGGACTGTCGTGCGTAAATTTCAGTAATTACTTACCTTTTCATGATAGCTCTCCAGAGAACTAATGAATTACAACCTTTTGCATGTTCGCACCGCTAGGTTGACTATTTTCCTTTCTAATTAATCCTCCAGATTTTAAAATTCCAATAACATATCCCAACGAAAACGCTGCGTTTGTGTTAATTAAGAAATAATAAGGATATAGTTAAAAATAAGACATGAATTCGTATCTACGTAACTGGGCCATTTCTCGGGCTGCATTTAATTATCACCAACCTAACATCATTGCCAACAAAATGCCCATTCATAATTATTACTTTATCCCGTCAGAAATGTCACTGGCCCACAAAACAAATGGTGCACTTCAAATATTTGCTTCCTAATAGAATTATTTTGGCTTTCAATTCTTTTTAAATTAATATTAAACGTTTTCAGAGACAAGGGTATATACATATGAAGAGAAAAACAAATAAACATTCAAAAAATAGACCAGCATCAATTAGGGCCATTGTTGACCAGAGAACATCGTAGAGCTCAGTGTTCGCCACCGAAGAAATTCCACCCTGACCACCTCCGAATTGAACTCTCCCAGTGACATTACACCAAGCGTAGCACCCACCAGGCCTACGGTAAACTCTCATCCACCCACCTGATGTATAAAGAGAGAAGCGTCATTCATCTGAAAACAATCCACATAAATTGTTCCCGAGTGAATTCCAAACGAGGTCTACGATGTTCTCTGATCAACAAGGGTCCTGATGCTGGTCTCTGGGGGATTAAATTTACTTCAGCAAGTTTTTTTCTAACAGTTTCTGCACATATTGCTACTCCCCTAGTTGTAAGAAGAAGGTAAGCAGTCTCAGTAACAGTTGAAAACCGAGTCGAAAGCGTGCGTAGTACACCCGTCATATATTTGCTCTGTCACTCGCGGCCGACTTGATCCGAGTCTGCGATTGCACAAGTAACGTGTAATTGATCTCCAAACACTAGTTTCAAGCAATACGTGGGCTGCATATATTCGGCTTCGCCTCTCTTTCACTAAAGCAACAGAACGGAGTACTTGTTCAACCGTCAAAACCGTTTTTAAATTTAAATAAAATTAAGAAAAGCCTTTTAATAAATTTTTAGAGATAGTTACTCAAGATCTCAAAATAGGAATTTCTGCATAATTTTTTTTAAATAAATTTTTTGAATATTTATTGGGGTTTTCTTTCATATTTATAGTCCCTTATCACTGAAAACCTTTAATATTAATTACAAACTGATTCTAAATGAGCAAATATTTGTTTGTGAGGGACCATAAGACGTTAAAATTAATCATATGGTATGGTACCTATAGATTTGTTAAAAGCGTTTGACAATGTGAGGCATAAATGTTTAATACCAATTTATGTATTCCATTATCAAATCGCCCAGTTACATAGCTAAAGTTATAGATTTTTATGCGACAGGAAGTCTTCCGTGTAAACTTAAACGCAAGTTCTACCAACACCATAATCCGTGCGGGGCACAGTGGCCTAGGAGCGGCAAAAACCCCAATCATTCAGGTGTTGATGCAAAATGACTGTTTTTGATGTGCGAGATAGTTTTTAGGTATTAGTGTATGAATAAAAAGCCTATTTTCATGACATTCTTAGGTAATTATTTGGCCAATTCAGTCAAGTAAAGTGTAAACATAATCGAACAAATGTCAAATTCGTATCTACACATAAATAAAAGCTTTATTTAATACCTAATATCATTTAATCCTTTCCGTCAGTCTATTGTTGATGCTTGTTATGGAAATACACAATGCCCCATAGGAATGCTAACAGTGGAGGCCCAAGAAGCAAGGAATAAAGATTATTGTTCTTATTAACGAGAATATTCCTGAAAAAGCAGCAGGTCACAATATAATCCCTGAGCCAGGTAAATACCTCAGGTAGGCACCTCAGGTAAAAAGCAATGGATATGTTTTCCATTTCGTCAAGGTTTCAGACCCATTCATAAATACCTTTCGTGACGAACTAAAAACAATATAAAAATTAGATCTTTATGAAGATGATTTTTTTTTCAAAGATTTGTTTTTGTTTTTTAGAGTCAATGAACAATTTATTAAATTTTAGTATTTATGCATTTTGTTTATATTTTTCTTTACACTGCCAAACTGTTCTTCCTTCACCCACCCGTCTTTATGCTTGAAATGAAAGCTATACCTTTTTACTTATACTGTAAAATAAATAAATAATAATAACAAAACGGTTGTTCTCGTGAACAGGGATCGGTCGTCTCACCGCATTTGATCAATATGTATACGAGTATGTCTCGTATATTAACGAATAAACTAGTGGTTATTTGTATATTATGTTATAAGTTCAACGACGGATGGGGTGCGGCACAACCACTTAAAGCCTTAAAAAGTCCATAATGAATGCAAATAAGTTCTTCCACTGATGGAATTAAAAAATAAATATTGAAAAAATAGAAGGGATTCCATTCATTAAACAAAGGCCCAAATAAATCCCACAAAATAATTTAGTAAATAGTGAGCATAAATGATCCCAGACTATTAAGTACTTTTTCTAAAAAGAGTTTTATTATCAAAATATGCAATGAAAGTATTTTAACCAATGCTTATGACTTCAGTTCAACATCTTGTTAAGTACATGACGTAATTTTTGAAAAAGGCTTAACCTTCACACCTTACATAAATTATATTAGCGCAAAAGGCAATGCTTCCATCTCAATGCTGATTCAATTGGTTTACTTACATCTAAACTGATGATAAATAAAAATCAATAGTTTATAAAATGGTTGTCAAACTTCTAGTGACCTATCCTAACTTTATCCTAATACTGGAGCATACACATAAACATAGGTTATAGTAAATAACATAGGTACTAATAACTTCCTTAAACTGCAGAGGATACACATTAACATAGGTTATAGTAACTAACATCTCTTTTATACATTATACCACTAGCATTGATTGTCTTTTTTCGTAAAGTAGTAAAACAAATCACTCAAGCTTCTTTATAATTGTAACAGTAGCAACAATAATTCATAAGTAAAAGACATTTATTTTATTCTTAAGGGCCACTAGAAGGTATTTTACTTGTAGGTTTTTATACATAAGTGGATATTTTAGTTTTACTTTAGAGGCGCTTTGATGTCTGGCAACAATATGTGATGTGCCCACGTATATAAAATGATGCAGTGCAGTTAGGAATAAAATCAGGAAAGTTCACTGATGAAATTGACCTGATAACAGATAATAAATACTCTTCATATATATCAGTGATAGAGCTACAATCCTACAATACCTGCGAGAAACGTCTCGCCAGATATACATATAAGATTATCTCATCAGTAACAACGAAGGAGCAAATTGTAACTAGCACCAACTGTTATTTATGGGGTAATTACAGTGAGTACTTAAAAGTGTAAAGGGCTTCACCACAGGACCCGTTCAAGTACAGCTGGCTCCTTGACTACTCGGCATCATGGAAAATTTCCACAAATGTGCATTTGTCCATGAAGCAGAAGTTGTAACCCTTCCAAAATCAGGATCTATCGTCCGTTATTCCTTACCAGCTGCCTCTGCAAATTAATGAATAGGAAGGTAAATAGAAGTCTTACATGGATACTTCAAAATAACAATATTTGACAAAACATCCCAAGTGGCTTACGGAAAGGTAGATCTACTCTAAACCATTTAGTACAATTAGAGGCAGAAATCCAACAAGCTTTTATTGAATGGGAAACAGCTGTGGGAGTTTTTTTTTTTTTTTTTATATGGATAAGATATTTGACATTGTCAATAATAATTAACTTATCAGCAAGCCATATGTAACCTAGAATCGAGAGGCTGTCTACTATTATTCATCAAACGATTCTTCAACTAAAGATATTTCAGAGTCGGGATAGGAAAACAACAATCTCAAAATGGAGAACACTCGAATGGAGTGCCACAGGGCTGAGTTCTTAGAACAACACCATTTAACTTAGAAATTAATAATGATCTAATTAATATTAATCTCCTAAGAGGTGTTAAATAGTTTTTCCCATCATCCTCCACCCAGCCTCCGTGCCCTAAGAATATGACACCTCACCTGGCATGTGGGCCTGGTGGTGTGGACCGCCGGGATCTTGGTGGCTCCTGGGTGTTCGGTTAACCACTCGCGTACTCCATTAGGCTACGTATACCTAGACTACAAGGAATTAATCACCACTTGGTTTTACGCATATAAAACACGACCTCCATCCAACCGACGGACCCTTTTCGCTTTGATGGTAAAAATAAATGGTTGCTCAAAAGTCTGTCTGTAGCGTAGGGGTTTGCAATGTCCGTGATCAACAAGGATTGGTCATTTTGTTGTTGTTTAATAAATAAGGGTAACACTTCTACCCAGTGTTTATATTTCCGATTTACATCATAGATTACATCATGGATTAAAAAAAAAACACAGATTTATATCATCGCTGACCACGCGTAATAATAATTTTGTTAAGTCTGCCACTCGGACAGAACAAATGTACGTTTCAAATCCACGTAGATCATTAATTTGATATCCGATTAAAAAAGACGTTACAATAATTTTCTATAACTAACTAATTGATGACCCTTTATTATTTTTAATGGCTCTACTTTTGTAATATCATACCTCTTATGAAAACAGTGATCGAGTTGGAATTGGCTATCGCAATTTTCATGTTGGTCCTCAATGCAAAATTTCATATATTTAGCTTAAGTAGGGGAGTCACAAAGACCAAGACTAACAGACACGCGGGAAAAACATAAAATAAACCCAAGAAACCCTAAAAAAAATAAAAGTGCCTACACATGCCATTTTCAAACTGGAAACTGGAAATAGTGGGAAAATAAGGCTACAGCTACAAGTTAGGTATTCTCCAGTAATTTTACCATATTATCCCTTAATTATATTGCAAAAAAATATATATAAAATGAAATCATAAAATTTTAACTAGATTTTGACTCAAAATGGTATACAATGGTATAATATAATAGCTAGATAACATATAAATAAAAGCCAGATGACAACAGGAATCCATAAGAAAAATGTTTAGTTTCTGCTGCAAAACTAGACAGCAACATTTACAATGTTTTTCAGCTAATGTCCAAGGCCTGATTGCGGTCCAGTACCAAATTGAAAAAAAGGATTCAACAAGAGCATGATTAGCATTTTTTTCCGAAGAAAATATATTTAGAATTAAAAGATTTATTCAATATTAAATTTATTGTTTTTAAAAAATTATAATTGTTATTTTTCAAACAGTATTTTATTAGAAAAGTGGCAAGATAAACGTCCCGGTAACAAAATAATACCCGCTCCTTTTCGAAACGTATTTTTGCTTAAATAAATAAAATCCTACATAAGGATAGAACGGTCCCATTTAATTAATAACCGTTCGTTCGTTTGACTTAAAAACTAAAAACAAATAAATGTACTTATTTTATATTAGTATTAGTTGTTGGCGTATATACCACACTATTATTAGTAATTATTAATGACAATCGGCTTTATATTTAAATTTGTTTTAAAATACTAAATCCCAAGTATGTATTCAGTCAACGTCCAGATAACAATAAGTAGAACGAAAACATTGGAAAGAAAAAAAGAGCAAAGAAATAATTTTGTTTTAAATGAAAGTTTTCGTTACTGCTAAAGCGATCCTTTTTGTACAAAGCGAGCATGTACAAATCTAAGGATTAATTAAAGGATATTTCTTGTGGAGTTGGAGGAGCGGAGAGGGAGCCTGACTGGATCAATACTAGGGACACCCACGGTAGAGGCAGCTAGGCAACTTGTAAATAACACAGCATTCTCAACGACAGCGCTTTTATTAAAAATATTATTGTACACAATTCATTCAAACAAAATAAAAAGTTACAACATATACTATATCATTCAACAGGAAGGAATGATTGGATAGCACCTAAACGTTTACATTATAAAAAAAACAAAACAAATTAATATAACAACTAACAAAAATTAGACAGTTGGCACTGATAATATATGAAAAAAAAAAAAAACACTTATTGAAATATTAATAATGAAACAACATGTGCCAACTAGGGAATAACAGGCAAGCGTTGGTCCCACAGTACAGCAGCTCCTGCTAAAGAAAAAATTATGGAAAATTGGGATACGTCTTACACAGCAATAAATAGCCTAGTTGCCAACAGCAATAGACTGGACTCGGTTGGACGTGTGCCCGTCAAGGATAGCTAAACCTTCGACTCTCAACTATCTTGTTACACAATTGGACTAAATTAAAAAACTCAACTGCTACTACATCGACCCAATAAATCTTACTTTCAAATCCAACGTAAACCACTCCGATCCTAATACCTCATCAAAAACACACAACAGTCTTTATCTTTCAACACGCCAGCAGTTAAACCACATAGAATTGTATTATATAAACAGCTATTGTTTATATCCCGGTGCAGTTTTATAATAGCTCCATCAAACAGCAATATTGACACTGTCTCATTTTATGTTTACTCGCCACGCCCCTATAACATGTTTTAAAATTTATTTTATAATGGTAAGCTTTATCGTTTAAAACTTTATTGGGCATTAAAAGGAAATGGGTCAGTAATCATAAGTGCAGTTATTGTCTTGTACCCTGAAAAAACGTCAACTAACAGCGTTGTGACGAGTTGTTTATGAGATGTTATAGTAAGAAGTACACGGATCAGTGTGATTATTATTAATATAAAAAACGTCAACTAACAGCGTTGTGACGAGATGTTTATGAGATTTTATAATAAGAAGTACACGGATCAGTGTGATTATTATTAATATAAAAAACGTCAACTAACAGCGTTGTGACGAGATGTTTATGAGATTTTATAAGAAGAAGTACATAGATCAGTGTGATCATTATTATTAATAAGAAAAACGTCAACTAACAGCGTTGTGACGAGATGTTTATGAGATTTTATAATAAGAAGTACATAGATCAGTGTGATCATTATTATTAATAATGAAAAAACGTCAACTAACAGCGTTGTGACGAGATGTTTATGAGATTTTATAAGAAGAAGTACATAGATCAGTGTGATCATTATTATTAATAAGAAAAACGTCAACTAACAGCGTTGTGACGAGATGTTTATGAGATTTTATAATAAGAAGTACATAGATCAGTGTGATCATTATTATTAATAAGAAAAAACGTCAACTAACAGCGTTGTGACGAGATGTTTATGAGATTTTATAAGAAGAAGTACATAGATCAGTGTGATCATTATTATTAATAACAAAAAAACGTCAACTAACAGCGTTGTGACGAGATGTTTATGAGATTTTATAATAAGAAGTACATAGATCAGTGTGATCATTATTATTAATAAGAAAAAACGTCAACTAACAGCGTTGTGACGAGATGTTTATGAGATTTTATAATAAGAAGTACACGGATCAGTGTGATTATTATTAATATAAGAAACGTCAACTAACAGCGTTGTGACGTGTTGTTTATGAGATTTTATAATAAGAAGTACAAAGATCAGTGTGATCATTATTATTAATAAGAAAAAACGTCAACTAACAGCATTGTGACGAGATGTTTATGAGATTTTATAATAAGAAGTACACGGATCAGTGTGATTATTATTAATATAAAAAACGTCAACTAACAGCGTTGTGACGAGATGTTTATGAGATTTTATAATAAGAAGTACATAGATCAGTGTGATCATTATTATTAATAAGAAAAAACGTCAACTAACAGCGTTGTGACGAGATGTTTATGAGATTTTATAATAAGAAGTACACGGATCAGTGTGATTATTATTAATATAAGAAACGTCAACTAACAGCGTTGTGACGTGTTGTTTATGAGATTTTATAATAAGAAGTACATAGATCAGTGTGATCATTATTATTAATAAGAAAAAACGTCAACTAACAGCATTGTGACGAGATGTTTATGAGATTTTATAATAAGAAGTACATAGATCAGCGTGATCATTATTATTAATAAGAAAAAACGTCAACTAACAGCGTTGTGACGAGATGTTTATGAGATTTTATAATAAGAAGCACACAGATCAGTGTGATCATTATTATTAATAAGAAAAAACGTCAACTAACAGCGTTGTGACGAGATGTTTATGAGATTTTATAATAAGAAGTACACGGATCAGTGTGATTATTATTAATATAAAAAACGTCAACTAACAGCGTTGTGACGAGATGTTTATGAGATTTTATAATAAGAAGTACATAGATCAGTGTGATCATTATTATTAATAAGAAAAAACGTCAACTAACAGCGTTGTGACGAGATGTTTATGAGATTTTATAATAAGAAGTACACGGATCAGTGTGATTATTATTAATATAAAAAACGTCAACTAACAGCGTTGTGACGAGATGTTTATGAGATTTTATAATAAGAAGTACATAGATCAGCGTGATCATTATTATTAATAAGAAAAAACGTCAACTAACAGCGTTGTGACGAGATGTTTATGAGATTTTATAGTAAGAAGTACACGGATCAGTGTGATTATTATTAATATAAAAAACGTCAACTAACAGCGTTGTGACGAGATGTTTATGAGATTTTATAATAAGAAGTACACGGATCAGTGTGATTATTATTAATATAAAAAACGTCAACTAACAGCGTTGTGACGTGTTGTTTATGAGATTTTATAATAAGAAGTACACGGATCAGTGTGATTATTATTATTAATAAGAAAAAACGTCAACTAACAGCGTTGTGACGAGATGTTTATGAGATTTTATAATAAGAAGTACATAGATCAGCGTGATCATTATTATTAATAAGAAAAAACGTCAACTAACAGCGTTGTGACGAGATGTTTATGAGATTTTATAATAAGAAGTACACGGATCAGTGTGATTATTATTAATATAAGAAACGTCAACTAACAGCGTTGTGACGTGTTGTTTATGAGATTTTATAATAAGAAGTACATAGATCAGTGTGATCATTATTATTAATAAGAAAAAACGTCAACTAACAGCGTTGTGACGAGATGTTTATGAGATTTTATAATAAGAAGTACATAGATCAGCGTGATCATTATTATTAATAAGAAAAAACGTCAACTAACAGCGTTGTGACGAGATGTTTATGAGATTTTATAATAAGAAGTACACGGATCAGTGTGATTATTATTAATATAAAAAACGTCAACTAACAGCGTTGTGACGTGTTGTTTATGAGATTTTATAATAAGAAGTACACGGATCAGTGTGATTATTATTAATATAAAAAACGTCAACTAACAGCGTTGTGACGAGATGTTTATGAGATTTTATAAGAAGAAGTACATAGATCAGTGTGATCATTATTATTAATAAGAAAAACGTCAACTAACAGCGTTGTGACGAGATGTTTATGAGATTTTATAATAAGAAGTACATAGATCAGTGTGATTATTATTAATATAAAAAACGTCAACTAACAGCGTTGTGACGAGTTGTTTATGAGATGTTATAGTAAGAAGTACACGGATCAGTTTGATTATTATTAATATAAAAAACGTCAACTAACAGCGTTGTGACGAGATGTTTATGAGATTTTATAATAAGAAGTACACAGATCAGTGTGATCAGTATTATTAATAAGAAAAAACGTCAACTAACAGCGTTGTGACACAATGTTTATGAGATTTTATAATAAGAAGTACACGGGTCAGTGTGATTATTATTAATATAAAAAACGTCAACTAACAGCGTTGTGACGAGATGTTTATGAGATTTTATAATAAGAAGTACACGGATCAGTGTGATTATTATTAATATAAAAAACGTCAACTAACAGCGTTGTGACGAGATGTTTATGAGATTTTATAATAAGAAGTACATAGATCAGTGTGATCATTATTATTAATAAGAAAAAACGTCAACTAACAGCGTTGTGACGAGTTGTTTATGAGATTTTATAATAAGAAGTACATAGATCAGTGTGATCATTATTATTAATAAGAAAAAACGTCAACTAACAGCGTTGTGACGAGATGTTTATGAGATTTTATAATAAGAAGTACATAGATCAGCGTGATCATTATTATTAATAAGAAAAAACGTCAACTAACAGCGTTGTGACGAGATGTTTATGAGATTTTATAATAAGAAGTACACGGATCAGTGTGATTATTATTAATATAAAAAACGTCAACTAACAGCGTTGTGACGTGTTGTTTATGAGATTTTATAATAAGAAGTACACAGATCAGTGTGATTATTATTAATATAAAAAACGTCAACTAACAGCGTTGTGACGAGATGTTTATGAGATTTTATAATAAGAAGTACACGGATCAGTGTGATTATTATTAATATAAAAAACGTCAACTAACAGCGTTGTGACGAGTTGTTTATGAGATGTTATAGTAAGAAGTACACGGATCAGTGTGATTATTATTAATATAAAAAACGTCAACTAACAGCGTTGTGACGAGATGTTTATGAGATTTTATAATAAGAAGTACACAGATCAGTGTGATCAGTATTATTAATAAGAAAAAACGTCAACTAACAGCGTTGTGACACAATGTTTATGAGATTTTATAATAAGAAGTACACGGGTCAGTGTGATTATTATTAATATAAAAAACGTCAACTAACAGCGTTGTGACGTGTTGTTTATGAGATGTTATAGTAAGAAGTACACGGATCAGTGTGATCATTATTATTAATAAACTTTTTTATTAAAATAAATTGTTGTTTTAAATGCCGGATGGTTATTAGAGAAAGCTAGATACATTTCTCTTTAATTTTCAAGACGGTTACTTTAACAACAGAAAATTTTTTTTAGGTCTATTCAACAATTTAAAAGTAATAAACAATGAACTCTCTAACCAAATTGAAGATAAGAAACATTTTAGCAAGAAAAGAATATTTATTCATTTTATTCCGTAATGATTTTCCAATCTGTGAAATGTTTTGTTTCAGTTTGATTAGACATTATCTAATCAGATAAATAATTACATTTGTTTTAATAATTATGTTCATGGGACTTTAAATGTGCCGCTCACTTATTTACTAAATCACTTTTAAAATCAAGAGTTTTTTTTTTTATTATTTGCTTACTGAGTTTTTACAACTTGCCTTGGATGGTCCCAAGACTGCCAACGTTTCTAATCTAATCGAAAACTGGATAACACGACTGAAACCACTTCCTTTTTCACGGTTATTTTTGGAATAACAACTAGCTCACATCTTCATCTTCACAACATGATGTGTTTATCAAAAGAAATATTGCTTATTAGCATAATATTATTTTTATTATGGAAATAAATTGATTTGATCGTTTTCACTATATAAGTGCACATTACGTAGTGTAAGGTAATACTCAAAAAATTTCTTTAGAAAGCATTGACATATTTTCTACATTCCATTAGTATTAGTAAAAAAACAATTTCATTTGTACAAGACAATAACAAGAAAATAAAAATATTAATAGGGATTTGACAAATTAACTTAAGATAATAGTGTCCAAATTTAAACTGGGGCTTCATCCGACTGACGGCAATAAAACTCAAATTATATATTCTTATTGCCAGCATAAATAATTCGATTAATGCCCATTGACTTATTTTCAAATGCTTAACTAAATGAAATTATATCTGCCAATAAAAAGAATCGGTAATTGAGTAACTTCAAGTAATAGCTTTCTAATCGAATTATCAGATAAGGGCCATGTGTTATAAGAGAGACCTACAAGTTTACATCCAAGTGCTCAAATTCGTGTAGCTCCAGTCGTTTGAGCACCTGGACCTAAAGTCTGCCGGTCCCACTATTTCTCACTTACCTAATACCGTCCACTCATATAATATAGCAGAATACACAAAAAACATGTCTAATTAAGACTCTACAGTTCACTGAATCGATTTTAGAAGATACGTAGAGAACATTGACAACGGTTATTTGTATTTCATATCTTTAGCAGTTAACTAGCCATTGGATTCCACTTAAGTGATCTCAATTTCTCACCACTACACTTGGAACAGTTCACTGGAAAATAGTTATCAGTCGATCTTAACAACTGCAAATAAGAACTAATCGAACTCTCACTAATCGCATACGAAAATAAAAGAGATCTAAACAATTTTCATTAAATTCAATTTATAAATGTTTTTATGTAGATAAAAAAATATAAATTGTAAATTGGCCCACAATATCTAGTCTAACACTAACTAAAAACAGTCGACGTGGGAAGTCGAAAATTGAGCTGAGTAAATAACAAATAAAATATCACAATTATCCAGGGTGGTGTCATCTGACATGCCATAGTCGGAGGTTGAGGTTGGACAGTCGTGGCAGCTTCATGAGTGTCTCCAGGCCGGCAGTTGTCACTTTGGTGCAGCCGTACAAGTCTATGTACCGCAGGTGTTTCATGCTCTCAGCGATGGTCATCAAGCCCTTGTCCGTGACTCGGTTGCACTGACCGATGTTGAGGATCTCCAGCTCGTGGAGGGTCTTGGCCAGGCGGCAGACCCCTTCGTCGGATATCTGGCAAGCGGACATAGACAACTCTCGAAGGTTAAACAAGCCCTGGGACAGGTGCACCAATGCCTGGTCACCTACTTTATCGCAGAAAGACACGTCCAATGAGGAGATCCTAGAGCCTCCCTCTGCCAGGTAAGCTAAGCCCATGTCAGATATGTTGTCACAGGCACGGAGGTTCAGCTCCCGGAGGTTGGTCATCTTAGCGACATACTTGAGGCCACTGTCACTGATGTTAATGCAGAAGCTGAGGTTGATGCTCTGCAAATCTGTGAGCCCTGCGGACACATACTTGAGGGCCTCGTCCGAAAGCCTCTGGCAGTCTTGGAGGCCGAGGTATTCCAATCGTAACGTCCCATCGGCCGTCTCCCTATGCTGACCTGCGAGGTGTGCGATACCTTGGTCAGATATAGGCCAGCAAGACCGGAGGTCCAACCACTTTAGATCCTTAAGTCCCCAAGCGATGAGTAAGAGACCGGTATTAGTGATGTTACAGCATCCACCGAGCATTAGCACTTGTAAACTCTTCAAATGGTCCGCTATTCGACCGAGACTGCTGTCCGTCACCTGCTTACACATAGAGAGGTCTAATTTAGTAAGTGTGTGTATGTCGGTGAAGAAAGCATGATCCAAAGCTATATCTGTCAAATTGTAACAACCGCTGAGGTTCAACGACTCCAAGTTGGGGATACCTTGCACTACATCCCGTAAACTTCTTCTTAATGACAAGACTTGAACGTTGCGGATCCCGCGTCTGACCAGGCTGTGGAAGAGTGTGGGGCAGGATCGACGTAGATGTAGCTTGGCCACTGTACCCCTCCAGACGGACTTGTGATAACTGGCGTCTCGCCAAGCGACACATACCTGGGCTGCCCGCCCCTTGTCCCGCACCTCGAGGTGGCTGAAGATGAGGGCGAGGATCTCTGGGTAAAGGTAGGAGATGGTGGTGTCGGTGGCGGGAAGGTCGAGATGTGGTCGATGCAGGGGCCGGTGTCGCGCTAACTGAGTGAACGGCTCTTCCATCACCTACCGACATGCCGCTTCAACAGCCAGCACTGTACTGGAACCCGCTGGCCCCTCCACCACCCCCCACCTCCCCCCTCTCACCTCTTCTGCGCACTACCACCAATTAGTCCCTATTCATTCATTTCCCAACTTTCAATCCGTTGTATTTATTAGTACTCACATTGAAAAACTATTTTTCCATTCATGTGTACTATTGACCTTTCATATAAACATTTAAAAAAAATATTGTGATTTATCATTTTAGATTTGTTTTAATAATTATAGTCCAGTTAACGCCGAACGTATTACATATTCATAACTTTCATTAGGTACCGTACGCAATACGCCAGGAACGAAAATATATTTTCATTACATAGTAACTATCTGATTTAGTGACAGATTATTTTTTATAATCTAGAGAAATCTATATAAATCAAATGAAGGACGTATAAAATGCAGAAAGCATGACGAAATATTCGGTTTCAATTTATTAAATCATTACCGAATTACAACTCGGTATTTTTAAAGAAAATACTTTATTTAAATTTGTTAAACCATTCCCATCACATCACAATAGCATTTTCAAAAAATAAACAAATAATTACAAAACGTTAATATAAAAAAAACTATTCAATTTGGCTGGAACGATATTTATTTGAACATGTTTACGTTGCCGTATTTAATCAGCCCTCAAACATGGGGAAAAAATGAAAACTTCTCATAAATACCTTTTAAGCTGAGACCGTTTTTGCTTTTGTCCGCCGTTTAATTTTGTAGGGTGTAGCCGCTTTGTGTCAAAACTAGAGGATATTGGGGAGGACCCTCCCCGTTACTACCAGTACATTGTTTCTTTGGCCAATAATTATTCACTCTTTGTGCACGTCTGCTCTGGCCTTTGTTTGTCCCTCTGTGCAAATCTCATTTGATATAAGGAAGAAGTGAAAAATATAGCTATCTCCCAAAACCATGAGTTAGGGGGCATCAATTAATTAATTATTTTATAATTATTTATTCTTTAATAATCCTACTTCTTAGTAGGATATCAAATTAAATATCTCTACGTCCTGATAAATAAGATGTAGTATGTTATGTGTTGGGGCGTAAGTGACTGTAATTACAAAAAGTAATAGAAACTGTCATTAAAATCGTTTTCATAGCTGTAACAAAACCGATGTACAATGCCACCTACACTCCCACTTGGTTTACATGCTTCAACCAGTGTAATCAAACCTTTAAACATGATATTTCGAAAGGTAGTTTCATTTGATGGCACGATGGTGCTACAAATAAAAGCATCCTCACCAACTATTTGTAATTAAAAAAATAAATAGTGTTCTAACATGCTAAGTTGGGCATCAGATTAAAGATAGCAATGTACAGATATATAAATAGTATGTAGTGTGTGTGTGGGGGGGGGGACTTAAGTAGACTCTAATTTGAAAAATTAATTGAAGTCATTTTTGAAGCTCATTTTCCGACGATTGTGATACAAGATGCAGAGCTAAATAGACCCACAAACTAACAAGCGGAATACGACCCCTCAACTACCTGCTTGAAACTGGTCAACTACCTGCGTCCTTCTCGGGTTCCGATGTGCCATACATGACTACAGCTGGACTAAATCCTCCATTTAAATGATCAGTTATCCACAATTCATTGTACTTTTTCTTCTATTTCATAAAAAACATTAAAGTAAGATTTGATATAATTGTTTTCTACAGAAACATAAGACTCTTATTCAAAGTTTACCAAGTATAACTTACGTTAAAATGTCTTATAACGTATTCACAATGATAATTGGTCATAGGTTTTTCTTTGTTTTCTTTCTCATGAAATATCTAAACATCAATTTTAATATCCCAATTAAGCTTTGGGGAAATATTTATCATCAAATGGAAAAAAAATTCACTCCTTTTGTCAGGGTTTTTTTGGAAAATAGTATAACACATGATTCAAAATATTGTAAGACCACCCTGGCCAGCTAGCCGGATAAGAGACCCGTGAGCTTAAAAACACCCATCAGGGTACCGAGACCCACCTATCATACAATATAATGGGTGCCCAAACTAAAAATGGGTCATACTTTCACCTCTTGAAAAGCACAAAAGGCGAAATTCTATAATGATTGTCATAAAAAAAGTCAAGTGTGATTTTTAAAGGAAAAAAGTCCCAACACTTGTTACACATCGTCGATCAAAATACTAATTATTTTATTACCAATTAATTGATTATCAAATCTTCATTATTTTTCACGGGGCTGTTTTTATTTTCATCATCTTTGGGACATAAATGGTGCCTCGTAGGAAAATGAAATATTAGAGGTTGAGTTAAAGTCTTAGAAAAAAAGAAATTACACATCACTAATCAGGGAGTAAAGCTTTAAAATTTAATCTCCTACTCAACATTATAGGTTTTTTTTATTACCATGTAATTAATTAATTAATCAAACTAGATTAATAAATGTTATGATATTTCCAACAGTGTCTGTTACCTCCTGTTTAGGTTACATTTTTTCCTATTTGTTTTCGTTTGTTAATGTTACACTGTTCTTTAATTATTATGTGTTATTATCCATCTTTTCCCCTTGAGCTATGGCAGTAAGTCGGCGATGAGGAAAATAATGGACACAACACAGTTCAATACGTTTCTGGACCCCTTCTCTCAGGCTCAACAAAATCTTGTCCGTCCAAGTTATTTCAAAATTGGACAAGTCATCAATCGATCGGATAGGAAAAAATTTAGCCTTCCATATACCATCATTCGAAAGCTTTGACAGCAAATAAGAAAAATGTTCAAAACTATTTGGAAAGCTTCGAAACCTACCTGAAAACAAGAAATGTCGCTGATAAAACAAAAAAAGCACTTTTATCTCTATCTAGTGGGCTTGTTCATTACAAAAATATGTCATCCTTTTTCCTAAAAAGTCCTACCTGACAACCCAATCAAATAGTTAACACATCATGACCTAAAAAAGTCCTTCACACAAATGTTGGCCTCTCCACGTAACGTATCTCAACACTATTTCTTCAATGCAAATCAAAAATAAAAGCAATCGATAGCAAATTACGCAGTATTACTTAAAAGGAATCTTTCTGACTGCCAATTTTCCGATACATCACGGTTCCTACTATGTTATATCTAAAATTAAAATACTATGAATTAAATTAACTGTTCTAAACAGTCTTCTTAATTCAGAATATTTTTGTTCTATTAATCTATTCAAGGTGTTCCTGCTTGTTGCAGTTGATGAAGAGAATCAAACGATGGAGCCCATTTCAACAACATGGGAGAAGGGAGTCGAGGATGGAATGGTCTAGGATTAAGTTAGTATGAAAGTTTAGTTTTAGGTCCCGCTATGTAGCCCGTAGATCAAATCTATCACCTGGTCCTTTTACATTATATAAATTTTAACAATAAAAACACAGAGGCCAGGATAATAGTTACTGGTTAAAATGCATTGATGCAGTACAAGGAGCCATTGACAGCTCAATTTGTATTATACATTTCATTTTTTTTTTTAATATTCAAGTAGGGGTTAAGGAAAAAAAAAATAACTAAGGAAAAAGTAGAGTAAGTCCATTTTCAAGAACAATGCTGACTTTTTTTTAAATTGTCGTCTTCCTAAAAATTAAATCTAAAACCACGTATTTTTATAAACAAAAAAGAAAAACAAGTTTCAGAAACTTAATTTTTTTCGTGTGGCCCAGAATGATAATAAAAAGTTGGCAAACTTTCATGAAAATTATCAACTAACAGCTCAAAACATCAATTTGACAAAACCTGAAAATCATGCGAAATTCCACAAAATTAAAAGGTTATCAATTGAACTACTGAACCAAAATTACGGAAAATGTATCTTCGGCTCACTCACTGACTTCTCACAGATTCAGGAAGGTACAAATAAAACAGTTTATCTATATAAAGTAGTTGGTCCCGAAAAACCTGTGATAAATAGTGATATCAACAATGTTTTTAAAGAAATTACAAAATAGTCCTATCTTTTGTATATAGTCTCATTGATGCATACGTACTGACGGTACTTGCGTTCAGTCTCGTTGCAACGTTTAAGAAGGGCAGATGGGTATATCAAGCGTTGAGTATATCAATCAAAGGCGAGAACTAATCGTCAGTTAAGGCTAGGGCCTTAACCTGGAACCATTATATACGCCAATGCACAACTATTCATTCTTACTCCTGTATACACTAGCTATATGTACTCATCTTTTTGTTTACACTAGTTCATTATATTCTCTATTACCTTGAGATTTACAAATAAAGTTTTTCTTTAAAGTTATTTGTAAGAAAATGTTTAATTGGCACCCGTCCAGGGACTTGATATGTTGAACGTATTTGTGTTGAATACCAAGCTATTGTGAAGACAGCTCTGAAAGGTATCTCAAAAGGCATCAAAGCCTTTGTCTGTAGACAACAGATTCTGGAGTACCCCGCCCGCAGCTTGCATTTCTATGCTCTAGATAAAGTCAACTATAAATCATTGAAGCTCATCGTGAGGTATAAATTACACTTTGGTATTAGCAATATGTGACTAGTTTAAGTAAGATTACATTTCAGAATAAAATAAATGCATGCATAGAAAACATAATAGAAAATTTAGACACCTTATTATCAGGCGAACAAAATTACAACAATAAATCAAAAATGACATCAATTAATAACTCTATGACCCGGGAAGTCTATGATCATATACCAACTTATGACGACACCCCAGAGAAATTAATCTTTTTTTATTAAAGCTATATAAGGTGTATATCCTATAGTTTTCACAAACAATAAAACTCTTTAACAACAAAAACACGCGAAACTTTAATCGAAAATAAAAAACAGGAGATAGAAGGTAACGGGCAAAACTGTCCATTAACACCCACTTTCACCCATGGCCCCGAACTAATTCAACACCTACAAAGTAGCTTAAAAGACCCTTTGAAATTCTTGAATGTATTTTGGAACAGTACCTTTTTAAACTCTAGCAGTAATCTGCCATCATGTGCGTATCCCATCTTCCTTGGTAGAGGACCTCCATAGTTTTAATATCCTAGTGAGTGTTCAAAAAGAGAACTTCTTAAGACTAGGCCACATCTGAAGGAGCATCCAATAATGTTTATCAAAAAATTACTAGACTTGGATATTTATTTTTTTCAAGAATCCACTTAGAAGAGGACACAGGCAATAAACAACAAAAAATTGAATTGCTAGATCGTGACATAAAATTCAAAATCATTTACATACGCAGTTGTGTGATTACCTCAACCATTTAAAACGATATAGATGGCATATGAAACTTTATTCAAAAGGAATGCTCCTTTATTCCAGCCCGGCCATTAGTTTATAAGAGAATGACGGTTAAACAGCATATCAACAGAAATTTCATAAAAATATACGACAAATCGGACAAAACAACCAACGAAATAATCATAAACAAAATAATTACCAAGGAAATAATACATATAATAACCACTAAAATAAAATACACGAACCTAAGGGTTTGAACAAAAGTTGGAGATGACAACGAGGGCGGTGACAACCATGTGGGTTTGGGAGGTGTCTGGGCTGTTTGTAAGTACTGCATGAATGAGCGAGTGAATGAAAATTGTAAATATGGTATGAATGAGAACATTTATCACAATTACTTATTGCCTAATAAGGCAGATTGTAATTTTATCAAAATAAAGAAGTTCCAATATATTATATAGAGTATGAAATAATGAAGGAGCTTAATTATTATTTAAATTGTTACAATGATGAGATATCATTCATAAATAAGGAAGTGAAGATAAGAATGGGCAAAACTGTTAACGAAATCAATATGATAATAGTAGAGAGATAACACAGGTCATCAGGTATTTTGGTGCCGGAGTTTATGTCATTTGAATTTGATGCCTGATTTCGTATTACATAATATTAGTTTTAGTTTTTGCCTAGGATCTTGAATTTCTAAGATATAACCTTTTAGTGAAATATACGTTACACTATTTTAAGTTAAATCCATGGAACAAATACAAAAACTAAACACGGAATTGTTATTATTATATTATACAAATATTATTAAATACAAAGATAGAGGAAAAAGTCATCGATGAAACCAACTAGTCACTGGACACTTTGGAAGCTTCTTTTCCGTGACATTCTTGAATGCATTTTGGAACAGTACTTTTTTAAACTCTAGCAGTAATCTGCCATCATGTGCGTATCCCATCTTCCTTGGTAGAGGACCTCCATAGTTTTAATATCCTAGTAAAATCTTTCACCTTGTTCCTGACTGGTATCTCTTAAATTTTCAGGAAGAGGCTGTGTAAATAGTGCACCTCAATACTCATGTCGCACCTCGTTTACCAGTCAACATAGCTTTCAGCTTTACGTTTGCCCGCAAAATTTCTGACAACTGCACAGATGAAGTCAAACTTTTCGCTCAGCCTCATTCATCGAATTTACGAAGGCAGGATCCTTAATGAGTTGACTTATTTGTGGGCTGTCAAATATTCCTGCTTTAATTTTGTCCGTACTCAACTAAAGCAATTTTTCAGCATGAGGCAATATAAAAAGGATGCTCGGTTCTTATAAAGAGCCTTTACAAACTGCTCCATAAGGCCCAAGTTTATATGAAGCGGGGGAAAAATGATTTTCTCCAGTTCAACTAAGGAATTGACTCTAATTCTTTTCCCCAACGTCCATGTTTTGTTTCTTACGCAACACATTTCTAACGCAGTGGTGTATTTTGGCTCTGCTATCCCAGGGGCACAAGAAGCAAGGATATTTGGTGTGGCCACTTTGCTGTTCAAGGAGAAAGTTAAAAACAATTCCACACAAATCTCTCATAAATGTTCATGATACTTTATCTTCTCCAATACCAAAGCTATGGTTTTATATTCTTCTTTCATTTTTGTCGAGTGAGCAATTGGTGTTAAACCATATTTATTCCCAAACCTCGCTTTGAGGTGTCAATAAATAGGAGCCAATCATCAGGAAAATAGACAGGAATACCGATTGTTCCAAGCAGTCCTCTAATTTCGTGCATATAATACTTCAAATAAATGATAAAATAATTGTCTTCTTGAGAGAACATGGTCTGCTATCCTAGACCCTTTTCTCTTGGGCGGGCAAGTATCGGTCGGGTGAGTGTTTGCTTAAAATATTCGAAGCTACGTCAGACGATTCAGGTGTCATCTTACCCCCTCCTCAACTATTGAAGATAGTAGAAAAACAACAAAATTGGACAGTAGCTTTGCAGCAATGGTTGCATTACTTTGATTTGTATGCAGAGGCTCTTAATTTTTCTCTAAATTAATCTCTAGAAAAAAACCTCAAAAACAGGTGGCTGCTTTTATGACGGACTATGCTCGGAGGGTCTCTCTATCTATAGTACACTTAAATTAAGTACCGAAGAAAACAAAGATTTAAAGGTAATTATAGAACACTTTAATACATATTTTAGTCCTAATGTAAATAAAACACATGGAATACTACTTTTTAATAGGTTGGCCCAAGACAGAAACCAACCTTTTGACGAATTGTTAACTATTGTAATTAACTAAGCTAATAAATGTGCTTATGTTCAACTGAGAGACAAAATAGTTGTTGGAATATTAGACAAAGGAGTGCACAACAAACTGGTCTCAGAGAGAATCTTCGGTAGAGTAGTCACAATATGCAAAGAAACATGGGGCAACATCAGATGGGCAAATAAACATCTCAAGGAAATGAATCGCCGGTCGTTCACTCGATAAAAAACAAGAAATTAATTAAAAAACGGGATGAAAAGTCTAAAACAAAAACTTTCCACTGTAAACGATGTAGTACAATGCATGCCCCTCGATCTTATACATCCTAAAAAAAACAATGTACGGAATTTCAACGTTGGAACCACTTTGCAAATGTTTGTAAAGCCAAGAAAGTTGGTGCACTTACCAAGGAAATTGAACTCCTATTGATGACTGAATGGATTTATACGTAGCGTTGGTTCAGCAAGTATGCACCTCTAAGGAAGAATGGTTTCAAACTCTCATCTTCCCAGGTAATATTAAACGTAATAAAAGGTAATATATTGTTTGGTGTCAAGGACTAAGGATATAACGCGAAGACCAAGCACAACAAGCAGTGGGATTTCGTAGACGGAAACCAAACTGATGAGCAGGAAAATGGTTTTTGGATTCAACAGTCGGAAGTAGACGTTTTAATGAGAGTTTTTAGAATATTTTTGAGAGGACAGGGAGTAGGGTAATTGGACGGTAAGATGAGGTGACATTGGGTGGTTTACTGGGAGAGGCAAATGGGTCGTTCGGATAATGCAATTATAAATGTAGGTTAGGAATGTTATGGCTTTAGGAGGAAGTTGTTCGAGAATTTGAAGATTAAGGATATAGATAATATCTTGGAGATTTTCGGTAAGTTTTTCATAAGGTGTTTGACCTCAGAGTGGTTAATGGCTTTTGGTAGAAGTGAGAGAGGGATTGGTGATGCAAGGGCATTTTAAACAGTTGTGGAATGAGTATGGTTTTGATGACCAAGGTGAGGTGTGAAAGTAAGGGAAAGAAGCAGAGCGAATTCTTCCGACCTTTCCTCATCTGAATCTGCCCAGAACTGAATCATCACGACGGAGTGTTTCACGGGTGTGAAACAGGACGATATTTTAAGATATTTTTAGTTACATTCCACAGAGAATTATTACAGACAGAGAGGTGAAATGGGAATTAAAAGATTCCGATCGGAAGGATGATAAATGCCGCATTACCAATCTGCAGTAATAATTGTACGAGCGACGATCAGCAAGATGTCGGGATCTTTGAGACACTGTTCTCGAGTGGCGTTTGAAATGGATTAGGCCTTTGAGATGCTGAGGTAAATATTTTGATGGTGAATTTTCTGATGACGGCGGGGTGACGATTCCTCCCAAGCCGACCTCTGGACCAGAGTAGCGAAAGATTGCACTGTATCGTCTAGGTATTGGGGTGTTTTCATTCAGACACTTTGAGGTCTATGGAATCTGTAAGAAGCGGGTGGAAGTGGTCTCAGCCCACACCAAAAATCCCAAGGTTCTCGGTGGGTGGGCCCCTAATAAATGAAGGAGGGGGCAGTTTGTGAATTGGTGTTAGGGAAATGGTTATAAAGGGCTATGATCGGAGGAGAGGTCATTAAGGTCTGCAAGTGAATAGCTTAGTGTTCCTAAACGTTTGTAGCAGAAGAAATCAAGGAAATTAGGATTTCGGTTGGGAACAGATGGCCGATAGGCCAGGTGGCTGTGTCAGGAGACAGTTCCGTGTGAGTGCAGGCAGCAAAGCACGTCCTCATGTATTTGTGGATCTTGAATGTTAATTGATGGTACCCACTAATTAAAGTTCCCACACACAAGGAAACGATGTCCAATGGAGTCTGGAAACGAGATGAATTGGGAATCGGAAATGGAACTGCATCGGCAAAAGATACAGACATAGGGCCTCAAATTTCTAGCTGGGCCCTTTTCTTGAGCTGCCTGTGGCTTGCTTTTCTTCTTCCGGCCGTCGACGTAGTTCGCTCCTAGACTTCAGGATTTTTATGCTAAGCAGCCCTTATAGTTTCTCACATGGCCTTATTGGCAGAGCGCGCATACCGCAGGTGATTTTAAGGACTTCTTTCATGCTGTCCACTGCACTTTACACCCCTGGGAGGGTAGTAGCAGTAGGTTTTGGACTGTCCATATTCCTGAAAATTATGGCATTGAATGTTGTCCCGTTTGGGTTATGGTTTTTTGACCGGTATTCTTGTATAATGCAGGTGGGTTGGTTCGTAGATCTTCTCTTCTCCAGGGGCTCAAGATCTGCGAAGAATAGAGCTAACGCCGCTTCAATTGCTTTATTCTGTTGCTTATCCTCACACAACACGTTGGTTATTTGGCGAACTCTCAATTGTGAGCTCATCCTCATGTTCGTCAGCCGATGTTCTGTAATGCAGGTTTCTGATCACCACCGTAGCGGTCTCCCTTGGTTTCGCTGATACTAATGGAAATCAGCCTTTGTGCTTCCAGATATTTGATTATACCTCTATACGTATCGGGAATGTCTGGAGAAATCTTGTGTCTCATGATCGATTGTCCGCACATATAATTTTTGTCAATTGTGAGCATATATAACAGAAATACATATAATAGAAATTTAAAATTGCTAATATTTTTGGAAAATATTGATGGCGGTTTAGGCTATTTTGGAGTATGAATAGCTTCCATGACCTCTATTTCTGCATATTTCAGCATCTCGAAACTATTTGGCATGAAGAATGGAGACTCATCAACGATATCTTATGTCTCTTTAAAAGTGCTTGGTTTCGATGGTATGTCCTCCATGGAGCTTGCTGCAGAAGAGTTTAATTGCTGTTTGAACGGTGTGGTTTACGTTTAATTGGCGATGGGGTAGGTGATGGGCCAAGAGATCTTGACCGTTTTTTATTTTGATACATTAGTTGTTGATAGAACCGCATCTTGCACTATCAACAATGTTTACTAGTAATATATTTAAAAAAAGGTGTGGGACTTGAGTATGGAACGCACGTCGTATAAGACCGAAGACCGCAGTACCACTCAGCCACGGTATGAGCTAAGTGGGTTTTGCTTATTGCCCTGTGTTATCTGTAGCCTGGTAGAGCCACACACAAAGCTTAATCAAAATAACACCGACTGAATAGGTATAGTCATTATTTTACCTACTTTCAAAGGCTCCCTTGTGAACAGCTCACGTAAATTATCTGTTGAAACAGTTTTAAGACTGAAATACTTAATATGAACAGTAGTAAAAGATGTTCATATGGAGAGCGATAAGAATAAGTTGTTATCTATCAATAGTGCAGGTGGAGAACTTGATGAATCAGATCTAGAATAAATTCTAGAAGAAGCTGCAGCTATGACTTTAACATCGCCAGAAGAATTTGACGAAATACAACCTGAAGAGAAACATTATGCCATGTCAAGTCTGACAAAAATTCACTTACAAGAATCTTCCAACCTACAAGTGTGTACAATGGACCCAGAAAAATAGCAAATTTACATATAAAGAGGAAATAAAAAAGTAAGGCTCGAAAAACCTGTAATTTATACTTTATAGAAATCTTTAACCTCAACACCATGAATTGTTACCCCATAATATTATCATGTTATTATCGAGGTATTGATGTATCTATCTATTTTTTTCTATCGACCCTTGCACAATTGATAGTTACAATACACGGTTATCTAAAAAAACAGACCTCTGTGCGTTTTCACCTTCATTTTCTCTCCCTGATTTAAATTTAAAAAATCATACGAAACATGGTGTTAAATGTTTCCGTTGTATTTTTTGGGCCAAGATAACATGGCAAGTGTTCGGAAATATGAAACTGACAGAATTTATGTCTTCTGTCAACACACCCTCAACAAAGTTATTGGGGAACTGGATAAATTTTCCAATCAACAAACTAATGTAGTCTATGAACACCATGTGTTTGGGTCTGCTGTGCAAGAAATGGCTTAATCCATAGACTAGTATATAGCCAGATTAAGTACCGATTGCATCTAACAGGCTTTGGAATTAGAGGTGATTCGATACCGACTTAAGTTGGGCATACGGAATGAAGCCACAAAGAAGCAACTTATAAGCGACGCCAAGCTCACTCTTGAGAGCAACAGACGTTTCCCATGGCCAATGAATTGGCAGATAAACAAATGAAATTTGTTGGAATTTGGAAGCAGGTGTCGTGAATAGGATTGATTTTTATCGGGGGAAAAGCCTTACCACAATGATAAGAAAACAACTCCGTGCAAATACTGTGCACGGGATAGTGGATAGCGGAACCAGTTGGATAGTGGATCCGGTGTAGATGCGATCGATACGATGGATGCAGTCCAGCTATCTACGGAGGCATCATGCCCAAGCTAGATACAAGTGGCTCCGTCTTCCCTTCGGCTTAAAACTGTCAACCGATATCTATCATTCCCGCCTTCACTGAGTTTTTGCAGGAATACTAGACATCGTGATTGTCCAAGACAACATTTCGGTCTTGGGAGGAGGAGTGATGAAGAAACTAATTTAAACTATAACACCATACATAAAGCCTATTTCGAACCAAACACAGGAGCGTCTGTAATCTGTAATATGAGCAAGCGAATTCCCTAGAGAAAAAATTAAAGAGATTAAATAAAAAATTAAAAGATATAATATAAAAAGAAATGCCTCGATATAACCGCCCCGGAAGAACAAAACCCCTTCTATCATTGACAACTACCATAAGTCTTGAAACCCATGACAAACGTAGGAGAACTTATTACTTTCCCAGGATGAAAGGCTGTAGAAAAACCAAGTACGATCGTAAACCGATAAAAACAAAATATTAAGTAACACCCACACCGGGCAGGCCCTTTAAGTAAATAATTGTAGATATATTCCACTACGACAGAATATATATTTAACTAAGTCTAGGTAAATTGACTTACGGCTTGCCAATGCAGCGTTTGCGGCACATATAACCTCCCGGCGTAACATTAGATACCAAGAAATGTTTAAGCATCCACATTTCTTTTGGAAATGATAGCCTTCCTATCTATAATATCGGCATAATTACCAATAATTAAGTTAACATGTCTAGGGTACAACGAGGCTGCGGGATACTGTAGGAATTTTTAAAAGTCAAAAGGTAAACTCTTTAAAGGGCCGAACGAGTAAGTGTGGTGGGCCATGGATTGCTCATCCATGACTTAGAGCAGGTATGGGCAACCTTTGACATGTTATGGGCCAAACTTTAGTGTGCAAATACGTTCGCGGGCCGCGTTTAAAAGTAGTGCATTTTAAAGTAGTGTTCATAATTTTTAGCGATAGATATCAGTCAGCCATGAAATAATACGACAATGTTATTACAACACAATTTATTAAAATAACAAAATGAAATGAAAAAATAGGTACCTACAGCATTAAATTAAATCGTTAAATTTAGAATTGTTACAAACTACGAAAGTTAAATAGCGACACCGAAATCAATGAGACACTTGAGCTTGAATTTGGGAAACTAATTCATCGATGTTTGGATTAATTCCACTGGTACAAAGACGTAAAGAATTTTCCAAATTATCGTCAGTCAGCCTTGTACGATGTTTTGATTTATTAACTTTCATCAATGAAAAGAACTGTTCGCATTTATAAGTACTGCCAAACGCACAAATCAATCTTCTTGCAAATTTTCTAAGCTGCGGAAAATGGTCTTCTTCGAGGTATTTTTTGTAGAAATCGCACAACTCCACGTCTTCAAATTTAGATTTTAGGAGTGAGTTTTCTTGAATCTCGATCAACTCCATTTGCAAGTGTATTGGAGCATTTTGTACATTACTTTTTGTTGGAGTAGCAAATAAATTGAAACAGTCTTCCATGTGTTTGAAATCGCTAAATCTGATCGAAAATTGCTCCGACAGTAACTTGAGTTCTTCAGCATATTGAGCGTAAGCAATATTTTCATAC
Organism: Acanthosoma haemorrhoidale; assembly: GCA_930367205.1. Lineage (NCBI taxonomy): Eukaryota > Metazoa > Arthropoda > Insecta > Hemiptera > Acanthosomatidae > Acanthosoma > Acanthosoma haemorrhoidale. The sequence goes on along the minus strand of OV884009.1, from coordinate 112,800,294 downwards.
GCAGAGAGCGTGGTGAAATGGTAACTGTTACCAGACAGCATATGTGCCTCCCACAAGCGGATTTTGTTCTGAAACGCTTTCAAATGGCTGTACAAATCATTTACTAACTGTCCTTGTTTTTGAAGTTTCAAATTTAAATCATTCAAATGGCCTGTAAGGTCGACAAGAAATGCTAAGTCACATATCCATTTTGCGTCACTCAATTCAGATAGTGGTTTATCTTTTATTTGCATAAATTCTGCTATCTCATTTCTAAGCTCGTAAAACCGTTTCAGCATTTTCCCTTTGCTTAGCCATCTGACTTCACAATAATATGTTACGTCGTCATACTCGGCTGATATTTCATCCAAAAACGCCTTGAACTGACGATGGTTAAGCCCTCGGGATCGAATAAAATTGATGGTTTTTACTACCACATTCATAACATTCTGGAGTCGAATGGACTTAGAACACAAGTTCTGTTGGTGGATAATGCAATGAAGGACTATCAAACCATCTTTTTGCACATTTAATTCAGTTGCTTTTTCATTCAAAATTCCGATGAAACCTTTACGTAAGCCGACCATAGAAGGTGCACCATCTGTGCATACTCCAACTAATTTCGACCATGGCAAGCCAAAACTTGTGAATACCTTTTGAACTTCATTAAAAATGTCCTCTCCTGTAGTGGTTCCTTTTAGCGGCTGTAAAGCAAGCAATTCCTCAGTAATAGTGAATTCTTTATCAACACCTCGAATAAATATAGCCAGTTGAGCTATGTCAGACAAATCGGTGCTCTCGTCTAATGCTATGGAAAATGATTCAATACCAGTCATACGGCCAGTCAATGTTGTTTATTTCATTAGCCATCATTTCTATACGTCGTACAACGGTTCGTCTTGACAAACTAATTTTTTCAAATTCATTTTTCTTTTCAGGACACAAAACACTGCAAACTTCTGACATACACTCCTTGATAAATTCTCCTTCGGCAAATGGTTTCAATGACTTTGCCAATTTTGAACTAACTATAAAACTAGCTTTCACAACATTATCAAGTTGTGTTCTTTGTCTATGAAATATTTGCTGCTGTTTTTCCAAATTTGCGGTAAGTTTCTGGATTTTGTCTTTTCTTATTTGTCCTGTCAGTGAGAGCAGCGTAGGATGCTTAGTTGAGTAATGCCTCTTTATATTGAATTCTTTCATCACCGAAATGGATTCATTACACATCAAACAAATAGGCTTACCATTGTGCAAGATAAAGAAGAATTCTTCAGTCCATTTTTCTTGAAACTGGCGACCCTCTGCATCTACTTTTCGTTTCCTTCCACCAGACATCATTTTCATTTACTTATCGTTCGATAAACTTAATAAGAAAATAGGTATAATTAGTAAGCACTCAAGATGCACACAAAGTCACAAAGCAAACTTATCACCACGGTAGCTCGAATAGGACTGAACTAAGTTCCGGCCATCCACCCGCTTATATAGGCAAAATGAAGGAATGATCTAGAATCGTCTAGTGTAGAACAATACAATTGCGAAGCAATAATCCTTTGTTGCGCCGCCAGTGTGGCGGCAAACATCAATGGCTTTGAACTTTGATGTTTGCCGCCTCACTCTTTGATGATCACCGCCACTCGGCTTGCTCGCTCACTTGATTCCATGAGTATGAGTAAGTAGTGTATTTTTTTTTTTTAAATTGGGTTTTTCAAAATGTCTCGCGGGCCGGATCAAATCTTACAGCGGGCCGGATCCGGCCCGCGGGCCGGCTGTTGCCCACATACGACTTAGAGCAACAATTACGTAACGCGATATGTTTAATTTCAAGTAATTTACACATTTTAGCAATTGTTAGGTGCCGGTTGGGAAACCTATCGTTATTTGCATTTTAATTCATTTATTTTCTTTTTGATTTTGTTTTGTTCAAACTAAAAATGGGTCCAAAAGTTGACAAACCAGACTATGAATGACGAATTTGAGGACTTAAGGGACGATATAAAAGAAACAAAGGAATTAGGTCATGCTGCAACTGAAAACTCAGAACAACTTCCTGTTTTTAAAGCTAGACTATCACGACTGGACGCTACTTTCCAAAAGTTTAACAAAACTGTCACAGATGTGAAACGATATGCTAAATTACTAGACAAAGATTGCACTGAGTATGACAAGATGAGAAAGGAGGTTCGCAATCATTTTTATGAAGCGTTGTCACTTGACCCGAGAACAATCAACCCTAGATCAATCGTTGAATTCATCTTCAACGGAAACCCAAAATCCCTTATTTAAACTGCCCTCTATAAATCTTCCTTCCTTTCACGGTGAGCTGACAAAGTGGACTTCATTTAAAGACACTTATGTTTCATTAATTCATGAAAATCGATCCTTAACGCCTATTCAAAAGTTTAATTACCTCAAATCCTCCTTAAAAGGCCCTGCCCTGCAATGTGTTGCATCCATTCCAATTACTGCCCATGATTATCCACAGGCGTGGCTCAGTTTGACGAAACGGTATGACAACAAACGAATTCAAGCTACCAATTTGCTTGCAAGAATTTTTACTTTCAAGCCATTACAACAATGTAATTTAACTTCTTTGGAACGATTTTCAGAGATTGTACTAGAGAGTGTAACAGCATTCAAACGTTTAGAAATTGAGGATGAATCTGGGTTTGTTTTGCTTACCTTTGCACTAAGACTGCTAGACCCCAAAACCCGTGATTGGTTTGAGACCTTACAATCAGTGAAGGACGAACCAACCTGCTTTTGAATTTTCAATTGGAAGTATATGATACTCCATGGGTAGTTCAGCGTACACAAAACCTGAGGCGTCTGTTTAGAGAGGGGGCTTGCTAAAGCACACTAGGGGGCGCGGGCATAGCACGGCCTCTGACCTGCCTATATAATACCGTAATTCGGAGCTTTTTTTATTCATTCGGAACACGGCACCTGAAGTGAACCTCTCTCTCTCACAGTTGATAAAATCGTTAATTATCTCCAAACTAACACCACCAATCATCTAGAAAACCATGTAGCTAAAGAGATTCAAATTAATAAACGATTACTTAATACATTTAAACAAGACATGCAATTGTTAAATGAAGATAACAATTAAGTAACAAATGTAATGAGAAACATGAACAGGTAACATATACTACTCATTTAAACAAAGTTTATAATCTACCTTAACCTACCTTACAATGCGCATATTAGATTTAGAAAATTACTTAAGAATTATGTAAACTAGGAGTCACACACTCTAGTATTCTCACACTTGGCGACATTACAAATTTAAAAAATATAACGCTTGTATCAACTTTTATTAAAATATTAAGTACACTAAGGGCATTTGACAATTCAGAAAGATAAGTTGTTCCTTATGCAACAACTTTATATACCATATTCTTTCATTACCTTTAAACGACAAAGAATACAGCACTTATATTTATAGCCTGTAGGTACAGGAAAATCAGTTAGTTCCAACACCAACACCTCATAAACAAATTATGTATTCTAAAAACAGCACTATCATAGGAAACTGTTCCTTTATAAATAGAAATTACCACAGTAATAAATTTAAACACATCTATAATCCATATGTTCTAGGACTAGTACACAATAATTATAGCAAATGTCTAAACACTGGATTCTAAACCATTTATTAATTATATTGAAGAGATTGATTATTTATTAACTTTTAATATTTTTCATAAAACATATAAAGGGATTAGAACGCACTCAGTGTTAGTTAAATTAGTTGTTAATGTCTCTGTTGATGAAGTATCTAAACCTAAGTTAATAAACATAAAATCCTCCATTATTTCTACTAATGAAATTGTTTCAAATATTGTTAAACCTTTAAATATTTCCTTTTCTCCTCTCAGAATACCTATTGCACAAGATTTTGTATTATAAGAATTGGATATTAAAGATGTAGATATTTATCAATACTAGCATTATGTAACCTAATCCACGCTTATATGTGTTATTTACAATTCATTATTATTCCCTTATTCTTACTCTAGTACATAGTAGAGCAATATATAGTTAGTTATCTTAGATCGTTATACTACTAATAACCTTTTGATTTATAAATAAAGTGTTTCTTTAAGGTTTATTAGTGAGAGACTTTAATTGTCTAAGACAGAGGAACTGCCAGGGTGCGTACTTTATGTCAGGTCAGCGATACAATTTACTCGCCCATCGCGACTGTACCTACCAACGTCACCTATCTTTCTTCAAAAGGGCTTCAGGGGCCGAGTTAGATTGGTAGTGGAAGATGTTTCAACGGCATTCTCTTAGCGAACTGTAGTTATTTTCATTTTAAAGAAGTTTCTTTACACTTTCATGTTCATATCATAAACACCTTGATGAGATCGAGTATTGGTGCAACCAACGGCAGATCAAAGTTAATGAAGCAAAATGTTCCCACACACACACCCTCTGCCGCAAGTCCTGTCCACTAGGTTTTTTAAGTCCATTCCTCTTCCTGTATCCAAGAGAGTACGGCATTTAGGCTTCCATCTCGACAAAAGGCTGACATGGAACCCACACACGAGGCTAAAAAGACAAGAACTAAGCAGACGCTTTGGACAACTGAACAGACTATTTTGAAGGATATCACATCTCTTAATAGAAATTAAATTACTAATCTACAAAGTTATACTTAAGCAATTCGGACATACGAAATAGAGCTATGGGGGGCAGCGAAAAAGCCGAACACCAAGCATATCCAATCCTTTCAATCAAAAGTCCTGAGAACAATAGTAAATCAAAACTATTAAGTCAGCAACAAAACTCTTCATACCGATCTTAATATAGCCTACTTTCTTGAACTCATTCCATCCAAGTTCATGAAATTCGGTAATAATCTATCCAATCACCCTAATCCCCTAGCACAGTGCACCACACATCCCCATAATCCTCTTAGGAGACTAAAGTGGCAGTGGACTCGTGACCTGCTATAAATTCGTGGCAGTGAGAGTCCTGTGGCTCTCGCGCTCTTGGCCAGCCTCCACTGGCTCGTAGCCGGTGACGCGACTGACGGAGGAACGTGGGGGACGACTTCCCAAGACTCCACTTCCTCTTTTGCATGCGAGGGAGGTGACAACCATGTGGATTTGGGAGGTCTATGGGCTGATTGTAAATACTGTATGAATGAAAATTGTAAATATGGTATGAATGAGAGCATTTATCACAATTACTTAATGCCCAATAAGGCAGATTGTAATTTTATCACAATGAAAAAGTATGTATTTTAGACTTTCATATTTTGTTTAATAGATTTAGTTAGTTTGTAAGTTCCAGTACTAGCTCTGTTAATGTTCCACTTTTAATTATAAGTTTAGATGTTTTCTTTTATTTCAAATTTCTAAGTACATGCAATATTCAGATTTTTTTTTATTTATTCATAGGTAATGGGTAAATTTTAAACGTTTTTTGGTAGTGCATAAATAACAAAAATGAAAAATATAAGACAAAACTATAATTAAATAACTAAACCACTTGAACTCGTAAAACGGAAAATACCAGACTTTACAACAGAAGACTTTGATCTCGACATCACTGAAGGAGAACTAATAAAGTAACTCACCACTTATTAAGTTGAAAAACCGTAACGACTTGCGATAGAAAATGATGAATATTTGGAAACATGTTACAGCAATACCACCACCGCTTACGAATCACACAGGGATGAAGCCCCGGCGGAAATAACACCATCACTGCTACCAGCAATGAGAAAGCTCCCCTCTGCTCTGAACAACCAAATTATTTTAATTATATATATGGGTACTAGTACCATGGTACTCCATTTATAAAAATAATTATAATAAATAAATTGTGCTGGAAGAGGAGAAGGCAGCATACTAGTTCACACGCACCCTCCTGCACCGCAAACTTGAAGTCCAAGACTACTTGATGCTCATTGGCTCGCACAGAACTGCCGGTTGAGGTTTGGAACTGAAAAGATTGTGACACAGCATAAATGTCATACCCTCCCTTGTTCAGTTCATTGCGCTGCAGCTCTATAAAGCGTCTAACAGTGATTGCATCTGACTACAAAGTGGCATCACTCTTTACTGCCAACAAGTGAACATAAGCCAGTGAAAAAACAAGTGAATGAACCGTTGGTTACAAGAACCAGTGTAGGGCTACACTTCACATTACAAGTGAACAGTTTTTCCACAGTTAATTTCTGCCTTATTTATTCTCGTATAATGAGTAAGTAGAGAAAATATAGCAGCAGGAGGGCATGCAGGTTTAAGGCAAAACAAGGCGAACGTACAGAACAAGAACCGAAATCTTCATTTTTATATCCGTTGATTATAAATTTAGTATGTCCATTCATTTAATTTTTTTTTAAATATTTAATGCGTTACCTGCCTTTTTAGAAATAAAACATTTTATTAAGCCTACAGACTTTAGTTCCATTTCATTAAAGCTAAATAATAATCTTCATAACCCGGCTTTCAGTTTAATGCACTGTCCACTTACAAGTTTTCATAAACATTCCTTACATAGATATATCAGTTTAGGCTGTATTCTCTTGGTAACTCACCACTCCTTTAATGTTCGTATCTACACACTCATAACTATTGCGGGGACAGTGCGTGAGCACGGCCCAATCTCTTGCCCTCGAGATACGGTGAATACTTCCATCATATACATATAAAATTCCCTATAATTCCTGACCAATACCGTGATCAACACGATATCACCACCATTCTTCCCTCAATGACAGTAGGCGGTCAAAGTGGGGACCCTCTAGGTTTAAGTTAGTTTTAGATCCCTCAGTTTGTAATGCGAAGGTGAGCCCCACCCATAAGGGGTTCATTGTCCCCTGTGGTGCATGTATTCCTGTTCATTTGGGAGCCCTGCACCAGTCCTGAGAAGAGGAAACCTAAATATTATCGCAATCTATGTTGCTTCCTTTCTACAGGGAAAATTGCTACACACTTCCATAATATGTAATACTTTCTGTGGAAAATATTGCCCTTATTAATTTGTGACAAAGGTTTCTCTACCATTTAGATTTAGTATTGTACTTTACTTGCAGTAAATCAATGTATTATACATAGAAATAAACTTTTAAAGTTGTCAATCTATTATCCTTGTCTAATATCATAAATTGCTGAATAGAATTGATTATAATTAATCTTGATGATTAATAAAATAAAAATCATCTAAACAAAGTGTATTGTTGCCATTCAAATGTATAATTTGAACCTGAATAAAACAAATATGTTTACAGTAGTTTACATAGATATCACACTTAATAAGTCCTTCAAAATTTAAATAAGATTAATCACATAGAATAAACAAAAAATAAAAACATGACACTTTTTTTATTATTTCATATTACAAAATAACAAGGTTTCATAAACAATTATTTTTTAAAACATATTACATTGCAAAAAATATATATAAGCAATCAATAAATATATACACTTAATATCTTCTTAACACTCCAAAATATGAAAGACATTTAATAAAATAAATAAAATATATATTTGTACTTTAATGAGTATTCTTATTAGGTTAAAATGATACCAGTATATCAGGTTATACTATTACCATTAGGAACTGATAAGAAGGTTTATGGTAGGAACTGATATTAAATTTATTAATAACACTAAATAACCTGAAAATCAGAGCACCATGTTATCCTTCTTAAAAACCTTAGGCCTCCTATAGAATTTATTTTGAAATGACAATATAAATACACTATTCCTAATAATGTTATTTCCCATCTGTTTGCTTTTATTTAATGTGCTTTTGTCAACACTTACTGGATGCTGTTTTGACCTAAAATTTAACTGACAACAGTTATGACCCTGCCTAATCAATCATGAGAAAGCCACTTCATTCATCTATATAACTGGATTGGGAAGAGCCCAGTTTCACTTCTGAAACCCTGCTAGATTTTTTTAAAAATATATTCAACATGTTTTATTTGCTGATTTGCAAATGTCCACATTTGTATACATATTAAAAAAATAAAATAATTAAGTTTATAATTGATGTGATAATTATATTACTGTATTTTTTAATTTCCAATTTGTATTATGAAAAAATAAAATTACTACAAAACTATTACTAATGATTATTAATAAATATAAAAAAATGAACTGTCAGTATCAGGACTCAATCCCACTTCCTCCACAATATCCGGCCAGTTGCTCTACCAAGCAGCTATTCCTTCATGAGCTTGTTTGCCTTTGTTAAATGCCTGCTTTAGATTCCTAATTTTTGTTGTAGTATAGATTCCACTGTTATTAATAATTATTACCATGACTATTGCACATGGGGTAAAAATTGTCAACATTTAAATTTGGTGCTACAATTTTATAAAATAAGATTGCCTAATGTTTTATTGTATAATTTTAGCATACGGTTTTGCAGTTTGAATCTTTCTCTTTTCTGTCATTACTTACTCCTGTACTAAATGTATGATTTACTATGAGAAGCAAGTGAGACAATTCTCACCCTGCATGTGGAGAAGGAAGAAATTTATTTTTCATAGGATACTAAAAATTTGACATTTACACAGATACTCCCTAGGACCTTTATAATAATCACCTAAAAGGCCGTTATGATCGGCCAAATGATTTGGGATGGTATCAAACAAATAGTGAGTTTGACAATTCTTACCCCGTTTGAGGGTAGCTAAAGAGAGTATATACTGGGAGCATCGGAACTCGGACCCAATACTTTTTCAATATTCAGTGTTGTACCAACTGAGCTAGTTTCAAGCACCTAGCTCAGGGATCTTGATAGAGCAGCCAACCAGATATTGAATTGAAGAGGTCCTGGGTCCAAGTCCCGGTCCTGCTAGTATATTGTTTCTTAGGCTAATGATCATTAATATTTCATTATGTCAGCCAAAAATAGATTAATCTATGGTATGATGATGCAATTTATTGAAATAACTGAATAAAAATATAATTATTTTAAATGAGACTATCACAAACAAATAATAAATGGCTAAGATTTACAATTACTTCTCTCAACCTACCAGGTAAAATGTGCATTTAGGTTGGTTAGACCTTCACAGAGCTAGCCAAATAGGCTAACCCTCGGGCCATGCAAATTTTGGAGGGATGGGAGCTAATCGTAAGCCTAAGCCAATAATCACTAAGGCAACAACATAGTTATCGAAGTTTATTTAGGAATAAAAATAACAAATCATCTTACATATTTTTTCTTGTCTGTAATACTAATTTAAAATAAATTTGTCAATGTATTGAAGTAATTGTTAGAAATAATTTAACTGTAATTATTTCAAGTATCTACTTTATCTGAAATAATATATGATATTTTTTATCAAATTAAATTTTTCCCACTGAGGAAGGAATTAAGGATAAATTAGTATGATGATAAACGAATTTGTGGCTGTAATTATACTCTTCATAATAGTTGGCTTTATATTTTCAAGCTTAATATCTGCTTGTATCCCATCTGGCTCTAGTCACCTTGACAGGCCAAAGACTCAAGCTATGGCTAGTACTGATCAAAGGAAAATTTTAATTGATATTTGTCTGATGAGAGAGACAAATTGTAATAAATAGTAGCATTATACAATAAAGAGTAGACAAATGTTTAATACAAAGTAACTAACTAATATACCCAATCAAAAGTAGACAAACGCTAAATAAAACATGGAAAAAACTTAATAAGGTGTAGAGAAATACTAATAATTCAGGAGACAAATAAACAAACATTTGAAAAATACTTGCTAAAAAATTGACAAATACTCAATAAACTATGAACAAATATTAAATTAACAGTAGACAAATACTTAATGAACACAGACTTTAAAACTAAAATAATTAATACAAACATAATAAATGCTTTGATACAGCATATTCCAATTGATTAGCAAATAAATGAATATGGACTGTACAAGAATATTAAAAATATATATATATTCGAGAGAGAGAGAGAGAGAGGGGGGGAGAGAGAGGGAGGGAGAGAGAGAGAGAGAGAGCAAAATCAAGTAATGAAATTATATGCAGATCTGAATATTGCTTTACATAAAAAAAAGTATTTATCCTAACCACTGACACGAAGATAGGCTTTATTAATTTCAAATATTATTTAAAAATTATTAATCATCTATATTGACCCTGATATATTTACATCAACATACTTAAAAATATTATTATATTAACGTTAATAAATGCATATCAATTATTAACAAAAAACGTTATAAAAACTTATGAAAGTTAATGAGTTAATCAAAAATGGCATTATTTTACATATAGCGTACTGATTAAAATGTCTTTGGTTTATTATTCACACCCATAATAAATTATTAAAACTTCTTACAGCCAACTTAAATTAAAATTGGAAGCTGCAAGAAGCCTGAGGCAATCTCATTCAGAAGACATCTTCTTCCCTGGTGGTCGACATTTTGTAAATGTTCCTCGAACTGATTCTATTTCAGCAGCAGCAGATTCTAAAGGCAAAACTTTATTTAAAAAAAAAACATCAATACCATTTTTAAAATTAAACTAAAATAAAAGATATTATTTTTAATTTTTGCAAAGAAATTGTTAAAAAGTTTCTGTTTTTATTTTACCAGGCTCCTAAGAATCATCTTCTTTCTTGGAAAAAAAAAGCTATAAAATTGTGGTTTGCCTTTTAATCTGAATGTCGTATCTTTCCGTAATTTTCTTAATAATTAAAATATTTTTTAACGTTCTTCGAGCAGCATGGTTTTTGATAGAGCCCAGCCATCTGGATTAAGAATTACATTCTATCATGGATATCTCAATTTGTCAAAAGCAGTACACAGAGAGGTGAATTCAGGGGAGGGGATGCTGGGCTATAGTACATGTCTCATGTCATTGTATGAATGAGAAGGTAAATGTGGTCTAGTAAATATTATAGTAATTTAATACCACATTTATTCATTGCCCTATTCAGGAAAATTGTAATTTTACTCTAATAAAGATTTTTATCATTTAAAAATAAGAATAGATAACGATTTGACTAGTAAATATAATTGACCTTATATAATAAAAATAAAGCAATGAGCTTACCTTTTTCGGTAGGGGAACCCAATGTAAGGCTGGAGAGTGATGATGATAAATTCATATTCGACGAGACACTTAACATCGATGGATACTGGGCAATATCTAACTCCCCATCTTCAACAGGCATGCACATTTCTACCATTGTTTCCAAACAGTTAACAAATAGTTCAGCATTTTCTGCAGTACACTGAGTCTTTATGAAAAAAAATATATAAACATACATTTTCCTAAATTTAATAATTATAAAAAAAAAACAACGAATAAACTAAATCTAAAAATCATAAAATTTAAAAAGAGTTATACTCACAAATTTAAAAAAAGCAAAACAAAACAAACTAAATACTGTTTCAATTTAGGACTGTAGTAATTTAGCTCATTTTTGGAAATTCAGTATGGACTATCAACATTTTTATTTTTTAATCCTTACAGTAACAATAAAACACAAATATACTATTAAAATAATAATAATTTTATTTCACTAAAACAAACAGAATATTTACATAGCTTATCTATTGTTATTTATAGATAAGAAAAATAAATCTATAAAAATTAATTACCAAGTACAACAAAAAAATCTAAGGATCTCTCTTTATAGATTAAAGCTCCATTATTAACATTAGAAAAGTCTAAAAAACAAAAGTAATCCACTAATACATTACTGTATTCAGCAGCACAAGGTTTGCAAGTTTCATAGTTTTTATAACTTTGATATCATCATCAGCGGTTTACATTTTCGAAATATGATTTTATTTATTTTTGTACCATTTGTGTGACGGAATATAGAAACTGATATTACAAGACTGATAGCATAGTTTGCACTGTATTTCTTTTTTTGTTTTTTTTCATGGTTATTGAATGGTAATTAATTCATTCCTTAATTTCTTTAGGATCTGGATTATTCTCTGTTCGGAGGATCAACTACATATACCGTTATAATTCTATGGGGTTTTATCCCTTACATAGGTAGTATTAGTGTCAGATTAGAGTGCAGTGGCATACCAATTTGATGGTGACCTTAACCTTTTAAATATTATAAAAACAATAAGTGATTTAATCAACCATTAATTAAAAATATACCAGTATGTCTTGTTTACTCTTTCAGATTTGTTGTCTATGGGGTGTCTAATACGTGTAATGATTTGTGTCAGATTATTTCTGCCAAGGAAATGTTTCCATTTGTCTAATAAAAAACAAGTTGAGTTGTCATATAAACAGCACTGATCAGTGAAGGCTCTATTCTATTTACTCAAAAATAGATTTAATGAGCAGATGGCTCTTGTCACATTTCCTCTCTTTGTTAACAATCCTTTTTTCAAAGACATATTTTGTGAAATGAAGTACAGATAATAAATATTCATACCCAGAAGTGTGGAGAAGAGGCCCTAAATAATATATAGATATTAAATTTAGTTTTCACTAAGGGATAATTGGTTGAAAAAATTATCAAAATGAATGTATCCTAAAAAACTTTGAAGCTTCACATTTTTGTGAGGCTTTAAAAAGTACTGATTAACCCAGAAAAGGAACTGTATATCCAAAAAAAAAGAATTGATCTTTCTGTCTAAATCAATTGTGTTACCTGTAATTTTGAAAATATTAAACGGTTGGTTTATTACCTACAAAATTGTTCTAATGTTACAGTATGAATTAGCTGAATAATAGATGAATCTACTTATGTCTTAATATATTTCTTTAATGGAGCTGGGATCATTTTGCTAAGAGCTTTTTCAATTGTTGCCAGACTAATAGATAAGTGCAAACACAATAAAATGTGTAAATACATTAAAAAATTGGCCACTTTTAACTCTAATACTTTCCTCTAATTGAAACTACAGGGAAGTCAGTGTTTGAACGTGGCATAAATCTGTGGACTGTATAGCTTATATTTTGTAAAAAGAGACACAAATAAACTAATTCCAAAGTAGGTCAACCATATCTGTTATAAATAGCACATGGGATAGGATAGTAAACAATGAAGGTTTTAATCAGAATGACAGCAATGCATTGCAACAGATATTACATCTTATCCACTCCAGGTACCTTATGGCTGCGTCATCAAAGATAGGTGCAAGTGAAGATGCCATAGTATGAATTGGCGATAGTAGCATATATGAATAAAGAAAGAGTTTTTGTTTTATTTTCATTTACTTATTTTATTTATATCAATTTTCAACTCACAACCGGCCTTTCAATAACAGAAACGATGAAAGACAAGCTTAAAATAGCCAGAAGGAGCTGTAAGGTAAGCATGCCAAGTAACTCACAACTCCTCAGATTGAGGACGAAAAATCACTTACAAATAAAGAGTTTTTATTAGTGGGCAGACTGGCTCTACCTCCTGGCCCTTATTTTATTTTTTTTATGAGATGAACAGCGGAGTGTATATTTTGAATAAGATAAATAACAAAGATATTTTAAATTCAAGAAAATTTAAGAGCAGGTATCTTCTCTCAACAAAGTTAAGATTGTACAAAACAGTGTAATCACTTATGGTTCTGAGTCATGAGCAATAATAAAGACAAATGCATTGGAGGATTCACTCCTTAAGTTCATAAGAAATGTTTTCCACAGAATTATGGTCCAGGAGAATAAATACACAGCTATACAAGGATTGGACATTAGCCAAGTCAACAGGATATCAAGATTTCAATGGGCTGGGCATGTGGTTATAAGTACAGATGAATCCCACTTTCTACATTCCCAGACCAGCTGAGATTACGATGGAAGACGGGAGAGATACTGATGACAAAACATTGTTTGGATCTCGTAATTGGATGGCAGTAGTTAGTACTTGACACAACTAACTGATGATCTATGTAGGAACAAAGCATGTCTCAAGATTAGTAGTACATCGTGCCGATTAATATTAAGTTGCAATTACCGGCATGCCCCACATATCACTGGCTAATCTACTAAAATGTGTTTTAGTAAATTACTTTTTACTAGGTGCTAGGGTCAAAGTGCCTTGATCCAAGAATAGCCAATGCCAATATTCATTTTCTTGTGTTAAAATCATTAACCTTCCCCAATAGCTCTATCATGTTGTATCGGGGTCTCTTGGTGGGACTAAAAGATAAGTTGAAGTAAATTCATGATTTCATGAATTACTTCCATGCCACTCCCATGTCTCCCACCTTTACGCAGAGTTAGGGTGGCTCTTCTTCTCCTTCCATGCACAATACTTCCTCAGTTCATTCCTTTTCAAACCAACAATTCTCATCACCCTCCTTATACATACAATATTTTACAGTTCGAATCCTCAGTCTGCTCCCAGAACACAAGATCCAGTCACTCTGACCTTTATATTCCTACTCACAAAATGGCAGCATATGATCGTTCCTTCCTCACTGACTCTACTACCCTCTGGAATTCTCTACCTCTTAATATGTGCCATGCCTCGTCCTTACGAACCTTTAAAACCCTCCTATCCCCACTATAGAATTTTTTTCTGTTCTAAATGTGTGTTGTGTTAGGGTGTAAGGCAAAATAACAGGCATGTGTTCACACCGAGAAAGACTGGTTTATTCAGGTAAATTTTGTCAGTTGGTTAATTTATGTCATACTATGATTGTTACAGAGGTAGCACAGTTTGGACTCTGCCTCTTGCATTACAAAACAGAGCAATCTCGCTAATGTGAATCTTGGTAATCCAACCACTCCAGTAATCCAAACCGCCATACTGGATCTATTTTATTATAATTTTTTTTTTAAATCTGAAGAAAATTGGATTTACATAGCAACTTTGAATAAACACTTTTATTTACAGTACCACATCACAATAAAGACACATTAAAAGAATGACCTGCTTTCGCACATAGTATCACAACTTTAACTTTAAAAGCTTTGAATCTAAACAAAGTAGTGTTTCTCCTTGCCACAGCTTGCGAGCCAATCAACCCAAAACTCGTACGCACTTCTTTAAATAACTTATTGGGCAAGGGATATGTTTCTGAAGAAGCTTCTGTCAATAAATCCAATGTGAAAATGATTTCTTACATGATCAAAGAAATAAACTCTGCTGTTACTGTGAGGGAAGAAGAAAATGTGACCAAGTGGATTGAAGAAAATGAAGAAATCGACTTCATTTTCAAAACACATGAGGAGATTGCACAAGGCATTTGAAAAAAATCAAATGAAGAAGGACAAAACAAGGAACTATCCTCTAGCGTTACAGTGAAATATGAAGACGTTATAGGAAATTTCAACCAGTGTGTCAAACGGGCTATGGAGAATGATGTACAGTGGCAGCAGATTCTTCTTCTCCAGCAGCTGGGAGAAGCATTAAAAAAAGTGATTAAATCAAAATAAACATCTATCACAAGTTTAACAAAAAATAAAATAAGTGTTTTTCCTAAATAAATTGCATATGAACACTTTTATCATGGACTTTTTAATATTATAACTTTTTAAAACATATTTTAACATGCATCTGGAGTTTTTTTTAAATATTTTAATATAGATTTGGCCTTTTTTATATCAATTTATAATATTAATATTATATTTTATATATTAATGTATTTAATATACATACATTTTGTATTACATACAATAAAAAGTATGTCTATTGTTTATTTTTCCCCAACCTCTATAATCCTAATCCGAACACCCTTTACCAACAATTAGTTTGGATCAGGTGAGATATCACGGTACAATGTATTCAGATGATGAACATAAATATTTTACAATGTCCTTAATCACTGATATGTTTACCTATGTTATATACTTTGTATTTAGGTACATACGAGTAGTATGTTTAAAGGTATTTAGTAAGTTCAGCCCTACCAAGTGCCATAATCTTTGAGCTAGAGGTCACTTAGTGTCATCAAGAGGCAGTACCAGCTTACAGCGTTTGCCAACAGAGAGTCCTATGTTTAAGATTGAACATAACATGACTGAAAATCAACAATATCATTTCGATGTATCAAATCAAGAGTGTCTATTTGTGAGACAACATTTTACACTGTTAATGTTATGTTTTTTTGTTCTTGCAATTAGAAATAAAGCATTTTTTTAGCAGATTATGCGACCCTCTTATTTTTGCTAAAAAAAAAAAGTAACATTAACCTCAAAGAGATATACTTTTACAGTAAGTCCTTGTATTCCAATACAAAGCACAGGTTCACAAGGATATACTGTTTATTGTGATATAGGCTAATTAATATATTATATAATATCATGCTGCTTTATATAATACTAAAATAGTTTACTTGAATAATTATTATATTTTTAATATAACAGCAACATTTTGTTATTATACCTTTGTGAAGGGTCCTGCAAATCTCCACAAACCACCAAATCCACAGGACTGAAGAAAATGTAATTGTTGGAGACTTGTATCTTCACATGCAATCATATTTTGTATAATACTCTGCACAGAGCTTAACAAAACTTGATCATGGCATGTCGAAAGTAAACTTGTTAGCTTAGCATCAAGCAATGAGTTTCTGTAAATCAAAAGTTTTAAAACATATAAGTAATAAAACAAATAGATTTAATAATTATTTTAAAAATAAAAGTATAATAATATAAAGGTAAGGTAGATTAATGTGAAAACTTGATATTTAGTAAAAAAAAATTAATTACTTAAACTGTACTGTTTCCCAAAATGTTATAATCCTATGTATGGCTGATGCAGACATAAATAGTGTTGAAACTTACATAACTAATACATTTTTTGGAAACCTAACACCCTTCCTTCATCAATTTAAGCCGATTTCCCTACAAACATTTCTACTCATTTATACATTCGTAGCTAACAATGAAGTCACAGAACAATTACTTACCTAATGTTTTAATGTTTCAACTATAGAATTTCGGTCATGCAATGATTAACTAAAAAAGGTGCAGTCTTTAATTAGAGCAATTAATGTTGGTTGCCTTTTAAAATATTTTATTTTGTTGAATTTCCTGGATCTACAATCTTAGATATAGTAATTTTTAGATGTTAAAATTTATTTTTGTTCATTAGAAAATTAGTAATATCAACGTTTTATTTTCCTTTTTTTGATTTTTTTTTTGTTTTCTTATTTGATTTTTTTTTTGTTTTCTTATTTGATTTTTTTTTTGTTTTCTTATTTGATTTAGATTCCCCCACTCAACCTTATGCATCAGTAAAGGGAAGGCTTACTTTTATATCCTTAATTTATTACACTTTTCCCCAGGGCTGTTGTGCTCACTTCTTTTATCTCATCTTCTCCCTAACTCTTGTCAGTCTTATTTATTTTTGATATTCCAGATGTTTTGAGTGGATCACACTGAATATTTTCAGGGCCATTACAACACTTATATTACCTGACAAAAATTAAAGAAGTACTGGACAAAGCAGCTACCCTGGGGCAAAAGCCAGAGACATCAAGGATAAATTAAGCTAATATGTTATACTTTCATGAGTATATGTAATTGTAAAAGGACATATCTTTTATTAAAAAAAAAAAATTGAAATAATTATTTAATTTTTTCACCTCAGATAAAAAATATGTATTTATTAGATAAATACAATATTACAATATATACAAACAGTTTTAGCAAAAAATACTTACATAACTGGAAATACTTTTGAAAACACAACGGATGCTTCAGCAAGATACTGATATAAGATACGTGTTTCGTTCTCATCTGTAGCATATTTTACTAGTGTAGCTAGAACAGTGAGAACAAGTGCTTGGACAGTGGAGTCTGTTAAAACTTCAGGATCAAGTAAAACATTATTTTCATTTGATACAGAGACCCGTGCACTGCGATCCTAAAAAAAATCATCACTTTTTAAAGATACTTCATATAAATGATAACACATGTAATAACTACCAAATGTAATCAAAGATTTACTACATATGGTCTGTCCAATTCTCTCAATATTTAGAAAATTCATATGAGGTCAACAGAGTAAAATCAATTCAATCACAAAATATCCATCTGTTTTAGGTTAAAATTTTTACTATTAAAAAAATTGAAGAAGGTATTATAAAAATAACATATTTCAGAAAACAATAACAAAAATTCAAACCAAGTGTGATGCGTCACGCAATTAAGGATTTAATTTTTTATTGGCAGTTTTAATGAATTTTTGTAATAGGTAATTGTCCACAAAAGCCACAACACGGTACGACAGCACATTAAGGGAAAATATTTATCTTTAAATTTAAAGAAATTGATTAATAATTGACACTTCATTATTCACAAGGGTACTTTTGATGACGGTTTTAATGCGCCCCAACACATTAGTTTGTATAACACTTTAAAAAAGATAAAATTCCAAGTATTTTTATTAATTACACAATATAGTACATACATTTATAGTTGTTGACATATATTAATCTGAACTTTCAAAGAGATTACTTCCCACTTCAAATTAAAATACCATATTAACAGTAGTAACCACTGGTACATTAATGTAGGCAAAAGAAATATCAGTGGTGTTATCTCCTTTAAAATGGTATGCAAACAAAACTTAAATTAAGGCCTTAACAATAAATAAATATCCAAGCAGGTGGTCTGGGATAGTGAGAAAATACTTCAATTCACTTTCAATTTTTAAGTTTATAGTACTTCCCCGTAGTCCCGGGCATGCCAATTTACGCTAGGTAACCTCCTAAATGTTAACAGGTTGTCAAGGATAATGGAAAAGTTCCAAATTTGTTGGTTTATGTACTTCCCCATCATGCTGGACCACTTGGTTGCTTGTAGGCTCTTAAATTTTCTCCGAGCTCCTTGGGTACCAAGACTGTGGAAAATGAAAATTTTTAATGCTTATGCGATGGTCCTGTGCGTCGTTTTTTCACCTGTTTTGCGTTATTTTTTTCAAACCCCTGCCATAACAGATATTCAAAGTTGAAATTACACTTTTTTAATCAAGACATTCAGATCTTCGACTAGATACTCTAGTCTCAGACAAAATTAAAGAAAAATATACATTGAGTAATACCAACTAATTATTAACACTTAATCATGTTTTATAAAGATAGTTATTTTGCTCATGTCTTTCTTGCATCAAATGGGACTTCCCCCTATCATATATATATATATATATATATATATATATATATATATATATATATATATATTATTCTAATATTTGCTTGATTTATTAATAATAATAATTTAATTATATTTTCTTTCATATAATTTAAAAAACTTTATATTTTATAACTTTTACGTTAATTCAGGGTTCTGTTAATAATTATCTAGGAAACTTCTGGCAAAAGGTTTATTGGATTTATTTATACACATTGAATAACTAAAATTGATATACAAAAAAAATACGTACGTACTAAAAATTACTGTTAAGATTAAAATTACGTAGTATACTGGCCAGTGTATCTTTGTGGGTAATCTTCGTGTGGTTCGCGGATCAGCATGCTTGTTCTATCTAATATGCCGCGCGTGGTTCCAGACGTCTTCGTGCCGAGTGAAAGTGTGCCCACGAGGCGGTGGGTCGCCGTGCCTTCGCAAGGATGCTACCTGCTCTGCCTGCCTTCGGACGAAAGAATGAAGAATGTGTTTTTGTGTTCATGCCGGTTTATTTATACCACCTCCCGCTGCCTTCTTGACTTTCAACTGGTTATTTAATGCCAGTTGTTTTGAATATTTATACTTTGCTTAAATTAGAAGTTTATATAATAAATGTTTATATTAAATATGATATTATTTTATTTCAATTATTAATAATTAATATGACGACAATAAAAACGTTCATACTTTCAAAAACATAAACCACGGATCGTTATTAAATTCTTCAATGCTCGCTAATTCCGAGTTTATTTAAACAAATATTATTAAAAATCATCATTTTAAAATATCACAACATTCGGGTCCGCTCCGATTTAAAAAATTTTTTGAGCTTGTCTAAAAAATTTTTTTGTTTACTTTACTATTGATCTTACATTTATTTGTTCATCATATTAATCATTTGTATTTTCTTATAACTAAATTACAATACCAAAATGTATGTCACCAAATTTTTACATGTACTATACAGAGATTTTAACATTCAATTATTACAATAATTTTTCATTTTCAAGTCTTTACCTTGCTTGATTGAGATTATTTTCATAATAAGATTTCTAAATTAAATTTTATTCTCTAGTTTTTAGATTTAGACTTGAACACATTTTCAACTTTGATTGTATAGTTAAACATTCTAACATTTTAATACAATATAATAAACTTAAATTTCCAAATTCTTACATGTGTGATTGATGTTATCTTATAATAAATTATTTCACTTGATTTTAATTTCAAGCTTTTCAATGTCTTTTACCATATTTTATATTTTATTTTACAACTAAACATTCTAACACTTTAACACTCTATAATAAACTTTAATTCCAAATTTTTACATGCGCCTAATTGCCATTTTTTAATAATAGATTTTTCTATTAATTTTTAATTTTTTATTTTATTTATGTATTTTTTAGTTTAATTTTTTACATTTATCCGATTAGCATTATTTCATAATAATGAAGTATAACTCTTTTTTCTTTTTCTTTTTATAATTATATTCGATTGTACTAAAAACATCCCTGGAGTTATTTTTACATTCTTTCCATTTGTTTATTTTTATGTTGTTCGTATTGAACTCGCCAAGGAGAATTTCACTAGCATGATATAAAATGTTAAATTTGACTCTATTCCAATTCAGATTTTTAAATATTGTACTTTTAAATCTATTTATAATTTCTACTGGGTCTGAATTTTTTAATTGCTGAATTTCTAAATTATCATGATTGTTAATTATTTGTTTTTCATCAGGATCAATTACCGGTTTATTATTTATGCATGTTGATTGTTTCTCGAATTTAACTTCCATTTTTAAAGGATGTACTTTTTTATCCATTTGTACATTGGACTGTTTGAAAGAATTTTGTTTATTTTGTTCAATGATCTCTTGATTATTGTCTATTTTTTCATCTATACTACGTTTATTTACGTTATTTTGTCCGTCAATACTACGTTTATTTTCATTACATGTTTCGTTAATATCTATACTACGTTTATTTTCGTCAATAATACGTTTATTTACGTTATTTTGTTCGTCAATACTACGTTTATTTTCATTACATGTTTCGTTAATATCTCAAAAACGTTCGTTAAATTTTTCGATAAAATCACGTTTATTTTCGTCCATTATTTCCTTCATTTCTTTAAAACCTTCCTCCATTTTTTCCATCATTAACCTACATAACTTTTCCATCTTACTTTCCACGTGACTCGATTTATCTACGCTTTCCATTTCTGAACTTTAACGATATAAATCCCTACCACAAACACAATTTTTAACACTTTTTGACCTAACCTTTATATCAAATTTAAACAATTTTCGTGACACACTTTATCCAATTAATCCTTTAACCAGATTTCCTCAATTAACATGTCCTTGTTTACGGGCGCCAAATATTCTTATATTTGCTAAGTTATTAATAAGATATTTTAATTATATATTCTTTTTATATAATTTTAAAAAAAACTTTATATTTAATAACTTTTACGTTATATCAGGGTTCTGTTAATAAATTATTAGGAAACTTCTGGCAAAAGGTTTATTGGATTTATTTACACACATTAAGATAACTAAAATTGATATACAATAAAAATTACTGTTAAGATTAAAATTACGTAGTATACTGGCCAGTGTATCTTTGTGGGTAATCTTCGTGTGGTTCGCGGATCAGCATGCTTGTTCTAATATGTCGCGCGTGGTTCCAGACGTCTTCGTGCCGAGTGAAAGTGTGCCCACGAGGCGGTGGGTCGCCGTGCCTTCGCAAGGATGCTACCTGCTCTGCCTGCCTTCGGACGAAAGAATGAAGAATGTGTTTTTGTGTTCATGCCGGTTTATTTATACTACCTCCCGCTGCCTTCTTGACTTTCAACTGGTTATTTAATGCCAGTTGTTTTGAATATTTATACTTTGCTTAAATTAGAAGTTTATATAATAAATGTTTATATTAAATATGATATTATTTTATTTCAATTATTAATAATTAATATGACGACAATAAAAACGTTCATACTTTCAAAAACATAAACCACGGATCGTTATTAAATTCTTCAATGCTCGCTAATTCCGAGTTTATTTAAACAAATATTATTAAAAATCATCATTTTAAAATATCACAACAATATATAGCGTCTTCCAATATGGACTTCCGAACTTTGACAGATGATAGCGGCCATATTGTTGAAGCTGCATCTGTCGAATTGGCAGTCATTTATTCAGTCTGTTTTGCCAAATCACCATGGACGGAAATAGCATTCAACAACACGTGCAAATGATAAAATTGTTTTATCAATATGGGTGTTCTGTTCAGGCAACGTTCCACAGTCGCCATAACTGTCCTACCGAGAGGACTATACGCAGTG
Source organism: Acanthosoma haemorrhoidale (assembly GCA_930367205.1). Taxonomy (NCBI): domain Eukaryota; kingdom Metazoa; phylum Arthropoda; class Insecta; order Hemiptera; family Acanthosomatidae; genus Acanthosoma; species Acanthosoma haemorrhoidale. The sequence continues at coordinate 112,777,921 of OV884009.1, read as the reverse complement.
TGGTGGATAAATTTAAGTCCACTGGTTCAGTAAACAATCAACCAACACCTGTACGTTGACGAAACGCAAGTTCTGCCGAAAACATCGACGCTGTCCGTGAGAGTATGCAGGAGAATCCGAGGCAGTCGATTTTGCTTCGCTCACAAGAACTCAGTCTTTTGCAGGCCACAACTTGGCAAATTTTGGGTCATCATGACTTGGGCCTGCACCCATACAAAATTTAACTGACCCAGGAGCTGAAGGTAAACTACCATAGACAACAGCGTGTGGTCATCTCACGTGGAGGTGATGTGAACTGGCTACCGAGATCGTGCAACCACATTAGACTTTTTCTTGTGGGGTATTCTTAAGTAGCAGGTCTATGCGAATAAGCCACAAATCACAGCGGTTCTGAAAGCCAACATTACCCATGCCATCGGTCAAATTCAGCCTGATTTATACGCCAGAGTCATGGAAAATTGGACATTTTGGATGTGCACCACCCAGCAAAGCTGCGGCGGACATTTACACGATGTTATATTCCATACATAATGGCATCAATAGGCCTTTCAAACGAATAAAAAATTTCGATGATATCTCACACACACTTTGTTTTATTTGAATTTAAAGATAGGAAGCGCTTAATGAAAGAACCGATATATATAATAGCTTAAACATGAAACTCACAAATACCAGATTAGAATGACAGACTCGTGGGTGAAAACACAAGGAGGTTTATAGTTTTGAAAACCCCCTAAAAATTAGCACTAACAACTTAACTCTTGCCCATAAATTGATTTAAAACAATATCAAACATACATCAAATAGCTCATGTAATGTCGACAAAGGAATGACAGGGATAACCTATAAAAAACATAAACAGATTAATAAAATCCCTTATAGGAAGCTGCCCTTCATTATAACATATTTTTTTTTGACAGCGTGTTCTACACCAGGAGCGGGAAAACTAAAACGCTTGTCTCATGACAACAATTAGTGTACAATTGTAAAATTTTTGTAATTTGGGTTTAACACACCTAAGTGAGGGAGCAACGGTAAATGTCAATTTAGAGTAAGAAAAACGGGCTATTCTATCAGGTATTTATGATAATTCTACTCACTTATATTTGGGAATGTGGAATAAAATTGAATGTCCACATATTAGACACATAACAGAGCTTTCTTTGTTGGTTATTTAATTGTTCTTTGGTTGCCAGTAATAGATTGACTTTTGATAATTAGAAAACGGTTTTATCTAGTCTCTGTTATTATTTTATCCCACAAACCTTTTCGGAGGTTGTAGCCACAACATTTAGCTTCTAATTTATCACTTGAAATAAATTGTTAATATATAAAATCTATTTCAAACAATGGTATCAAAACTGTTAAGAGGGATCACTGTTCACAATACTCATTCATACATCTATATGTTATTGATGCTTTTATATTTCTAACAAAACCCAATGTAGACTTAGAAACATCGTACAACATAAAGAAAGACCTTCACACAAAACTAAGAGACCCATACGACATACTTATACACCTTCTTTCCATTAGGCAGACACTTAAAAAGCTAATTTGCTAGTCTGGATGGTAAGTAGACCAAATCCATGTCTCTCTCTGTACTGCTTACTTGTATCAGTTCAATTGCTTTTGATAAACGTTTAATTAATAAAAGTTACCTTGTTGTGGTCATTAGGAGAACCACTATTTGGAGAAGGAACAGAGGATGATCTTTTAGCTCTAAAAAGTGATCTAGATGTTTGAAGAACAGATACCTGGGATCCAAGATCAAGGCTGTGCCATCCTTTATTATTTATAGAACTATCTATGGCTGAAACACTGAGTCCAGCCTAAAAAAAAATAAATCAAATCATAAAATTAGTAGGCTTTATAGGCTGAAAATTAGTCATAACAGCAATATTGATGAATTTGAGTAATTTAAGGACTTTTTTTGTATATAGGATAAATAAAAGAGATGAGAATAAAATTACAAATTGATTAAATTACAAATGATTAGAAATGTTCTTAATAAACATAAGTTTTTACTCGACTCAAGAACAGTGTTATATCTCTTAAAGTTATGTTGAGCCACTTCCATGCTTTTGAACCTATGATATCTTCTAATCATCATCTATTTGCTTTTTTATTGAATTTGAGCCTTAAATATAAATCTTTCTCCCTGTTCTTGGAATTTAGGCTACTAATAATGGTGATATGATCCCCAAAGCCTAGGTGCTGGGAAAGTATTATAAATATTTCCATTTAATCTTGTTGAGATCCTCTAGATAGCCACATGTAACACAAGGTAGGGTGCACAGGTAGGTACTATGGGGGAGGGGGAGCTCCTTGACTCAAACCTGTTTGTACTGGGAAATGTTTGGAGATCCTTGGAATTTATACTTGTATGTAGGTGCCAGTCAGGGCTATTTCTTCAACAGTCTAATTACTTTTTACATGTAACCAAACTTCTTCATACTGCTGATGAATCCAGCATTGAGGACATCTACATAACTGGAGAACCAAATGACTTTAATAGTACATGCTCTATTATAGACTGTCTCTGGAAAAATCCTCTTTGATAGTCATGCAATGTACCTTTTGATTTAGCGGTTTAATAGTAAGTGACATAACTTTGTTTACTGCTGACAAAGTATATGTTGAAAAAAGTTCATTTGTAAAAGGTGTGTGAAGTTTTACCAAGAAAAACAAAATAAATCAGGTATGGAATGAAGCAGTACAAGGTGAGAGTATTATTGTTTGATTGATTTATTTTCTTTGTGTAAGCAACACAATTAAAATCGGACGGACATCCTCTCATTATTATAGACATAAAGTGTTTCTCTCAATGTTGCAAATTTCTCTTCGGGCTGTATCAGAGAACAAAGGAATATAGTGAGGATGTGTAATAGTACTTCAAAAGTGTTCCAAACTATACAAGGTATTTGACAAGGCAGTCTTAGTGCTTAGTCTTTATACCATACATAGTCACAGCCCTAAGAAGAGCAAAGTTAAAGAGGCTCTATAACTTAGGATATAGGAATTTAAGGTTGGCCCTCTTCCTGCTTGCCTTTACAGATGGTTTTGTAGCATTCAGAAGGAACTCCAGTTTAACCTAAAAAATCGCCAACATGAACTCTTATAGAATAAATGTAACATTTTCATCAATGTTGCAAAAACAGATTTGGAAGAAGAACAAACAAATAAACTAAATTGTTTGTATTAACAGAAAACGTCTACGATTAATGGAACAAGCTAGTAATAAATATCTCAAACCCATCTGAATCAGTATGGATGATGGTTTCACTATTAGAATGATGAAATGAGAGGAAAGTTACCATAGAGGGAAACTTGGGAGTTCAACCAGCCAAGGAGATGGCTAAGGAGCACAGTCTTAGATGGTATGAAAATCTTATATAAGGGTCATCATGAATTTCACCCATTTTTCTTTCCATACCAAAAAGTATTTGTAATAACAAAGAAATGAAATATCATCATTTATTTAGACTGAATCTAAATCTGAAAGAAAAATAATGTATCTGACAGTGCTTAGAAAAATACAGATAATTTCATTCATATACCAAAATTAAACAATAAAGAAAATAAATAAGATAGATTTCATAATTTAGATAACTCTTACTTGAGATTGTTGCTTTTCTATTCTACTTCTGCTCTGAACTGTCATCGATTGTTCAGCAATATCCCATGATTTTTGACGTTGATTTCGCAGAGTTACTACTTCTTCTTTATTTTCACCAGCCGATGGAACTATCTGTAATCAACAAAACAATAACTCACTAAGTGATTAATTAAATTGATACATTTTTGCTTGAAGTAATTGATAATATCTTAATGTAGTTACATATTCAAGAAATTGAAACAACTAATATTTGAATTCAAACTAATACTTCATACGATTAACTACTACTAAAGATTGGATAGTGATGGGGCTCACTCAGCCTCATAGATATCCATTATTTATTCATGAAATGTTTGTCATGATTTTTTAAAATAGGATAACATGAAGTATGAGAAAAAAAATGAAACAAGGGAATGAACAGTAGGCCACTTTTCTCAGATTCAAACAAAAATTTTACATTCTATAAACTCTTATCTCAAAATCTTATTGTATATGAGATAAAAATATTTTATTTGTTAACCAAAATCCTGCAAATAAGTGGAAAAGGAATGTAGGAAAATATGGACAATTTTAATAGAAAGACACAATGGCAATAATAATGTAGCGAAGAAAAGAAATGTAAACTACAGGACAGAAAAGAAGTGATTAAAAATGTTTTTGAAGAAAAAAAAAGAAAAAAGCTGAAAACGTCCAGGTTCTGAGCATGGGCTACAAGATCACCAGGTGGCCATTGTCCTTCTCATCTAATATCTCCACTTATTCCCAGGTCCTCGAGGTTCAGTGTGATGTCAAGGCCCACTCCCACGCTAACCACCAAAGTCGGGGGAGTCTCCCCCAACTGGAATAGGATACATGGATCTACATTAACCTACACAACAGGCCTTGCTCAGTTCTATTTTGGCCAACCTACAGTTCAACTACCCCTTGTTAGGGCTTTATTTTTGGGTAAAATGTCTTGATTGGCCCTCAATGTGGCTTTCTTTCTTTGTGAGCTTCTTGCTTAGCACAAATCTCAGCTTACACATATTAGTCAAATGTACTTGTTATATTCTTTATATCCTCATCATTCACATGTGGCTAGACACCACCATGAGTATGTCTGCACCTGAAGGTTCAGGGTTCAGTGTTTTGAGACTGACTGGCTCCACTAGAGTACAAGGGTATTTCTCATCTCTAGTAGGGTCCTAGTAGTATTAATGGGGTGTACCATTTTAATCATCTCCCAGGTTCATCCTCCTTAGCTTAGTTATGTATAATCACATATAAATGTGAGAGATTTATCATTAATAGTGAATTGTGATAATTTATTATGTTAAATTTCTAGTACAACAAATCAATTACAACAAATATTTTAACTAAAATATACCAAACATACCTGAGGAAGTATATTGAAGTGAACATCTGTTCTTGAAGAAGTATGCTTTACATGGCAACGACTACGGACTTCTTCAGAAACTGCAACTAAGGCTTTAAAACAGGAAAAAAAGTTATTAAATGAATCAAGTGCCACTTTTAGTTTTCTATATTAACATAGAATACAGTTCACGCCATGTAAACAAATAGTTACTTTTATTTCACTTCTACATCTTTTTGTTGTTATTGTTGTCAGGCCTCGGCCCCGAGCCGGCATGTTGTCTTAGGACTATCAGAGTGAAATCTAGCAAGCAGTCCCATTTAAATTATATGCTCAGTAATTATTGTCACATCCGCCACCTGGCCACCTATTGAGGTGATGACCACCGTGAGTAACCCTAATTTTATTTGACATGCTGAAATTGGGTGTTCGGCAACAGACAGTGGATACTGCCCAGTAGGAGGACCCTCTTTGTTACTAAAATTTTAAGGAATGGTATTATATTGCCAGGAACCTTTGGTTTTGGTGATCCCTTTGAATGGGGTAGACATATCACACATTTGTTGGTTGCTCCAGACCTGATTGAGATATTTTGGCCCTTTGGATTTTGAATTATATTGTATTTTATTTCATTTACTGTAATATAAAAAAAATTGCCTCCCACCAATTTTATTTTGACTTCATAATTTAGAATTTATTATAAATTTTGTGGAAATTTACTATAAATTGTAAATATATACTACAACTCCAATTATTTTATTACACTGTATGTCTAGCGGCTTATACATTTTATTCTTGAATCATTTTTATAATTATGTTATTCAGGTTTTAATTTTGATTTGCATTTATTTGTTTTATCGTGATAACATTTACTTTTTAATAATTTTTTTTTATCCAAGAGGATTATTTGAATCAGCATAAATATTATTATTTTCTTATTAATACATAATTATAGCAATCTCAACTGTTCAACAAGAGAAATTAAATATTTTGATTTCATGTCATAAAAAATATTTTCTTAAATAAGTGCTTTTTAACTAAAAATCTTACTAATGAAAAATAATCTCTGTTTAAGGTTAGATATGAGGATATTGAATCCATTCACCAATCATATGATTCCACTTTAGACAGCTTGAACGAACTTAATGCATAACTACCAAAGTAAAATAAAATTGATAGGGCCCAATTTTTTTAGACTATTGAGAACTGTATTATTTTGTTCATGGGGTAGCAACTAAGCACATTGAATCTACCAGTACATTGTTACAGTCAAAATCTGCAACTGCTTCTAAATCATCAACCAACCTAACGCTTCCTAAGATTGAACTGCCTAAATTCAGTGGTCAGTTAACTCAATGGAGTTATTTTAATCTTACATTCAGTAGTCTTAACCACTCTAATCCTTAATTGAACGACATCAATAAATACAACTATTTGAAGGCCTCCATTTTTCAGCAAACATTTTTGATTTGACACATTTAAAATTCAATTCAGTCTTCAGAATGTTTTGACTGTTTATAGGGAGAATATGTCTGCCCTCAAAAAATTGCCTATTCCTCATTTATCATAAAATGAAAATTTTCCAACAAGTGATAAATTAATTTAATTTATTGAATCTAAATGTGTCGACATCAACATCATTAAATATATTTATTTTACAAAAATTGTTTAAACATAATAATAATTTAAAGGTCTTGATACATCAATTTAAGTCTCTCTCTGCTGGATAGGTTGGACTAGATGAAAGGAAAGGAGACTGCCACTGAAGATAATTGAGATGGTCATAGTATCCCTTTGTAAGCTCTTCTGTGGGTTGAGATATTGGGGGGATCCCCAATTCTAAATGAATTTTGGTATTCCTAATGAAACATGGTGCACCTAGTGCTAGTCGGAGTATTTTGTTTAAAAGTGTTTGAAGCCTTCTCCTGATCCAACTTGCTAGTGCAGTACCATACAGGGCAGGCACAAGTGAGTATTGGTAAAATGAGTGTCTTGTAAAGTTATGTTGTACAAGTATGTGTTTGTGATGAGTCTATTGATGAGCGGGTATAGTTGTTGCAATAGTCTGTTAGTTTATTGTAGTTTGTACGTTGTTTTAGTTTTCAGTTTAGTCTTGCATCCATATAAAGGCCAAGGTAGCAAACACTCTGATCCTTAGTTACAATCAATTGGTATACCATCAATTTTGACCCTTCTTAATCTACCTGCGCAGTATGAAAAGTTTTGTTCCACACTTTAAAGGATTAAGTTGTGATTTCCATTTTTTTTAACCAGGAGGATACTTGGTTCACTGACTCCTGAAGAAGTTCTGTAATGGAAGCTTCAATGATTTTTCTATTGCACAGGAATTAGGGTGTCATTGTCAAATATCAAAAGGGTCGATGTAGTAATGGAAAAGTCATTGCAGAATAAATTAAAGAGTTGAGGACTCGGTATAGCTTCTTGAGAACACCTGCATTAATGCTTGTTGCTATGCTAAATGTTGTATTTACACATACATAAAATTGTCTTTCAAACAAAAATGATTTTAAGATGTGAAGATAATTTGAAGGTTTGAAGACAACTTATATAAGAGGCCATCATGCCAAATGGTGTCGAATGTTGATGCTTTGTCTAGGAAGGCTCTAGTAATATACTGTCTATATTTGAATCCCTAGTAAAAAGATTCAGCCACTCGGTGTATAGAATTGGTGGTGGAGTGACAATTTTTAAACCCAACCTGGGGATTGAAATAATATTGTTTTCATTAAGGTGTCCCTCCAAGCGAGTTTTGGTTGATTTTTCTATTAATTTTGAGGTTGTGTTGAGCAAGCTGATCGGTCCATAGCTTTTCAATTGGATTGTCTTTTAGCTTCCCTGGTTTGTGAAAAAAATAACAGTGCCTTAATAAATCATTAAATAACATTTTTCCATTTTCTTTGAAAATGTCCCAACCTTAAGCATGTGTTAAACACACATACAAGAAGGATGATGCATTTCCTTAATAGTTTTTTCAATACTACATTGGGTATGAGGTTTTCTCCTGGAGCTTTTTCCATTGCTAGGAATTTAATGTTCATGGCTATTTCTTGAAGAGTGAGTAATGGGTGTAAATGTAGTGTTTGTATATGGTGAAGTCTGGTGTGTTTGAACCAGTAGGTCGGTATTTTCGTCATCCTACCTTTTAGAGCTTCTGCATAGCGGATCCAAGAGGTCATTTGTGACCCAGTCCTTGGTAAGGCGTCTGGGATTCTCAGGAGTAATTGCTCCTATGTCCTGAAGAGTATCCATGTAAGAAGGGCCCACCCAACCAGAATCTTATAGATATGAGGGTTATTGTTTCCCCCAATAATTCTCTTTAATATGTTTAAAAGTTACATTATATTTACCATATAGATGCCAGACACAAGAACGCCTTTAAACTAACACCAAAATAAGCACTTAAATAATAATAAAATATATCTCCTTATTTATATGTTAGAGACTTTTCCCCCTCAAAGAAGCAAGTCACTAATAAACTGAAGTCATATACACAGTTTACATTATACGAGTGATTTTTTTTATTACCATGAACCATACTTAAAAAATCCTGGCATTTATAGTATGCCTTGAGATGATTTTTAATCATTATTCTATGACTGGTAGAAGCAGGGATAGGGTTGTAAAGAAATGAAAATTTATTAAAATGAGAATTACAACAATAATTATTTAAAATTGAAGATTGTTTTTCGAGCTTAACTTGATAAGATTTATATCACTTTTCAAGGTGATAATTTGCAACATCCATACTACCATCAAATTATGTCAGCCAATATTGAAAACAAAAATTCTTAATATTTCTATTACTGTTCTTTGACAATAACCTAGATACCTTATGAGCTGTCTAGAGATATAACGAAGAGAATGCCCATCTCCAGATTTAGTCATCACACAGAGTAGTCAACTCAAATTCATAATTTCAATGATTTTGAACTCACAAAAACTTCTTAGCTTGAAAAAGTAGGTTTGCAGCTGATTTAATTGTAAAAAAAACTAATAAAGTTACTGGTGAACCAATAAGAGCAATTAAAGAATTTCAGCATTTAAGTTACTAATCAACTATAATCTTAAGAATTTGTTAATTCTACTGTTTTATATATTTAGTAACATTCAATAAGATGAACATACCTGTCAAGGATTATAATAAAAAGTAAATATTTACACAAATATCAAGGTGTTGAAATATTTATGATAAGGAATGTAGATGCTAAAGTAAGGAGAGGAAATAATAAATTAATAAGCATCCTTAACAATGTAGTTTGGAGTAAACAAATTTATGGGAAGATGTGAGAGCCAGAGGACTCAGTTATGAAAAATAGAAAAGTGGATTAGGCATAATGATCTTCAAAAAGCCAACTAAATAATTACTATTGATAAACCTTTTTATGTGTTTATTACCTGCAAGATATGCCACACTATCAGGAGTTACTTCAAATTTATCTCTTTTATAAGGTTTAGCTATGATGGCTAAAAGTGATGTTAACACTCGAGCAGTTCTTGAAACAGAAGTTGGAGTTGTATGCCGAAAGCCTTTTAAGAGATGACCAACCAATGCGAAGTGGAAATTGGCTAAAAATATTGTAAAATAGGAGTATAAATAGAATACCATACTGTTTAGTTTATAAGTTTTTTTGTAATAATTACCTTTAAAACTCAATCCAACAGCATGATCTAATTGTTTGAAATGCCATTCCAAAGGTTCTCTAGTTACCATCATCACAGTTTCTATGGGCTTTAAAGAAAGTTTTTTTTTTCAATCATTAAATACTATATTACATTGTACTTCATATAACAAACCTCTCAAAAGTTGTAAAAGAATTTTCATAAAATTCTCTCAAATATTTTACTAAAATCAGGTTTTAACAGGGCTCATATTCATCGTTTAAATAACTCTCGGTTCAAGTAAAGAACTATTCAGTATGCTAGCTACGGGAAATAAGCTTTCTTACTCTTTTATTGAAACTAATTCAGTGTTCTGCACGTTTTAAAGTTAGTCATGTAATTTAAATGTAACACACCAATCACAGTGAGAAGTGGATTGAAACTATATTATCCCTTTGGTGGTAAATAAAGGGGGTATTAATTCATTTAGTTTTCTGCATTGGTTTTAAAAGTTGCAAAGAAGAACTGTATTAGCATTAATTTAATTCCAATTATTGTTTTGAATGGTAGAAGTGTTAATTTAACTCAGGTTAAAAAAAAAATGTTCTGCCTCCACAATTATTTAATTCCGGGTTTGGCCGCTTTAAATAGGGAATCAGCAACCTTTTCTGACATAAGCCACATTAAACATGTACAATATTCGAGACAAACCATTTAACTCCAGCTCTGAATAATGAAATAAAACCTAGAAATTGTAGGCTTTAGTGAACATAAATATAACAGTATAACATTATAATAGATGCCAATAATAGAACGCATAGTACATCATAACAAACACAAAATAATACATCATTGTCACTTCCTTGTTGTAGATCTGATAGTAGACAGTAGATAGCCTTGCAGATAAGCTGGTGTACAGTGTTCTCTGGTAGGTCCTGTGCCACTCACATCTGAAGTATGTTGCACATCCTACACATGTTCATCAATTGTACCTTCTGTAGGAGATTCTTCAGGATTCCTTTCTGTTTTATTGCGGAACTGAAAAGTCTTCCTGTCATCTCCTATGTCTCCTCTGGACGCCAAATGTCTGAGCAATACAGTTTACTGTCTTCCATCAGGATGTTATGTGTGAGCATACAAAGGATTTGTTTCAATCAGTTGTACTTCTCCCACTAAAGTGTCATATTTACTCTCCCTTCCAAGTTTCTTGAGCGAGACTGGCCTGGGAGTTGTTAATTATGAAGATGTACTAAGACCAATAACCGACTTCCTCTGGTGTTGAACAATCCTCTCGTGGGGGGTTTCATTAGTGGTAGTACTTAGCAGACTTCTGATTGAGTGGAATGAGTTTGCTAGAAGTGGTCCTCATTTACTTTATTGCATCCTTCTAGAATTTAAAGCTAGAGATATTGTCTTCCATATAATCCCATTGTAGTGCTTCACCTACCCATTTCCCTGGGGGTTATAAGGAGTTGTGCAGCTCGTCACTAAATTCAGACTTGTGAGATACTCTTTCAGCTCACTCCATATTAAGGGTGTTCCCCAGTCAAAATGTGAATTTCCAAATAGGGCTCCAAAGGTTAAAGATAATTGTTGGAGGCAATTGAAGAACTGATTTCTTTGCACGTAAAGGTGAACGGAAACCTGGAGAACTCATCCACTATCGTAAGTAGATAGCAATTTCCACCTATTGAAGGAAGTAGTCCTTCAAAGTCAATATTTAGTCTTTCGAAGGGTGTGGTTGCCATAATAAGGGTCCCCATCTATCATGTTTAAAAAGGTGTTTTGAGTTGTGCACAAATATCACAAGAGTTTATCATCTTCCTCATGTCATCTAAAGAAAAGGATAAATTTTTGCAGTGGACAAAGTGATACATTCTAGTAATACCTGAATGCCGTGAAGATATGTGGAGGTCTAAGAGTGTACTTCTACTTGATGCTTCATTGATTGAAACCCATATTCTTGAAAGGGTGTCTGCCACTTAGATATATTTCCCTGAAGGGTATATAACATTAAAATGAAAACAAGACATCTCTAATTTCCATCTCATTATTTTGTCATTTTTTTTTTTTAAGTCGTCTGTTTTGTCAAACATGAAGGCCATGCTTTTTTGATTGGTGATAAGCCATAAGAGTTAGCCAATAAGAAAATATCTTCATTTTCTTAGAACTTCTATGATGACCTGTGCTTTTTTTCGACTGCTGAATACCATTGTTCTGGCTTTGATAGTACTTTTAAGAATGCCACTGGTCAGTCAGATTGAGACAACAAAACACCTGTAGTGAATTTGGAAGCTTTTTTTTTCTACAGTGAATGGCACATTTTCAGACAATGGAAGATGAAATGTTTAAACGAAACTAAACTAAGGAAACTTTAGTTGATCGAAAGCCTTTATTGATCCATAGAAAAAGTTTGAGTTTTCGTGAGTGGTTGTAATTTTTAGGAAAAACTAGGGATCCATTTAGAATAATGGGAATACATTTTTATTGCCCTTTTCAGAGCAGCCATTGAGTCTGGGATAGGTAGATCCCACAAAAGGCAAAGGCACTCAGATTCGGGTTTGACGGTACCTTTGCTTATAATGTAGCCCAAAAGATTGGTTAAGTTTCTGGAAAATACACATTTATACACATTAAAATATAAACTATACTTCTTTATGGCCAGGAGGAACCGTTTGACATTTTGGTTGTGATCTTCTTGAGTCATCCCGCAGATGATAACATAATTGATGTACGGAAATATGTTTTGTAATTTCTCATCTTTGATAATCTTGTTGATGATGGGGTGGAAACACGCGACACTGTTGGTCACGCCAAAAGGTATCCTGCAGAACTGGTAAAGCCACCCATCAGCCTCAAAAGCAGTATATAGTTTCTCATGTTACACAATTGGAACCTGGTGAACTTAAGATCCATACTACTGTATATCTTGCATTTAGCAACACAATTGACATTATCGTCAATCCTTGGAAGAGGGTATGCATCTAATAGTGTAAATCTGTTGATGGTTTGAGAGTAATCAACTACCATTCACTTTTAGGAATTCTCGTTGTTGTCTTGGACAAACACTTTCACACAGTAAGAGATAAACTTTCTTCTACTACTCTATCCTTTAAAAGAAGCTCTACTTCTCCTCTTATAAAGTTTCTGTCCGCTTCAGAATACCTCCTTGACTTTATGCCCATGGGTCTTAAGGTAGGTGTTAAATCAGAAAAGAGGGAAACTCCATTTACTATCGCCAACTGTATCCCACATACTGTGATAGGAACTCTAACCCCTCCAAACGATAGTTTGACACTTCTGTGTTTACCCATTATGTCATGACTTATGATAGTGTCTGCACACCTTGTCCTTCAATACATTCAATCTTGCCTTGTACAAGGTTGTTGAAAACCCAGGTTGACCATACAGTACCCATCAATACGTGAGTTAACAGATATGGCTGCAAGACTCACATTACTTGAAGCTCTTGTCGAGATTAATTGATAATGTCTCACAAACTCGGTGCTGATGAAGCTATAAGAGCAAGCTGATTAATGATAGCAGTACCAACTAGGGTATCTCCTATAAGGCCATTGTATGAACTTTTACAACTACTTTTGATAAACAGGAAGGGGCAGCAATGAGGACTGATGCTGATGTCTTCTCGTTATTTTGACTCTTTCCTGCTAGACAAACTTTGGCGAAATGGCCCTTCTTCTTGTAATAATGACAAATTCTATCATGAGCAGGACAGACTTTACGAGAGTGTCTACAATTTAACAATATATCCAGGTTGTGGATGCAGCAGCTGAGACAGGTGTATCATTGAAACAATCCGATTGCGAGGACTCGGGTGTGGGTTGTACTATGGAGTGGACTGATGGAACCTCAATGTCATTAATATACAATTGCAACTGTTTTTCAGTCATTTCGAGAGATATCACCTTATCATAAGCAGTATTGAGAGTAAGGCAACAAATATGATCAGAGAGCATACCCATGATAAAAGTATCTCTTATGGATTCATCCCTATATGGATTGGCAGTAACGGCTTTAAAATTACAATCTTTGCCGAGTGTTCTTAAGGCTTGAAATAATTGGTCTAAACTCACCAGGTAGTTGGTGGCTTGTAATCAATTGATGGCGAGCAAATATTACATTACTAACATTGACGTCAATTGCTTTAAGAACCTCTTCATTTTAATTCACCTATTCATTACCTAAATAGCTTCTTCATGGCCTGAACAGTCTTCAATAAATTCATAGACTTCTGGTGACACAAGTGTGATTAGATAGTCCAATTTCACAGCATTATGATCGACTTAGGATCTCCGAATGAACGATTTGAATGTGTGAAAACAGTGATTCCAAATTTTAGATGAATTACTTGAAATGGGTTCAGCTGTAAGTTTTTCTGGTTTTAGCACAGACGGCTCCATTCTCACTCAGGTTATTTATGATCAATAAATTGTAATGAAATAAGGCGTAGTAATTTATTGAACATAAATATAGCACTATAACTTTATAATAGATGACAATAATAGAACGTAAAGCAAAATCATAACACAAAATAACCTGTCACACACTGTTATAATATAGCAACAGCCTTATGGATATTGATTACAAATATAATACATCACTCTGGAATACTGAAACTTCGGCAAAACAACATAACTACTCACTCAATATTTCTTGTCTATAATGACACAAGCCCACTTTTTTCCACTTCCCCAGATTTCAATCCCTCCCCCCCTGGGACACCAGCAAGTTACAGAAATGAGGCCGATGTAGAAGAGGTTCAGGATACACTGCAATATCTTTCAGTTAGGTATGACAGGATAAAACATAAACATAACTCAAGAGAAAATGAATAGAAAAAGAACTTTTTCCTTGTGTTCTATGCGTTTATTAGATTGCTGGTAATTATTAGATTATTAAAGTGGTCTGTATGATAAAATAAGATTAGGGGTACTAAATGATGATAATATATTCACAGAAAAGGTGGTTACCGGGGATTTGGAGATGGGTTGTTGCTAATGTCTTCACTGCTTCCATAATTCTTGCTGGCCTAGAGTCTATTCCACAATTATAGAGCAATTGAAAGATGAAATAGGTTGCTACATCATGTGGTCAGTCTCTTGTTAACCATGCCATGAGGCATGCAAAATGAGTCTGATAGCAAGAGAGAGGTTTCAGTTAAGAGGGGGTGCTAGCATGGCACAGGTCAGAATGCAAGGCTCATATTTCAGGGAGCGGTTATTCCTCAACAGATGTCATTTAAATTATGAGACATCATTGTGATGATACAATAGAAAGCTGTACCAGATAATAAATTTTGTCACAAGTCATTGAGAAAAAAAACTTAAAGCAAACCTGTAAAATTAAATGTATTTTTTGTAGTTACCTACCTTCTCATCAAATATTCCTTGTGAGTCTAAAGTATGCAGATTTTGCTCCAACAAAGCCAAACCAGAAGCATATAAAGCAAGTTGATCTAACTGAAGAACAGACACTCCAACCCAAAATAAAAATTTATGAATCGGAGATTCCTAAAAATACAATAATAATTTGATAGAATTGACATCAATTTAATGCTTAACAAGTTTAAATGTAAATTTTAAAAATAATAACATGCTTCACCTTCTGGTCCACGCTTCATGAGTAAAAAGTAAAAAATTCAACCGAAATCAGTCATCGCCAAAATAAGTACCAATATTGTTTATTAGTTCATTATACACTGGATAAGTATTAATTAAAATTCCTGTCTACTTAAATCCATTAGCATTCAGTCACTAAGTAAAAATCATTAGGAGGAGCCTTCCTTCCTAAAGAAATAGAAATTTTTCTATCAAAAATTTGAGAAACATCAGTTGATGGTACTACTTCCAACAAGACCAATGCTTCTATGAAAACTCTGTAGGCGTTCTTCTGTGGTTTCACTGCTCCTTCATTTTAAAAAGTCTTAACATTTATTAGCTGGTCAAGAGATGAGAGAGAGAGAGAGATTCAGGTTTTTAATCCTTGCATTGGTATTTCCTTAAGTGTCGGCGAGGTGGGGCTGATCCAGTGAGGTTACAGGGAGAAAACCCAGGTTGTTAGATAGTACACCCTCCCACTGGCTCTGACGCCGCATCCTGTGGGCCAGGGTGTACTGTTGGCCTGTCACCATTGCCTGCTGGGGCCCCTGCAAACAGCACCATTGACATCCCCAGCCCAACTCTAGATCAGTGCTAAAGGCAAGCCCACTGAAAGGCAAACACTCCCCTCTGACCTCTGTTAAGATAGACAGAGTGGAGGATAACCCACCCGGTGAGTGCAGGGCAGCTAAGAAAAGAGAGAGAGAGAGAGAGACCCCTTATATATAAATCAATTATATAACCGTACTAATTAAATCCTATGCCCACTTAAATTCAATGAACAGATGCGACTGGTGTTCTGCTTTCAGATTAAGAGCAACATTTAAATCATAAAAAAAAAACTATGAACTAGGATAGGTCTGCCTTTCCTAAAACCAAATTGTTATTCACCTATCTTACATTATAAAAGTGTACAATTGAAGAGGTGACTTTAGAATAAAGTTAATTCCAGTACTATATCTTCTACAAATAAAAATAAAAATATTATGCAAGAAAAAAAATCATTTCAGGCTATTTATACTTACTGGGCGCAGTAAAGGTTGCAGTCTAGTTAAACACATTACTAAGGATTCTAGTAAAACAATATCATTAAAACTTTCAAGAGCTTTAACCAAGATGCGTAGCAACTGCTTGATATCTTGATCTGTTACAGTTTTAGCTAAAAATCAATAAAGAAATTTAAAAAATAATAATAATTTACAAAACCATCTAAAAAGAGAAAATGAACTTACAGATGCAGCCAAAAACAATAAGAGCTCTGGGCTGCAATGCTGGATTATGACAAAACGCAAAGTTTTTAGCAAGACATGTCCAAGTATGCAGCCAATCTGAGTCTGGAATATCTCGCATACATGCCTACAAAATAATATTTTTATATTACAGGGGATATAATACTTACACATAGTAGTAGTTCGTATATGCTAAGATTTTACTTTCTTATTCATAAGTAGTCAAAGGAGATTTATAAAAATTTCATAAAGAGTTTATAAGTTTATTTCATATGATGTTTCATTTAATATGATCTGAGGGCATTATATGGTTCCAGTGCATAATTTTTTTTATTTTAACTGTTTCATAATAACATGATTGGCAGTTATCTCCAGCGGTAAAGATTTGATAAAAAGAGAAAGAGGGAAACGAACTGACACACTTGAACTCAAGAGTAAGACTAACTTTTATTATTCCGACAATCCTACACATATAGGATCATGGGTTGTTTACATCTTATGGGTTGATCTTATTTATTTACAATACAGTCATACTCCTGACTTTAACTCCCCCCTGCCAGTTTCCGACCATCTGTTGGGAACTTGAAAAAAAAAAATCATAATGAAAACATAAAACTTATAACTAAAATTACTCCCAACTCATAAACCATAATGATTCCGTACTCACAAGAAATAATTAAGCAAAACCTTACAGGCCTAAGAAACTAATATAATAATAATAATAAATAAACATAAAGAAAGACCAAAGTCTGGTCCGAACTGAGGTGTGTGCAGGGGCGACGATACTACAGATAGATTGCTATTTGGAAGGCTTCCCTGCTGGAAGCTTCAACTGCTCTATATGTACAATCCTACGCTTCCTGGGTCCGTGGACACTTTTTACAGTCACTAGATTGTGCTCGCGAATTGCGACCACCCAGGAGGGACCCTCATACCGGGGGGACAACTCTTTGCTCCGATTGGATGCAATCTTCTGCTAAACTGTGGCCTCTATCGTGACACGCCCATCGATCGGTTGGACACCCACATTCTCCCTCGCTACCCTCCTAGTCTTTTCCACTGTAATACGCTCATAAACCTTCCCCCACAGTTTCCCCAACGCCACGCGGTTGCTTACAAGCTATACGGACATCTTGTCACCTGTCCCCGTCCCACTGGCGTCTCTGCGGTGGCCGCAAAGGCCAAAAAGGATATCGAAGGTGAGAATCCTGTGACCGTGTGGATGGAGTGGTTGTATGCCATTACCGCCATTGGCCCTAACCCTTTATCAGCATGGTAGGCCTGGAGATGGTCCCCCAAGGTGCTGTGGAGACACTCGATTCCTCCTCTCCTCTTTGGATGCCCTAGGGAATTAACATGCCACACTACGTCTAGTGCTTTCATTTCCTTTCCCACATCGGCGTTATCAAATTTTCTCCTGCCATATGACGCGATCCGATCAGGGACTCCGTAGAACTGGAACCACCTCCTCAGCACTCCTAACGCCACCTCAGAAGATTTTCCCCGGAAGGGCTATGCCTTGGCCGCTTTACTAAACAGGTCAATCACGGTGACTCATTTGTGTCCCTTCTAGGTGAAAATATCGACTAGAAAATCGCTCAGCGGTGTTTGCGCTCTGGAGGTCTCCTCATCGGCCTGGATCATATTCAGGATACTCCTTTTTACCCTGCATACGAGAGCCGCTCTCAACGCTTCAGCGTCTCCTTGTGTTATCAAGTCTTCAGTCCTTTTCGACTCTATCCGTGTTATCAGCCAGTCACCCCCCTTAAGGAAATGATTCACCTCCCCGGTCTCACCTGCGAACCTTTCCAGGTCTGAAATGGCCTTTCTCATGTCTTGAGCCGTTATTGCTTGTATCTTTATCCAAGCCAAAGTAGTGGCATGGGCCGCTGCCATGGTTGTTTGCGGTATGTTTGGTGCTGCGTTCAACACCGCGGGTCACAATACTCCCTCAGGCATTATACTATTAAACTTAAATTAGCAAACTATATATTAACTTATCGTTCGCTCAGAACAAAAAAAAAAAAAAAAAAAGCACAGACGCTACACCACTGTGCGAGAATCCTGGGTTTCGGCACCAGTTAATCTCCGGCGGTAAAGATTTGATAAAAAGAGAAAGAGGGAAATGAACTTACACACTTGAACTCAAGAGAAAGACTAACTTTTATTATTCCGACAATCCTACACATATAGGATCATGGGTTGTTTACACCCCATGATCGTATTTATTTACAATACAGTCATAGTCCTGACTTTAACTTGGCTACAGAAATTTATATTTAAATTAAATAATAGTTACCTAATACAAACAATGATTTATAAAAAATGTATACATTCTTTGTTGTTAGGGAATGAATTGGTTTCTTTAACTCGCTTCATTCCTAGTTTCTTCCTTCCACAATTCCATTCTCTTACGTCTAGCACATTGATCTAGTGAATAACTTTCAAAACATACCTGTCTAACTCCTGTGAAAGTCTCACAGAACTTAACAACTCTCAAAGTCTAATACCGAATGAATACATGTCTGACCGGTTTGTATAGTACCCTGCTATTTATTGGCAACCACAATATTGTTCCCTGTAGTCCCGACAGGTAACTTTGGTACCTGGTTTTATATTATGAGGTCCAAATACTATTTCTATGCACATTATTTCAACAGAAATCTCACTTCCTTAAAATTGACTTACAGTGGCAGGACATCCCGTTCCCACGTCAAGGCCTCTAACATTAGCCCCCACCAGTCGTCCCAGTCTATTGCTACTGCCATCCGATTCCAAACTCCCAGAAAATGTACATCACTAACCACACCATCCCTCCAGTTTGGAGCCAAAGCAGTAGTTTTGGCATTCCTATTCTTCTTGGGACATGAAGCTGGTCCATCAATGTTTTTTTGGGTATTTGTGTATTTCCCATCCTAACCACAAGTCCTCCTAAGCTAAATCTACCTATCTTAGATGTAGCTGTAGACAATCCAGCGTGGCAAAAGCAGTTTGCTACCGTCATCGAACTTCATCCCAAGCTTTTTCCACTATTAGAATAGCATCTATAACGGAAATTTTGGTTGCCCTATTTTCATCTGGGTCTTGCAATATTTGGATGATCAGTTTTTTGCGGAAATTGGATTTAACTTTTTGAATAACACCCTGATCCAGTGGCTGCATTATTGATGTTGAGTTAGCAGGAAAAAAACCAAAAAACTTCAATGTATTGTAGTCATGTCAATTTGATGTGGGATGGGCCACTATCAATTAGAAGGAGAAACTTGCCCATACTATATTAATCCACACGTTAGCAACGCTATGAGGACACTTCCTTCCTCACCAGATATCTTTCAAAAAATAATTTTGTTTTGGTTGCAGAATCTCTGAATCCAGGATTTATTAATTTCTCATTGACCCTAGCAAGGAACAAAGGACCATTCAAGGTAATGTGCTGCTGACTTCTTTTCAATTTAAACCAAATAAGAAGGGCTGATTTGACATTGTTAAATTGGGATTTTTGAAGTTTTTTAACTGTTGGAAGAAGCCATTGGTTTGTATTCATCTTCATTTTACATTTTGAAGAAATAGAATGACTTACATTCAGCTCCTTTTTTAAGTCCTTGTTGGCCTTACCATTGGATATTCTACTGAAAATGTGAATTTGATCTTCAAGAGAGAATGATCACCATTTCTGAGTCATGTTTCACAAATTGCACACTACAAAATTTTCGTCACACTAAAAAATTACTATAACAAACTGAATTTTCAACTGAAACAAACAAAAGGGTACAGGATAGAAGGGACAAGGCAGGAAGCAGGTGTAAAAGGCGGGAAAGCGATGCAGCATATATTTACATTTTGAGCTGACTCCGTCTTCCCTTTTCCACTGCCGTTACAACAGATGTTTTTAACCACTTGCTAAATGAAAAACAAGTTGCTACGACCGATATGGGCTTCAGCTTTTAATACCGATGTGGTTCCAAGTAATAGCAACACTAATCAAAATGACTCAGCTATTAAAATACCCCCCAATTTTTTTTTGCATAATGCAAACAATTATAAACTGTTACTAAATGATCTGAAGTTGTTAAGTTTGGAGCCATACACCACAAAACTTGCAGGAGATAAAAGTATAATTATGTTAATATCTGTCAATGACTATCGAACAATTACAAATTATTTTGACCAGGAACAAACACAAAACTACATGCATGGCATGGAAAAAAGTAAAAATACTCGGTTGTTAATAGAGGAATTCATTATTTACACGCTGAGGACGGAGTTAAGGGCAAATGAAAATGAAATTTCAAGAACTTTGAAATGGTATAAGTATCACATACCTTAAATAATAAAATGCCTATGCCCCTCTGCACTGTAACCCTGGTCAACAACAAAGAAGAAAAAAAAAATGTACTCAATTAAAAATTTATTTCATGCTATTATAAGTGTGGAACCGAAGCATAAAAAGGGTAAAATCTAACTATACAGGTTTTCCCTACTTTCCATTAATTAAAAATAAATTACCATCACCTATAAGACTTGGAGTTATTTACTCCAGTAACAGAGAAAATCCAAAAAGACAAACCAGATAAACTTCTCCAACATTTCATATGCCTCTGGTGTTAAATCACAAGAAACTAATAGCACCATTCTTAATAATGAAAATATTTTATTATAAAAAACCATATATACCTTGACCTCAACAACTGATAGGTTATCCTTAATACTGGTATAATCAGTTAGATAGAATGATATTGTTCCACAGAGACACCAATCTTTACTGTTACCTTTAAATACATTTATGACAAATAAATTTTGTAAATTAAAATTGAATCTTAAAGCGGTATCCGCAAACATAAACATATATATACAAATCCGCCAACACTAACTACTCCTTTGTGTAAGCCTTCTAATAAAAAGATTCAGCAATCAGAAATACAAAATCTGTATACTCCAAATCGGCATGCAATAGCTTCAGGAGATCTGAACTGGAAAAATGGCCATAATTTATCGCTGCCATAGCTATAAAACATCGACCAAAAAGGGTATCCTCTCAGTCCAGGAAACAACCAATGTAAAATATAATACTATACAACTCCACAAAGTGTATATAAGTGCCATTGGAGTCGTGAGTGATGTGGCTGTGCAGTGTTGGCATCTCTGTTTCCCCCTCCCTCCCATCACTTGCCAGTCAGTCAGCAAATGAAATTTAGTTTGCTATTATTGATACACCAAATCAAGCTTAACACTCTATAGGCCAATAAGCTTATTACCTATTTTAGGCAAGTTGCTGGAATCATAAATAAAAAATCAGCTCTCAGGTTTTTCCATGCTAATTGTATCATTCCTGATTTCCAGTTTGGGTTCCAATACAAGCATTCAACTTCACACAAACTATCAAGATAGACCAAATACATTGTACACGGGATGTTTTTCGAGATGAAAAAACATACGATTTCCACATTTCTCCACTTCCAGCAAGTGTTTGACAAAGTCTGGCACTCACTCCATGCTTCTGCCCAAGTTGAAAAAAAAAGTAATGTTCCTCTTTATCTATTTAAAATTATAAATTAATTTTTCAAGGAATGAACCTTTTTCGTATGAGTTAACAACTAAAAACAACTTCTCTTTAACCAGATGTATTAATGGAGATACTCCACAGGGTTCTGATCTTTCACCCCTTTCATCTGCATGATATTATTCATCCACCCACAACATCAATATCTGATGACACTGTGATACTGTGTTTTACCAACATAAAGACATAGTCACAACATGCAATATGCTGCAGACCAGCGTGTTTCAGTAGTTTATTCCACGACTTATGCAAGGAGCAGTATTTTAATCCATTCCATGCTTCGCCCAACATGTAACAGCAGTCTTTTAATTTGAGTTTCTTATATGTTTGAATAAATTGTTTCTAGTCGTTTTTTTTATCATCTAAAAGTTGACGACACATGAACGGCTTTTGGTACCGGTTTGTTTTGTTTTAGTACCATTTTATGAACAAATCGCTGTTCTTCTATGCGATTTTTTATATTTTTTTATATGTGTGTTTTAACAGAACTTTCAAATTTTTTAAACACCATGGGTTTTTTGATTTACCTATCATTAGCAACGGACCTCTGTGTGTCTCAGTTGCATTGGTAACACCATGGTTGTAACATGATCGTTGCTCATTTTTTAACACGAAGCTGCGGCTTCTTTTTTGATGTCAAGGACTTATGGCAAAGCTTTCTAGTAGAGGCCTGTTTTGTCTGCATTGTATACAAAATCCATATCATTGTCTTCAAGATATTTCTTCTAGTTCTCGGAAAAAGAAACTGCTGACCTCCACCACTTAATTTCTTACCATGAATCTCAATTTGTCGAATCCCATGTCGTAATTTAAAATTTTTTAATCAGCCAGAACTTGCTATAAATGTCGTGTCACCACCAAGCTTTACGTTTAATTCCAATACTTTTTCACACAAAATGGGCTGCCAAAAGACTGTTTTTACAAAAACTAAGTGTTTACCGGATCTTCCAACTTTTTTTTTCATAGTTTTACAACTAGCAACTGCCCCCT
The DNA here is from genome assembly GCA_930367205.1 of Acanthosoma haemorrhoidale. Taxonomy (NCBI): domain Eukaryota; kingdom Metazoa; phylum Arthropoda; class Insecta; order Hemiptera; family Acanthosomatidae; genus Acanthosoma; species Acanthosoma haemorrhoidale. Next base: position 112,754,931 of record OV884009.1, on the reverse strand, counting down.
CATTCTCAAGATTATGTGGGTACCTGGGGATTGGATAAGAATTAGTTTTTATTCCCGTAATCGTTGATTTACCAACACCGAACTCGATAGCTAATGCCTAACCCGATTCATTTTTTCACAGCCGCATAATAATTTCCACTAATATTTTAATGAAAGAACTACTCGTTTTCGTTTTGTTGACATTCTGTAATTTTTAAAAAAGTGTGATATACACCTCATAACGAACAATTTAAAACTGAAAGTGATTATCTATTACCAGCCATATGAATGGAAAGGGGTTTAGTGAAACAAATACAATGAACTAATTAGGTTATAGTTCTTAGTAAACAAATACATATGGAGAGTCTAAGTTCAGTTAATTAAAAGAGTAAGTTTTTTAGTATTAATTTTTTAGTTAGCTGTAATCATTTACCCTACATGTATGCCATTAACATCATTAACCCTCTGAATATCATTATAAATATTTCATTTACAGGTGATCCGATTATGCACCTCATGCAATTTTTTGTGTACTATTTTTGGTTTTCATCCAGTGGGCCATTTAAAAAATTTAATTTCATCTTGTCTTGATTTGGCAAAATTTTGATTTTCCCAAAGTTTCCCATAAATTTTCTAAAGTTTGAAGCCATTGCAAATCATTAATCTTGGCCACTGGAACTTTTTACTATTATAAGTCATACTGGCTGCAACACCTCACAATTACTAGATTTTTTCTTCTTGACTCGTTATTTCTCCACCACTGACCACCAACAACTCTGCTTCTAACTGACTGTTGAGAATGAATCTCTTCAAAGCTGATATGATAATTTCATTTCAGTTTCATTTATTTTTAGCAAAAAGATATTTTGCTACATATTTTTTACCAAAAAATTGTGTTGTAATAATGAATAAAACATGAAGCTTTTTCTCTACTTAAACCAAGGTTAAAAACACTTCTAGGTTCACATTCTCACTATTTTTAATATTATTATAATCTTACTAAACCCATAAAAGCACTGCGATACATAATAACTATGAGAATTGAGAGAGAGAAGTGTGACAGCCAGCATATTATTGGGTAATTAATAAATATTTAGACTTAGCCCGGATAATGATGGTTTGAGTCACCGAAAACTGTCTTAAACATAGAATTAAATACCTGTAGTAAAATAGAAAGAGTAATTTATTACTTCACCTTGGTACTTTAACTTCAACTTTTATGTTTATGATTAGTTTAAATATTTGGTATTTCTCTCCCCTTAATTATTATGGATTAATTTGAGCAAATTTTATTAATTTAGAGTAAATAATATAATTGACAATCAAATTAAGTAAACAAAAAAAATTACCTCCATGATTTCAAGTAATGCATCAGTTATCACTTCCAAAGAGGTTAATGAAATTCTTTCTCTGTCAGGAAGATGTCCAGAAAAATATCTTTCAGACTGTAACCTAGAAACATATAGAACTAATCATTTTTAAATTAAATAAAATTACACAAGCTGAATTAGGTTATAGTTTTTAAGTAAGAATTTAAAAAAAAAAAAAAGGACTGGCAGTATGGTGCAAGTATTTCAAGGCCAATTATTTCAAGTCAAAGATTAAGGTCAAATCAATTCAGCCAACACACAAATTGTACCTAAATCTGATGTTCAATAAAGGTAAGTTGGTAATTATATATAAAATCACTTTATAACCTCTAGCCCAGTTACAATAATGTCTGCAAGTAGGCATTTTTTGCATAGCCAAGTAGCTTTCTAACATCATTATATCGAACAAGTAAATATTATTAAAATTAAACTAATCTCATTAATTGTATGCTTCTGTAAAGCATTGTCAGATGTATTGAAAATGTATATCTGTATATAAATATAAACAAGCATCAAGTGACTAAAATAACAGCATTTTTTACTGAGACCATCTTTAAGTTTCTCAGTCAACAAATTATAAAATATACAGATGAGAAGCAATACTATGCTTAGATAAACTCACAAACCCAACTACTATGAACATGATATTATTGATACAATACCCCAGTTTATATTTGACTAACCAACCCTTAATTAAATGTACGGATTCTCAAAACAGCGAAGCCCTGATTATCTGCAGGTTCAAATAAATGACATTAAAATACATATATATGGGATTCAATTGTAAAGTTGTTTTATTAGTTCAATAAGTTTTCAGAATGGATTGTTTTGTAAAACTTACAGCAACATTATAAAAAAATTTAAATTGAGATTTTTTAACAATAGAAATAAAGTAAATATTAAAGATGAATTTCTTACTGATTTAAATATATTAACAATATGCTAAATAATAATCATAATAATAATCATCTAAAAATAATCAATTCCATTTTATCTGTTGTTGTATCCACGTATGGCTGCCAACCCGAGCTGGAAATAAAAATATTTAAAAAAGAATACATAGCTCATTAAAGGTTGAGTTTTTTTTTTCGTATCCATGGTGTTTTAAACTTCAAAATATTATTATTTGTGGTTCGTGGCTATTCACGGAGTGCCCAACCCAAATTACTATGAATAATCAGGGCTCTACTGTACTTTATATGCACTATAACTGTGCATTCTAATATGAATGGCAGAGGAAGAAAAAAAAATTTTTATTTTTGATATATGTAATCCTTGAACACATCAAAAAACCTATGGAAAAACAATGAAATAGACCATTTTTTAGAAATTATAAAATAATACAATGAAACAATGAAATAGACCATTTTTTAGAAATTATAAAATAATACATAATTTTCAACATATAGTAAGTAGAAACTTCATCTGTCACTATTTTAACCATAAATTTATATTAATTGTCAGCAATATTTATATTATCTGTTAAGGATATTTATATATATATTATTATTACAGTAATAAGGAAGTCATATACTACTGTTAAAATCAAGATTGAATAAAGTATAGCCTCAGGCAAAAAAGTGGGGCTGACTTCACAAATGAATTAGAAGATGCCAAAGATTATGCTGAACTTCTAAAACTGTGTTAGTGCATCCCAGGCAGTGAAAACATTTCAAGGAAAGAAGTCAATAAATGCCTGGAAGTTCTGATGAAGAATTTAAAAGATTAAATGCTCATGAATAACTAGTACCAAGCGTGGTGACCGTTCTCAATTGTGAAACTAAAGATGATGAGAATGCTGTCTGTAATAAGTCATCTAAAATAATTAGCCACAGTGAAGCTGAAGCTGTGCTTTCTAAGTGCATTAAATAATGAAAAAAGCAAAAGGAAGCAGACAATACACAATTATTGGTTCCACATAAGGTACATAACCCGGCAGAAAAAAAGGCCTGTGGGGGTACTATAGAAAAAAAATTACAGACTTATGACTGTAGTAATTACATGATATGGTGTTGTGCATAATATGTGTTCATGTATACATGAAATAATAAACAAATGCCTTGTTAAGTAACTGACTATGTTTTTACTTTTCCATGTCTTTGGTTAATGCAATAGGTAAAAAATATGTAGGTAATCCCAGTTCATACCTACCTACTACATACACCTCTATACATTTTTAGTCAATGGATCTTAACTACAAATTGGTGATATCCTGGGGAAATTTTCATTATACCTTACAGTTACCCAGTGTTTATATCATTTTTAATAGAAAAATTCCAGTATTTCTTTTATAAACCTTTTAAATAAACAATTATTTTTTGAATATGTTGAAATGAATAATTAGTCACTTTTTGAAAGATGCCTAATTCTAAAACTTAAAAAGGACTTTGAGTAGAGTATGACCTTCCCTACTATTAATGACAGCCCAACAATAAATGCAGTGGCATGCTGAACATCAAGTTACCGATGATATGCTACTCCATTTATCCTGGAGGTTTTCCACCATAAAATGATTCCCTACATAATATTTTATGTCTAGAGTGAGCAAGCCACAGTTATTATTATACCAAGGAAAGTAAGGAAAACGTATACTGTGGCCATTAGTTGAGTAAATAAAACAGGGCCATTGGTTAAACTTCCCCTGAAATAACCACTCTCTTGTATAACCTGTTATCGACCAATAACAACAATTTTGATGCTTGAAACTTGAATATCAAATACCTAATCCCTAAAATGAAAACATAAAAAAAAGTTACATGAACATGCTCCACGAAAAATATATGTACTTACCTTCCATCAGTAGGATGTCTATAGCTACTTCTAAAAGCTGTAACTGCAGCAGATTTTACTTTGCTGATACCAAATAATAAATAAAATTTTTGCAGGGAAAACTCATCTAAACTAAGACGCAAAACACGTTGAGCCTCTTCTGCAATATAATGAATATAAATTAAGCAACTTATTTCCTGAAATATTAATAAATAGCCACTTTTTATTTAATTTATTATAAGTGAATTATATTATATAAACAAAATTGAGTAAAAGAAAGAAATAAACAAAAACATCACATTAAATTTGTTATATTTATCAATTCTAAAAATTAACAAAAACAAAATATCAAACATTTTTCTAGAAAGAAAGAAGGACACTTCAAAAACAAAGCAAAGGTACTGCCCAAATGAAATGCATAGTCTTCATTTACTTCATTAGCCCATGGACACATTTTGAAAAAAACTAATTTAACAAATTTAAACTAAATGATCAAACATTGAAAAAATATTATATAAATTGAAAAATAAAAATTGAGTTAATGACTAAACATGTGAGAATATTTTTAAGGTTGAAATAAGAAATTTGTCTACCCAATTGAAATTACTAAACATGATCAGGAAATCAGTGTGTATAAATATGATTATTAATGATCCCTGGACTTTAAGCCATGGATTTCGAATCACCTTGCTCCATAATCTATATCAAATTATCATCGTAAAAATCATTGCATTGCTCAAAAGTTTATTTTTTCTTGATCTAATCACTTGTTCTTTGTTTTGTTAGTTTTAAAACAAATTGTGATAGTGAGAGTTAGTTCACTCCTTTTTTACTTTTCAGAAGGTTATAATGCCAGGAAAGCTATTTGTATTAGCAGCAAAAACTGTGTCCAGGCTTGAAAAGCCCTTTTCTGTCAGACGATTTACAATGATTTCCTTAACACAGTGATGGGGTTGTGTAATCAAGCAAGGGCATGTTGTGTTGACAATGTCCCAACAAATGTGCCGGAGTTTTGTACTCACAGCTACATCTGGCTCCAGGGATTTAATTTAATAACATTGGCCCACTCAGATCCTGAGAGTGTAATTTTGTTATAATTAAAGCTGCCTATAAAATGCTAAACACCAATTTAGAGCCAATGGTACCCTAATCGCTCTCTGAAGGCTGTTTCACTGAGTTACTTTCTGATCTCTTTGTCATTTCTTCTCAGACTTGAGTATGAAATATGAAGGGCAGAAATATTCAAGAAAATTTGGAAAATAAATTTATAATGTGCAAATATAACCCAGTTTTAAAAGAAATTAAATATAGTAAACTATGTACTAATACAGGCACAGTCAATGAAATACAATTATTATCGGAGTATCTGAACAAAACAAATGAAAACATGCGATTATAACTAAAATTGAACATAACAAATATATCAATTTCCTTGACATTATGATGTGTAGGAGTGGTAACTCACACAAATTAAAAAATATTAGGAATCCATCTATGACACATGAAACAGCAATGCAGAAGTGATGTGTTATGTATCACTACAGTAACAAAATATCTATTTTCCACTTCTTAACTAACAGACTAAAGAACACATTTCTGGGCATGAATAACTAATATGGGGAATCAGAAAATATTAAACATATTGCCACAGTCAGGGTATCCAGAAGGACTAGTCATGAAAAATATTAAATAATGATAATCAATATGAATATATAAGCCTGACCAACATTGATAATCCTTGGGCCAGAGTTAATAAATGGTGCATCCTTCTATATAATGGACCCTTATCCAACCAATTAGGAAACACTATCAAGAAAACAGGGATTGGAATCCCATATAAAGACAACCATTAGCTAGCTCTATTTCCTGCTTTAAGATAAAAGAAAAATCAGCTTTATATAGAATAGAATATGGAGTGTGCGGAAAAACTTGTGTTGGCAGAACATGAACAAAACTGTTTATTAATTGAAAAGAACATCTCCGACAAAAAACAAGTCAGTCCCCTGAAGCAGGAACCAATAAAGTCTTGCAATTTGACATTAGCAGTGTGCAATACCACCTCCTAACTGGAGTCTCTCTCTCTCTCACAAGCCAACTTAAATCTCATATGTAACTGCACCAGAAATGAAATCTCACTTATCAAATGATTTCCATCAAAGAACTGAATCATACTTGAGAAAACCCCAAAGAAAGAATAAACCAAGCCAGTTGCTACATGGAGGTGAGATAAAAGAGAGGTATAGGAATCTACCCTTAAGTGAGCACATGTGCAGTGGTTTTCATATTTCGATCTACCCAGTCTACAGTTAGGTTTTATGGAACATTTTATCACGATAAGTATCTTTTGTATCATTATAAGTCTTAAGTGAACAAAGAAGCTTTCATACTGCTGTAAGTTTGAAGTCAACAAAGAATATTTCATATCATCTTGAGTTTGAAGTCAAAAAAGAGATTCCATATCAATTACATTATGTTGTTTTAGGTGAATTCAAATGGTCATTGTACTTAATATTTAGTTTTGATGACATTAATACAGAATAGAACCCAAAAAACCTTGAATGATAATTAAATTCCCACTTTAGAAACAAATATTTAATAATTGCTTATTCTTAATAATTTGTAAACATAATCTTTATTTTTTAACTTTTAATTTTTATATTTATTTCCTTTTGTTATTTACATGAATTATTAAAATTTATTACAATATACTAAGAAAGTCCAGATCAGTTAAAAGGCTGTACTATGGATGCTCTCATGGAATAGGGCAGAAAGAAAACCAAAAAAGGAATTATTAGAAACAGGCTAGGCTATACTAAAAATAAATTAGAATATAACAGAAAATAGAGGATCTGAGGAAGATTGGCCTATTATCAGAAAGAATTGGGCAAGAACTATTAAGTAGCCCAACAAATGCTACAATAACTGCAAACATATTTTCGGCATAAAAGGGGTAATTCTCATTAATCATGTGATTTGCAAATTGTGATTACATCTTATATAAAACTAAAGATTGAAAACAGGAATGTATATATCAAATAGTGCCATGTTCATGCTGATGTTACCCTGATTTAATTTATAATCCTGACTGTCAACAGCCTCCCACAGACAATGAGCCTGCTTTCTCTGCCAAACATAAAGGGATAAAAATTGTTAGAAGCAAGCAATGAATTAAGGAATCTGATTTAGATGTCCTACCATAAACCCATAGGAACCCATCATAGGAGACTGAAGTCTGAGAATAAAGATTTTTTTATTTATAAATAAATCATTCATATAAAAATACATGTATATAACAGGTATCTCAATTCGCTCATAGCTTTTTTTTATGAACCAACTTGATTATAAGCGGAAATAGTGGACTGATAAGTATTTTTCACTGAGAAACATACATCTTGTAACATAAATAATATCATTAATTGTTTAGTAATAGTTTGTAAGCTTACATCGATAATGTTTTCAACCAATTTACTGATATAAGTATAAAAACAAGATCTTTCAATGTTGTTATTGCCAGTTAACTGATTATTAATAAAATAAGATGATATTGTTACTAACTAATAAATAAGATATATAAACTAATAAATAATAATAAATATATGAAATGAAGTTAATTTACCTGTAAAAGTTGGTTTTGTACAAGTACACAGAGAATGAATAATGTTTATAACCAAACCATGCATTGAAGCTCTCATACTGGTTGATCCAGAACAAACAAGAAATGTAACAACATGGAAAAGAAATGGGAGATGCCTCGCAACATCCAGACAATTGTTGAAAGAAAGCATCAAAAGATATCTTGCTAAAATAGCAATGTCATCCCATAGAGCATGATTTTCTAAAAGATCAGTTGGGGATGTACATGTTCTGTCTAGTACCTAGAAAAAATAGTAAAAACAAAATATTAAGGCATTTAAATAACAAAAAGTACATTAAGACACTTTAGATTAAAAGGACTTTTTAAAAGTTAAATAAGCTGAGTATAATAAGTTTTGAAAGACCCTAAAATGATTTAGATGTTTATTATTATTATCATCTTTTTTACTGCAAAATACAAACAGGACCTTAGAAGAATCAATATGGACCATTTTATTTAATCAATCCTGAATTTAACACCTTGTTTTAACCTGAAATGAGTGAATTGTAAGTCAAGGCTTTATTAATAAAAAAAATTATGTGAAGGCTGATTATTTGTATAGATTGAAAGTCTGAAATATATTTTTGTAAACAAGGGGGAACAATTCATACATTCTTTATAGTGATCTCAAATCAACGTTCAAATACATTGATAGGAAAATGCTGTTTTTGCAAATTAAAAACTATGAGCACATAAAAAAAAAAAACACAATCTTGGTGGTAATAGTCACAGATTGGGGAGATCGATCATTAGAAAAGAAAATTGATGCTTGTAATCTGACATGATAAACAATGTGAAAAAATAATTAAATGGCTTTATTGTAAACAAAATTAGATGTAGTAAATGAATTTAAACCTGAAATAAACTTTAATTAACACTAAAACTCATTGCATCTGAAATAACATAATATCCTTAAAGATAACAAAACATGGCTGAGAACATATTGACTAGAAAAAATCACATGTTAATGAATTATTATAAAGAAATTACATATAAGTGAATTAACAATTGCAAATTGGTTTAAAACCATTAGTACCAACTTGAATCTTCTTGAAACAATAAAAAAGAGATAGCTAATCTACGATTGGAGGGTAACAGACTACCAAAAATATAAAAAATGAGGAGGTAGACTAAAAACTTCATGAGGTGGTGAAATTCATTATATTCTGCTCCACCATTAAAAATCAAGGGATAATTATTGACCAAACGCTCTCTTGGAACTAAAATATCTCCCAAATTTCCTGCCGGTCAATAGGTACCCTGAAACTATTACATCAATCTCCCCGTAGGCTCCCCCAGCCTACACGCCGACTCCTCATATCCTCCCTAATTTTCCCTCACATTGACTAAGGCTGTGTGGTGTATGGGGGGAATCTCGGTGGGACTAAATAGGAAGTTAAAGCGAATCATGAATTGATTCATTAAATTTGTATTTAGGACTCTGTGGCACTTCCATATCTCTCACCCCATGGCTCTTCCTTGCACAATATTTGCAGAGTTCATTCCTTTTTCAAACTATCAATTCTTAACACCCCTTATATATACAATATTATACAGTACAAATCCTGAACTGTATAATCTTCCCTGGAACACAAGATCCAGAAGACACAAGACCGTCTCTCTGACTGTTATACTCCTGCCCACAAAACTGCTGCATACGATCAGTTCTTCCTTGCTTACTCTACTACCCTCTGGAATTCTCTACCTTCATACTTACGATCCTTTAAAGCTCTCCTTTTTTGAATACCTCCTCAACATGCAGAGTGACTCTAGTTAGTGTGGGAACGATTCATTCATTATATTTTCACCCTTTTATTTTTGTTTTTAATACTTTTATTTAATTCTATACTTGTTCTATTTTATTCTATGTGGCCATAGCCTGACAGAAGATGAAGTCTTAGACAAAGTTTTGAAATGAGAAAATTTAAGAATTATTTGACTCAGAAAAAATTCATTATTGAAGAAATTTATAAACAAACAAACTGAAACTTACACGACATAGACGCCCTATAATTTTTTTTGCTACTAACTGAACATTGGCTGAAGCTAAAGCAACAGCTGTGTCTGCTAATATTTCAACAACTGGCGAAGCCAACCCACCATCATTCGATCTTTTTATGAAGCTGTCTAATACCATGTCAATCAACTCAGGAACCTGAAAATAAGTATAATTAGTAATACTATCATTTTGAAAATTATTGTTTAAAAATAGGAATTTATCAAATATTGCCAGTTATCACCCAAAGTATTATCAATTCATAAAAAATGTGTTAAATTACTCACTGGCACTTGAGTACAAAGGTTTCTATAACTTTAACTTTAGCTCACTCAAAAAGGTTATGGTTAGAGTGGCTGACTACTAACTACTGAGACCCAGGTTCGATAACCCTAGTGTTCCTTGTAGACATTCATTAATTAGATTTTTTTTTAAATTTATTAAACATCTTTTTATTAGTGTATTAACATAATTCGTAAAATAGCATTACTGCATAGGCTATATCTGTTCTTATTGATATTAAATAATTTAGTAAACCTCTTCTAACTTTTCTATATAGCAAGTTGTTTATTTTATACATATTATACAAAATTATTTTTGTTCTTTTTTCACTGCCTTTTTTGCCTCTCAGAATAGAGGAACTTTGGTACACACCTGCCATCCATATCAGTCTTGGATAAGCGCCCACATCTCTCCCATCATCTTCTGTCTCTTCTCTATAGTTCTGGCAACATGGTCCACATAAGATAGTCTGGGCCTCCCTCAAGGTCATTCTTAAATGAATTGGGCTTCCATGAATCTCTTAACACTTCTTTCTGTCCTCCTGCGTTCTGTATACATGACAAAACCATCGCATTTATCTCTTCTCTAACTTACGTCTCATTTCGTCACAAGTCCCATCTTAGCCTTTACTACATTTCTAAGAAACTTCATTTCTGCCATGGTCACTTGGTTAATATGTTTATTGAATATGACCCAGCTTCCTGCAGCATAGAGGAGAGTTGGAAGATAAATGGCTTTGAATATAATAAAGTTTACTTCTTTTCCTACATATTTCTTTAGGAAATTATTGTGTTGTGTATTTGACAGTAAATTATTTTAGATTTTTGTAATGCTAAAAAAAAAAATAACTCTTGGTCTATTGTCTGCTACTTAATTGCCAAGTTAGGTTAAGTCATTTGTAACTTCCCACTGCACTTTATTTCTGCAGTTCCCTCCACAGATAAAGTCTTCTTTTTATTGTTATTGATGGCCATACCTTTTTTCTCAAGTTGTGAGCCAAGCATGACTGGGATGCATCCTTTATTGTTCCTACACCCCACATCACACTCCCTATCCTATGCTATTAGTATCAATTGCCAGACACTCAATGCGGGGCGAGGTTCAGGTTTTTCCCCAGTAAGTCACCTCGGTGCCAAACCTTTCTTGACGGCCTCCTATGTCCAATCAATACCTTCAGGATAGTTCATCTAACCTCTCACCAGCGTTGGCGGCTGTCTTCTCCACAGCCATGCCATGGTCATTGGAGAAGTAACCACGGTCTAGGCACTCATTGAGCCTCCCTTCAATAACGGGGTACAAGGCCCTAACGATCAAGGTGTCGATTTCATGCATTCTTCCCACAAATCTGGCTCTTTTGATTATTCCTAGGACAAAGAGTAACCTTTATATTATGATCTGCAGAGAAAGGTGCTACTCCGAGACATTTGTTTAGCTAGTAAAAAAGGGATTTTACCCAGAGGTTTTTGTAACTAAACAAAGAAAAGAACAATCAAACAATTTGTGCTAGAACCAACTGACAGCTGCTGCTACAGGAAAACACAGGCATCAATTTACAAATGGGAACACCCCAAAACCATTAGAACCTCTCCTTTTTTCTTCTTCCATAGGTTTTGATAAAATCTGGTGGCTAGTTCTCTCTTAGTTCCCTGGCAGTCTTTGATCCAGCAAGCCTGGAGTGACTACTGGGTTTTAGGCCCTAGTGACTAGACTAGAGTCGAGTCGCCTTGTTTTAGCTGTCTTACCGGCAAACCAGGCAGGTTTGTCTCCAGTCAATAATTCAGTCATATTTTGTGTTCAATCAACATTTCATGTCGAGGATACATACAATGTTGGGGTAATGTAAGGTTTATGTATTCATGTACACTGCAGTGAAACAATTATATGTATGTACAGTTAATTATTGTTTTGCTAACATTTATTTTAACCATTAATAAATCATTTCACTATACACAGGTGTATGGTTTGGTGTATATTATTTAAGCAGGGATCATATTATTGACTATTTAAAATTAGATTTGGTGTAAGCATGCAACCTCAAACAAACTTTTAGATCAGGGACAATTTTTTTAGATAGGCCAAAACTATTAATAGAGTTTTGTAATATGTATGCTGCAATATATATGTTTTATTTTTGTCAGCTAGACATAAGTATTTGTTCCTTATGCTATTCTTAGGGGTATATATCCCAGAATAAAGTGATTTTTGTTTTGTTTAATCTCAGTTACCTGTGTCAATTCCTGCTGTTTTCCAGTTTCTAATACCAGGCAGAGATCTTATGCCAGTAGCCATACAATCCTCTCATCACACCTTAAAACGTCCAACCCAATCCGCTTGGTACCACCACATTCTTTCTTTCAGCAACTTAATAGGGATCTCATCCTACTCCACCCTCATGATTGGGATGTAATATTTATTATACATTAATAAAAATTATAATTTAATTGAAACATGGTTGATCAATATGGTGATATTGATTTTAGTTGAGCTATTGTGAAGGCACTTAAAAACAAGACTTAATCTTTTCACCTTGTTAGCTACTCCACACAGTGTTAATTTCATTTGTGTTTGTTCACTAAAGCCTAATTTTGGGTCTTTCAAATCCGTTTTATTCTTACTCTCATCGCAATCTATTTCATAACACTGATGCTAGAGGATTGCTCAGAAAGGTGGCCAATCCAGTGTTATTCATCTATTTTATTAGAGAAACAAATATTCAAGTTCTTATATAATGCCTTTACTTCATGATTTATTTCTCCCTTCTAGATTCAAAGTGTATGAAATGTTTTTCTTTTTTGTTGATATGCTGTTCTTTATGATAAATTGCACTTCACCACCCTCAGACCTAATGTTAATGACAAGCCCATTTTTGCAGCAGATTAATCCATGGATTCAAAAGGATCTTTATATTTAGCATAGAATTCAGGTATCTCCCTAAAAGATCAAGGTCATCTGAGCAATCAAGTTGATGAGTTGTTCAATTAAACAGTAATACAACAGTCTTATTCAATTTTTCTTTTCAATGGTCAATTTTTGTTTCTCTGGCCTTCTCCAAAAAAAATGAATCACTAAGCAGAATTGACCCTACCTAACATGTGTTTCAGTAGTCAATATTCCAGAGAGTTACTCTAGCATTATTATTATTATTATAGCAGATTAATTTAGGAGATATTTTCATTTCTATCATGACAATGAATACGTCTTCCCTATAAAAAGAAGTGACATTGTGTTACATGCTACCTTTTTGCATTGAAAAGCAGTTGGGTGTGAGAATTTATTTCAAGTACAAATATACCATGTGACTGCCATTTATTTATGTTCCTAAGTTACTTCAGTTATAATTATTATTTAAACAAAGAAGTTATGTAATTTATTTCCATACTTTTAGTTGAATAAACACAGAGAATCAACAATGAAGATTTATTTCTTAGTCCTATATAACATATTGTTTAAAGTTTGACAACCCAGAAGCTGGGGGGAGGGGCTGCTCAGAAAGTTTTGAGAGGTGTGATATCAAGAATAGTCACGATGTAGTCAAAGAGATAGTAAACCATGGATTCAGCAGAAGTAGAGGAATATATGAAGTTTTATTGGAATGTCTCTAGATCAGATTGAATGGTCTCAGCAGTTAGAGAATCTTGATTACAAAAGGCAATATATCTGGGAATGAGAAGTGCAACATCAAGATTATATGATATTATGAGGATTAGATCATGAGCCAATAAGAATGGTACTGTGAGTTAAAAGGGGGAAATTAAATTCTGAGGGGAACCTAGATAAAGAGGCCTAGTATCTGTATCTGAGATATTACTACGATGGGTAGCAGAATACGGAACAACAAAGATTCAGGGAACTGGTGAAGCTGTGGAAAAAGTACTTGTCTGGAGTAATACTAATAAAAATTGTGTTTAGGTCACCAGCAAATATGTTATAATTAAACAAAGAGACAAGGTTATAAAAGAGTGACAGGAATTTTTCAAATATGATTATGGTTATGATTATTATTCATATTTATTGTCCTCCATATTGCATCATAAAATTTCTTCTCTCGTGTCTTCATATCATTGCAAATTAAGATAGGTTAATTTTTGTAAATATTAGATTTAAGTAATAGAATTTAAGTTTAGGGTAATGTCAAATTTTAAGCAGGGGAAAACATATTTTTGACGACAGGAGAGGGGATCGAGAAAGGTGGGGGCAGATGAGAAGTGGGGGTAAAGGAGGGCAGTGGGCCAGGAAGTAAGAGAGAGAGAGACAAGAGAGACAGCTGACAGATTAAGCCGCCCCAAGATGAGGAGTTCTTTTTTTATTTGGAACAGTGTAGAGCAAGTATTTTGTAGTTATAGCCATGCTATTGAAAGGGTGTAGGATGAGGGTCTTTTCACCTACCCAGCAGGGGAATTGAAGATAAATGGCCGAGTGCATGTGAGTAACTTTGACCTGGAAGGATCAGGAGGAGCCATCTAATAAAACAAGTTTATTTTTTCTTAATACTAGGAAGGAAACTAGTTGTAGGATTTAAATTTTTATTTTTATGTTAATAACAGTTTTTTCTTTTCTTTCACATTAAAACCAATTGTTATGCATGAAATCTTTTGTTTTGGGTGTAAACCCCTTTTATTTAAATCCAAGTATATATTTTTTTTTAGTTTAGATCTTGTATGGAAGTATGTGGATGTACTGAAATGATAAATTGTTTGGATGCAAAAGGATAAAAAGGGTAATAATGTGGTAGAGGTATACAGCTAAATTTAGTGATGCACTCTTGGACGGTCTCACTCTTAAAAGCCTGTGTGGGACAGTGAGTCTTAGACTGGTAGACGTGGCTCAGTGGAAATGCTATTGACTACTTGAATCAATTTTGTTTACCCGTATTTTAATAGCTTTAGTTGCCGGTTTTTATTTTCAAATGTTGACTTGGAAGATTCGGTCACAAAATAATGTCTTTCTTTTTTTGGTTTTTGTCGTTTTAACGTATATAAACGAAGTGGTGCTCGATGATAAATAGAGGTTTCGTCTTAGTGTTTTTTTTTCTCATTTTCTTAACATTTATTTATTTTTTCTCCTTGTATTAATCTTTTTTTTTTTATGTGACCGTTTATGACCCCTACACTTCTTTACTGGACTTCCAGGGCAGTACTTTGTTACCTAGAATTTTCAAAGGAAAATATCCCCATAACAATTTGGAATCCCTGAACAAGAAGTTTGTTTTTGATTTCTTTAAACAAAAAAAAAACCAGGAACAAAATTCATAATCATTCGAGAGGGTGAGAGAGTAAGTGAGGGTTTTCAGTTCACTAAACCCATTGCTCTTTCATTGCTGAAAAGACAGCAAAACATAAAAGGCAAAAATGTTCTACTTGTTTTATTAAATGGCTCCTCCTGATCCTTCCGGGCCAAAGGTTTGACCCCCATGCACTCCTGTTTCTCCCTCATGGTATTCTTGAGGTCTCCAGAAGATTGTATGTGGCACTGCTTCTCTCAAAAGCTCGTGCCAACTTGTCTTGTAATGCCTTGTACAAGAGTGGTATGTTTTCTACCCTGTCTACATATTCTTACTTGTAGTCGACATTGGTGCTTAGTTCTTCTCGTCCCAGTTATGATATTCTTTACAGGATTGAGCCAACGTTCAGGTAGGTGGGTGAATATCCTGTCTCCTCATGTACCGCTGTTTTGATCGCAAATGCTAATTTACCCAGGTCTTAACCCACTGCCTCTGGTTCTCCTGCACATAAGACGAGATCAACGTTTTTATTACTCGGTTGGACCGTTCCATCGGGTTCACCTCCCAGTGGTATGCGGCATATAGCAGATATTGATCTGTTACTCAGCTACTCTTGCTCGGAATTTCCGACTTTTAAACTAAGGCCCATTGTTGCATATAACCATCTAGGGTGCAACAAGCATGGGTACCACTTCCTTCTCCAGTAGATTACTAATGGTTTTTACATTGGCATTTCTCAATGGTTTCGTCAAATAATCAGAAAAGGCAAATATAAACCGATGTTGGCTTGTCAACAAAGGCAAGTGTCCCATAATACTGGCAGGAACTGCCAACTGCCATGGTCTAGCGACGATTCATTGTTGACCCATAAGGCCAGCTGGAGCTCATAATGGATTATGGGCCAAACAGCTTTTACTGTCCCAGGAAGAAGTTTGTTTCAGTTCACCCTCATGCCATTCGGATAACACAATAGTCCAGCGACAAAGCAGGGGTTGATTAATAATGTCCTAGGTGCCGACTTGCAGCCTAATGTATTTGTTTATTTAGACAATGTGGTCTGATTTTTATGAGCACCTATGAGTATTAAAAGAAGTTCGAGGGCCTCAATCAAGTCGATTCAAATACAGGATCAGAGGGAGTTTGAGGAGAATAATAGACTATTACACAGATAATCTGTTAGGAGTGATGGGAGTTATGGCCACCTCTTAATTACAAATAATTATAAGTCACCCTCTTCTCGATCAGATTATATCTATCACTGTTTTCATTATGTTTAATAAAGGTTATGACGTCAGTGAGAGTGGGAGGAGGGACTGAAGTCGTAAGTGGGGAGTTATCCCCACCCTACTGGCTGGCCTCCTAAATAAGCCTCAGCCTTAGGCCAAATTAACATAACGAATCGTTCAGTGACTTGGAACACTACTCTCTCCTCTCTCTGCACTGGCGCCTGCTGCTCTACTCAAAACCATGGACTTCTCATTCAACTACCTCTGCATCTCTCTCCTAACCTCGCTATGTTTTAGTCCGGCGTTGTCAGACCCCACACCTAGTGGGAATCTCTGCCTTTGCTTCGCTAAAACTAGCATCTCCTTGGGGAGACCCCCTCCATCGCGGACGACGGTTGCCGTGGCCCTGAAAATTTTACCAGCAGTGTCTCCCATGGCAATCCAGTCTGCCTCTCTCCGGTTCACACTCGCCTTTGGGATCTGGACGGTTTTCGCCTACCCTTGTGTGAATTCGTGGTTATTCTAAGACCACATAAACTACCTAGAAACCTACCCCTAGCCTAGTAGTGACCCTAGCCCGCGGCGGGCGTCTCCTCCCCACTTTGGGGATACTCAGGTATAAACCGAGCCCGGCAGGAGTATTTGACAGAACGGTATTCCATTCAGGAGTTCTGGGAGAAAGGGGAAGTTTGGAGGAATCAGGGTCTGAGGTTACCAAGGACATAAGACAGACATTGGCACTGATTTTTTAGTGGCAAAAGAGGGAGTTCTTAGAATAGACACAGAAACAGGGAGGATAGTTAGATATAGATTTCAGAAATGGCAATAATATGATAAAAGTTATCACTATAAATATAATAAATAAATATAAGATTTTAAGGTCACCCACCTTATTTATGAATATGACTCCTACTTGGTTTAGTTCTTTTCCTTGCTAACTAACAGTTATGCATTCTTCCTAGAACCAAGGGCTCTGTTTCACTCTTATTTAGACATAATAGTTGCCCAGGTGTCATCAGAGCTGTAGAAAATAGTGTGTTCTGTTTTGAAGCTACCCTATCCAGTCCTCCTGATTTCAAAGAAGGCAGCAATGTCTGTGTTGTAGTCATTAGGGTTGTTAAAGTGCATCAGGTTGTTACAGAAAAATACACATTTCAATAGGCAAGTGTGTAGTCTGGTCCACAGATACTGATTCAAAAGTATCGATCTAGCTTGTCTTTGTAGATCATACATAAAAATTGAGTTAAAGGGGAGTGGTTTACCAGCCCACATTCATCAAATCAGGTAGAGAAGCTGCCTCCACAAAGCATATTGGGGCAGATTCGCCAGCAAGGATGGATTCAGATCAGATGAGATAACAAAAGAAGCATAATTCCCCCTTAATATAAAAAGTGGAAAAATCAACAGCTCATATGAGAAGGGTTGCTAGGACCCTGATGTAGGTATCCTTATACAGAATCATGAAGAATTACTTACCCATTTCCTCAATAAAAAAATATTCTTAATAATAAAATGTATTGCTTAACATAAGTGGCAATACAGTCAATTCACCAAGAAAATGCTTCTGAGTAGTGGGGTACGACATCAAACTATGTTCTCCTATATCTCAACCCGACCTGCCTTACTAACTCATTGTATACCGACCTACCGACATCCCTAATCATTCGATTCGTGACTTCTCTTGTCAATTTTTTCTTCTTTCATTTCAACGGCATTCTCTTGGTGAACAAGCTGTAGTTACTACCAGTATCAATTAAATATAATATTCAGTTATAAAGAATATTACCTGTCCAATGGACCCCCATATTTTTGCTTGAATTGATGGATACATTTCTACTTCTTGAACAGTAAGTAGGATTAATTTTTCAAGGATCTGAGCCACTTTTTGTTGTCTTTTATTTTCATCTGCAGGCTTACAAAATCTACAGAAGATGAAAAAAATTATATTCTAATAATTAAACCAAAATTATAGCAGTTATAATTAAATCATACAATAATATATAACTAAGCAATATTAAAAAAAATGCTTTTTAGTTCTCTTAAAATGACAACTGTTGGATGATAAAACATCCAGAGAAGTGAGAGTAAAGAGCCTTTATCTGAAATAACCTGATCAGCAATTTATGAACTGCACTCCTGTTTCCTTCACCCATTAAGGCCTGACTGAGGGATCCACCGTTCCAATATGGAGGCAGATGTGGCTTTTGGTAGGGCAATGGGAGGCTTGGGACTGACAAAAGATCTTATTAAAGTCTGGTCCCTTCTTAGCCAGTTCATACGCTTTCTTACCGCCGTCTAAAATTTTATGCCCAGGGATCCAGTATAGTTGGACCACTTTCCATGATGGAAGGTCAGTTAGGAAACTATTGCCTTCTCTAGCTAGGGGCGATTTTGGTTCACTAGAAACTAGTGCCATGATTGGTGATTTCCTATATGAGTATATATTTAAGCAGCTCATTGCTACTAACAGTGTTTGAGGGTGTAAAGTAGCAGTGAAGATTGGATGTACCTCTGCATGGAACACAGTAGCAAATTACCCTAGTGGTTGACACATGCAATCTCATGTGTTGGAGAGCTAAATGGTGGCCCCAGATTATATGATCCATACGTGAACCACACAAAGCTGTTGGGAGGGAGGTAATACCTCCCTCGCCCAGTCACTGCTCGGTCGAGCCACCGTCCATTAGCTGCTAACCTTACAGTGGCTGCCATTGCCTGCTTCTCTATCCAGATCAGGAGATGAGGTTGGCGGAGGAGAGCCTCTAAGGCTTTTGTTTCAATAAACTCAAAGACAATCTTCATTCCACGTACTACCTCATAAGCCTGTTATACCTAATTGAAAGATATTTCAGGGTATCCTAGGCCTCTTCCTCTAGCATTTTAATCTTATGAGTTCTGTGTGATACTGTGTCAAGTGGTTTTGGCTAAAGAGCCTTTCCCCCCAAAGAATCAAGTTACTAAGAAACTGAAGTCATTAATACTACTTATAATACTTGTGTATTGATGGCTGTAAAAATTTTTCAGTAAAGTTTTTTTGTTCTATTAAAAAAAATGTTATGTTAACCTAATTTTACCTAGATAATGTCAGAATTCTCAAGTTGTTTTGGAAAAAGCCAGAAATAAAATGAAAGACTGGTTTACATCGGATTACACCAAGGTAAAGAGAGAACTATCCTGTCCTATGTCAAGCATTAATGTCTGGAATTTGTTTCCCAATCTATTGGGTTGGGAAGAAAGTGATTTCAGTTTGAACCAGCAGATTTCTGTTTGTTTCGCTTTGGTAGTCGATACCTTTAGGTTGCTTTAGGAAGAAATTCCATGTTATTTTGTTTACAACAGTCAGTTTTAACATGGAGTGCAAAAATAAGTATTTTCGACACATTTTAATTTTTAATTTTCATAAAGGCAAGAAAGTGGCCTAAGGCTCACGAAGAGATATGTGAAGTTTATAGTGTTGATTGTTGAACAGAACGCATGTGTTAGAATTGGTTTAAAAAATTTTGTTCTGGATATTTTTCACTGAAAGATGAACATTCTGGTCGATCTTCTGAAGTTGGTGATGACAAAATGAAAGCCATAATTAAATCGAATCATCATATAACTGTGGGAGAGATTGCAAAACAGTGAAATGTATCACACAAAACAATTGAAAATCATATAAGACGTCTTGGACTTAAGAAGTTAAGAAGAAATATTTGGGTTCCACCATGACAATGCGAGGCCTCACACATCTTTAGCAACACGTACGAAACTATTGGAGCTTGGTAGAGAAGTGATGTCGCATCCCCCATACAGCCCCGACCTTGCACCATTGGATTATCATTTATATCGAAGTTTACAAAACTTCTTATATGTGAAAAATTTCAGTAATAATGATGACCTCTAGTCGTACTTGGCTGAGTATTTCGCTGATAAGGACCAGAAGTTCAATGAGCACGGGATCATGAAGTTACTAGAAATACGGCAAAAGGTCTTCGAACAGAATGGAAGATATTTGACTGATTAAAGTTCATTTTTTGTATAGAAAAAATTGAGTTTTATTTTACACTAAAAACCAAAATTACTTTCTTGACAACCTATTACACTATCAATTCATCTCTGGAAATAAGTTCACTGAAAATCATGTTACAAGTAATTTGTTTTTCCTTTCATTTGACTAAATTTAATATTAGACTAATAAATTATTAGAATAAGTCTTATAACAAGGGCGATCAAAATTATGAAAACAATTACAGAGGAATTGGAATTTGTAATAACCCTGAAAATATGTACTGCTATTATATATTTAAGGAAAAAAGTTAGGTGGGCAGAAAACATTAACCTAATACCAGAAGAACAAATAGGATCCAGAAGTAGGTAGGAAAATAGAGGAAGTAGGTACGACATATTTACATTAACATCAGTGATAGATTTCATTGTAACTGAAGAGAAGAAAACTTTTTGCTATCTTTGGTGACTTCAAGAGGCCATTTGTCTCTGTACTATAACAGGCTATGGCAAAAATTATATGAATTTGGAATAAGTGGTAAAATCTTACAGGCCATCATGAAACCGATATAATTCTACCCAGTTAGTCATATTAGTGGGCAATAATAACTTAGGGGGAATTCCAATCATAGAAGGTGTTTTACAGAGAGAAATACTGGGAATGGGTTCTGTTATGAAATAACATTGGTTGATTGTAAGAATAAAACATATTTTAAGACCTTAGACAAGGCTTTATTGAACATATGAAATTAGCACTGTAGTGAGTAGCAGAACAAGCTGAAAAGGTTCAGTATTGGTTATACGAGTGCCTTCATGATTGATCAATGCAAATTTATACCACAATAAGGATCAATAATATTTCAATTAAATTGTGGTTGTTATGATGATATAATTAATATTTCATCACAGGTTCTTTTTTCAAAGAGTACAAAGCTGAAAATATCCAAATAAATAAGGTAAGGGAATTATTTGTTCTACTGTATACAGACGATCTACTGATACTGGCATATTCTTGGGCTGGTTCCTAATTCTAATTACAACTCCTTATAGAGCACTGTAAAATAAATTAAATGGGTGTGATTTTCTGTGACGAATTTCAGAAATAGTTTTTTTTTTTTAAGGGAATGATATTTGGGATCATCAAGACAATACTACTATTTAAAAGAATTATAACAGTTGGATTCTTCTCAAATTTTTAATTTATTAATAGCAAATACTACTGAGTTGGAGAGCAATAGTTTCCCATAATGAGCAAGTAGAGAAAATGAAGATATATCACCTAGAGGGGCAGGCACCTGGGATAGAACAGGATGATGACAGAAAAAGACGAGCATGCAACAATGGAAAATACTAGCTAGCAATCGACGCCCATCACACCAACAACCACAGCCAAGAATTGAAAATATTCATTTCTGTTTTTTCCCAATGATTCATTTAATGTTTAATGTCTTTCCTTTTTATCCTGTAAATAAAATTTTGGCATCAATCCTGTGGCTTTTATTTTATTTCATTTTAAAAATTAGCTAACCAAACTAACTTTATCATAACCTGACCTTCAGTCTAATATATAGACCACTTACCACTTCTTTATTTATAATTACTTGTTCCAACCCCTAGTTAACTTACAACTTGAAAGTGAAATAGGTAGCAGTTTAAATAAAAGTTTTGATAGATTGGATCATTTACACGATAACTATCCTGGTACCTAAAATAAGGTAACAAGCTATTCCTTTTATTTATTTTTAATAATATCCTAATTACATTTGATAAAAATAACAAAACTTTGTATGGTCTGGATAGAGATCAATGGATATACTAAAACAATTATATACTGCTATGTTTTTATAAACAACATCTCTGTATATAAAATTGTACACTAAATGTTACTGGGCAAACAACCTAAATTTTTAATTAAAAAAATGGAACTACCTCACGAGGTTAGCAAGCCATGGTGTCATGTATTCTAAACAAAGATGTTTCAGTTCAATACTGGAAACTCTAAATCCCTGAATACATTCTTCTAAGAACTCAAGTGTAAGATGTGGCTCATTTGTTGCTAATTTTTCACTTACAGATTTTATGAAAATGGTGTTGTTGGATGGTATACATAAACCTAGAAAAAAGGAAATGAATAAATAACATGTGCTAATACCAGCTAATATTTCCAATTAAGTTCAACTAATGAAAAAATTTAATAGAAAATAACACTATACTAAAAATTGAAAACTTCCTTTTTAGAAATTTTTTTCCCAAGAAGAATCAATTTAAACATTACAATTTGCATAAGACTGCTTGCATTGTTTAAAAAAAAATGATAAAAGTTAACATAATTGTACCTATTATTCTATTTTGCAATGATAAAAAATAAAAAACACATTAATGACCTATGAAGATGAAATTTATGACATGTGATAATTGGAAAAGGTTTGATAAATAGTAACAAGCTGTAATGAATTATATGACTGTATAGTCAAAACTCAGAGAAAGAAACAATATTCAAGGTTTGCATAATCTCCAGCCAGAGACGACAGTAATAAACTGAATCTTCAGTCAACTAATGAATTGATTGAATATTTTGTGATAAATCAAGTTCAGTAGACTCTCCTATATCCAGATTAATGTGGGGGGAGGTAATGCAGGTATGGGAAAAATCCAAATATGCAAGAGTAACTAGGATATATACGAAATAAAGAAAAATGTAAGTAGTTATAAATTTATTTAGAATTAACTTTACAATTTTACAACAAAATATTTGTTTAAAGTTTTTTGTTTTGTCAACCTTTCCTGAGCCACGATGTCTCACCAGTGCCATATGAGCATGATGTCCATTTAAATTAATAAAATGTAAATTCCCACAATAGTTTAATTTTATTTGATATGTAATTTTCATTTTAAAGATGATGAAAGTGATTTTATTTTTTATATGTATTTGGCTGTCCGAATATGGGAGAGGCGGTTATGGGAGAGTCAAATATAATTTATTATTCTTATTTAAGCATTAATATGAAATGAAATGAAAAAACACTTTATTCTGGGACTTTGTTGCCAGAACAACAAAAAGGAAATTAGGTTTGTCTAGCTGACAAAAAAACAGGGCGAATACATTACATTACACTGATATGATATGCTTATAAATAATAAAGGGCCTATGTACATATGTGATGACTCCAATGAACTAACAGCAAAAGATTGAAATAAATAACTAACTCAATAAATGAGTACTGGTAAAGAAAGTAAGGAAAACATAGCAGTTATTACAAATGAGGAAAGAGTATGAAAGATTTCTGGGATGTATTAAAATAGGAAATGAAACAAAAAATTAATGGAAAATAAGTATAAAGAATAATAATGGCAAATTCTGAATTGTTAGATTGGATGTAGATAAGAAACCGGTAAACTCTAGTTTAAAGATTGGGCGAGTTAATGAACAATGAATATTGATGGTAACAGAGTTCCAAAGGTTTGTACATAACACAGATAAGAATGGACAAAATGCAGCAGATTCGTTAGAAGGGAAATACTGGTTGGAAGGGCCCTATTTAGTATTGTGGGCTTTGATAGCTGATTTGAATTGAAGGAGGTTGTAAATGTAAGGAGGCTTTTTAGTTGTGATAGTACTAAAGAGGAGGGGTCCAAGGAAGTATTGGTGATGGGCAGAAGGGTACAGCCATCCCAACTAGTGCTGTGAAATGCAACAGTCTCGGAGAATCCCAAGTATAAATCTGAGGAAACAATTCATCAGCTCCTTTCCTTTGACAGAGCTTGGAGATCCTAAGAGAGGCAATCCACCATATATTACACGACAATAATCCAAATCAGGGAAGAAAAGAGAAGAAACCAAGACGGCATGTATGTAATGGGAGATGTCCAGACCGATTGACCAGTTTGAGGGTGAAAATAGATCAGCGGGTGATTTGGGAAATGTGGTCTTTTCAGGATAGTTTGGACAAGGACCAAACTTAAATTTTGGACTGATGTAAAGAATTAGAAAGGTTGAGGATTGTTAGTGAATATGGGAATATCATCTAGGGTTTTGAGGAGGAGATGTGAGCCAATGATAATTACCTTGGGTTTCTCTGCAATCAACCTTGAATCAATAAGGAGGTGGATTGGAGCTCACTAGGAGGAAAGGATAAGTAAATTTGGGTGTCGCTGGCATTCGATGTTGGTGGTATGAGCAGTGTTGGATATATGTATAGGGATCATTGATATAGACACAAAAAAGTAATGGAGAACTTGATGAACAATGAGCTAACCCAGCAGACAATGAAAAGAATTGATCAGGGAGTATTACCTAGAAGCAAGTAGAGATGAATGATATAAACCAGCTGACGACACTATAAGAAAAAGACATCAATAACCACCTAGTTTCGATCGAAGGATGCAGTGATCAAGGGTGGTCAATACCTTAGTAAATTCTAAAGAGGACCAAACACCAGTGTGTTTGGAAAATGGCAGATTGGAGGTCTAGTATGAAGACTCAATGCTTATCAAAGATCAATGTAGAATGTACTGACTTAAATATGGG